>JAUCNO010001888.1:8271988-8321981 GCA_032353835.1 Enteromius viviparus
TGTGTGTGTGTGTGTGTGTGTGTGTGTGTGTGTGTGTGTGTGTGTGTGTGTGTGTGTGTGTGTGTGTGTGTGTGAATGTATGCCCATGCATTCACTGGTATCTTGACCTTAAAAGAGATGAGAAAAAAATGCATGTGAATGTGCTGAGATGATTCTGTAGCTCTATTTTCTTTTTTAGTTTAGGATGCTTTTATAGGGTTTTTTGACAAGTCTTACTCATTTCTACTATTCTATTCTAGAATTAATCATTTTCTGAAGCAGGCAACAGTAAGTGTTTGCCTTACAACATGAATCTTGAGTCAAATTCTTCAATAAAAACAGATTAAAAGTTAAAACCTTATTGAGTAGTTGTAATTTGGCTATAAAGTACAATAAAATGTATGGCTTACCAAATAATTTACAATTTAGATCTATATATAAGCTGTAATGTTGCGCCTCTCACCAGTGTGAGCTGATACTTAAACCATTTACACAGACTTCCCAATAAAAGAAAACCTGACTTAAATGGCTTTTATTTTGTAGTCAAAGAAAGCAAGCTATGTGTTAGTTGTCTGTTTGGGATTCAAAGTCCAGCTCATCCTCAAGTGTGTAGATTAGATAAAGAAGCATATAGACAGGGATACCCGGGCTTCAGCTGTTTGCTATGTCCATATTTCTAATAGCATCTGATCCTGGCACAGATAACAAGGTGACTTCTTTGTATTGAGGTTTGGAAAGCGCCTTGACAGTCACAAAAATAACACAGTAGTGCGGCTTTTTAACACAATTTTAAATTTAGCATGCGTGTGATTGAGCAAGCGTTCCCTAAATAGCTTTTGGACCACCATTTCATGGGTCTAAGAAAAGTACAATATTTTTGTCTCATCGATCATAGCTCATTGATTACTTCCACACCTTACCGCAGCCTCTTTTCCCAGATCGCTAGGATCGTTGGTTACTGCTGCACAGGCTGTCAGTCAGCATGCTCGAAGGCTCCTGTATCAGACTCCCTTGGGTGGAGGCTGGAAAAAGTTCCCTGCAGTCAGGCCAACAAATTAGATCCCAATCAGTTAGAAAGCCCCAAACACTGTTTCTAGCCAGACCCCCAAGCCTGCAAACACAAGCCACCTTGCAGCTCTGGTTCCACCTAGAGCTGCACCAAGCAGAGACAGCTTTGGCCTTGTCCCTGACAAGACCCCTGAGCTCACCACCATTCCCTTCTCCTCTCCCCACACACTCTTCCTGAAACAAACCAGGTCTACAGAGGCTGAAATAGTGTTGGCTGTTCTTCTCCTTTCACCTTTGGAACTGGTACGCCATTTCCCACTACTTGGATCATTTGCACTATCACCTTTCCACTTGATTTTTCATCTTCTTGCTTTCCAGTTTCAAACTGACAGGCTTTATTTGTAAGTCACTTCAGAGACGTCAAATTTTCACAGGGCTAATTAGAATGTGGAAAAGTTTCAGCTCGGTTTATCAAATAGCCAATTATTTATGACAACTCCAGGTTTTGAGGACATGATGCTTTGTTTGTTGTATAGCCAGCATAAAATGACATATGGATACATTTTGCAGCTACAAATCAAAATCCCAAGTTCATATATTTCATGTTTGTCCAGACTAGCTCTAAATTATTTTCGGTTAAGTTTGCGTTACCTGCAGTATTTGGACGTTTGGTAAAAACTATTTATAAAGAGTTTTCCCTCAGTAAACTCTTAAATACTGCTTATTGATATTAATTCATTCATTCTTGTAGTAGTTCAATTTAGATATTTGGCAGGGTTAAAGGATCTATATGGTAAAGCTTTAATAAGGCATTAATAAGTGCTTTATAATTACTAATAAACAGCCAATATGCCAGTAATATGTAAATATTTAATAGTGAATATGTTACCAAATATTTAATATAATATAATATAAATAAGTGCTGGACAATGATTAATCATGATTAATTGCATCCAAAATAAGATATATTGTTGCCACAATATATGTGTGCATACTGCGTGTATTTATTATGTATATATAAATACACACACATGCATTTATATATTTACGAAAAACAGGTTATTTATATATTAAATATATTTATATATAATATTTATTTTATGAATATAAATGTATACATGTAAATACATAATATATATTGTATGTGTGTCTTTATATATACGTAATAAATATACACAATACATATTTTATAAACAAAAACCTTTATTTTGCATGCAATGAATCGCGATGAATCATCGCCCAGAACTACTTTACAGACTGTAACTATAACAAGATCTTTTTCACCTGAGTTGTTATGCAAGTTATTTATGAAATGTGGCTACACTCATAGTGAACACTGTCTCCATAAATAATTCTGACAGGTTCTCACATGCAAAATCTGTACAATTCAGCGCAGTTGATTACAAATTTGGCAGTTCATTGAACTTTTTTCTTTTCTTTTTTTTTTACCAGCCCATATGCCATAATATTAATTGATACTGTTTCATCGAGAATGAACAAATATATCACCAGATGTGTGATTGAACAAATGAAGAAGGTGAATTGTCAGATATGGTTAGTTAAAAGCTTGTAGTTGCACGACACTGGCCAACAACTGGAGCCAGGTTCATGCTCATTACTTTTCCTTATTGCCACTCTGAAATTATATTTGTCATTTTCTGGAACGTAACCAAGTTTTTGACACTTCCAAATGCTTAATTCTGCATGTCTCAACCATTACATTTTTGTTTGGCAATACTAGTTTTAGAGAGTATAGAAATCCAAGCTATTATTCAGTGTCATCACTCAGATAATTCATTTCATTAGATAGATCGGGCTGAACTAAAGTCAAGCTGTTTGCATAACCATTAATGTACTTGCTGTTGGACCCCACCCTTCATCTGAGAGTCTTTATCCTCTAAATAGCTTGAAGGCTATTAAGTTAATTAATGGCACATGGAGAATGAGGATCACCCAGAATCTGAGTCTCATGCAGTTTTCATCCCATTGTTTTCTGTACACTATTTTTTTTTTCTTTTCTCAGTTCTTCAGACAAGTCCAGTACTCTAAATACCTCTGTTCCCAATCCAGGCAGATCCAATGGTCAAGTATTACTCATTCAGAGATTCCATTCCTTTTAAATATGGCTCTGGCTCCACCTTCCCTCCTCTTGCTGCTCAATCCTGCCAACATCTTTTTCTCTAATGAACTGTGGGTATGCTGTCATTGTCCAAGAGCAGAGTGTAATATGTGTTGGGAGTGAAACTGACATGGGGACAAGCCAATACATGGCAAGAGGGCACTGCTAGGAAGGGAAGTATCGAAGAAGAGGAAAGTGTCAAGAATGTGAAAGGCTAAGCAAGGAAAGGGGGGTTAACATCAGGGGGGAGGGTGCTAAACTGATCTGGTTTGCTCTCTGATGAATATATCTGTATGTGATTATTTTGACAGCAGTTATAAACCCATAAGGCCTGGCCCCAGTTCCTGCTCTTGTTGATTTAAACCACTGAGCCCCATAAATAATGGCTGATTAAGTGGCTGCGCCAGCTCTCTTAGCCCAATTTACCGCTGCCTGGGTCTGAGTGCTGTGGCCCTAAATGTGTTCTGCATTAGTATTACTGAGGAGGACTGGGAATGCGGGGAGACTGGTCCCATGAGCTGGAGGAAGCTCTAAATGAAAGAGAGCATCTTTTAATAATCATTTGAGCAGACCTAAACTGTGCCTTGATTCAAAGGAAACATGGCAGAGATATACTTATGTCATAAACAGTCATAAATATGTCATGCTAAGTAAACTCATTAATTACAGCAGTCTGATATTTTTAGATGCAAATACATGTAGATTCACTCCAACTGCTCTGCACTGTGTATCAACAACCCAGCTGCCGCTTTTTTAAATCACTTAATGTTAACCTTTAAAAACACTGTAATTTAATAACCATAATAAAACATAATCTTAGCGACTCTCAAAACCAACATCCATAACAGTTATATATCATTATAGTGTTTTATATAGACCGAATATTGAATTCAATTAATTATCTTCCATTTATTGGTTTGATCAGCAATAAATTATTTTTACTGTAGGAGACTTTGTGTATTGTATAAATACTCCAAATGAGTATTTATGTAGGCTGTACTCTATATATTATTATTATTATTAATATTATTTTTATAATATATATAATACTATTATTAAAAATAAAGTGGAAAAGGAGCTCATGTTTTCTTTAAAGTAATGTAATTGTTGAAATATTAAGGGTCACAAATTTAATACATACCATTATAAGATGGTCTATATACTAAATACTGTAATATTGCTCTATAAAAATATTAAAGTTGGCCACCGAAGTGTGAGAGCTCCCTCCAGCTGTCACTTCTCCTGTTCAACAGTGCAACAACTTGGCGAGCAGTCTTTCTGACAAGGGAAGCAGGCGCAATGCTGGTAAGTGTGCTTTGAAATTTCATTTCCCCCTCTTTAGTGGGATAACATTTCACCACTTTAGATTAGCCACCCCAGGTCCCATCAACACATTTAAGAGGGTGACCTCCACCTTCCCCCTCCCCGGCGCACAGTGAGACGTCTGAGATGACGGCGCTGTGTTAACCTGGCCAAGGGCAGCATAGCAATAACAAACACAGGATCACAGAACCAGTGTGACCCCTGACCTCACAGCCCTTTCCCAACACCACATAGATTATTATCAGCAGGAACAGCTTCAAAACCCAGAGATAGACACACACTAGGAAGTGTTTTTTTTAATATACTGTTTTATTTTCATCACATATAATAACCCGTTTTGAATATTTTTAAATTAAATATCACACGCTTAAAAATTTGTTGGTTTTATGCAAACATCCTTTTCAGCTTTTTTAGGACAGTGGTGGAAATGGTCTGCTTAGTAACGCTAAACACTGACTTATGCTACACATCCGTTTTGACTTTCAAAATAATGCATAATGAAGGATACTATGAGGTTTGCAGCCAAAAACTGTAGCTGTTTTCTTCAAATCTGTGATACTTTGCATTAAAACATGTCTCTTGTGCATGCCACTGAGTCATAATTGTAAATGAACTGAAATGTAGACTACAAACATGTCACAGAGAAAGAGGAGGATCAAATTCTGTGGTCCTGCTCTGAGCCGAGTCTGACAGACTGCTCTGGTCCAGAGCTCTCAGACCTGATTGAGGTTTTAATAAGTAAGAGTAATATGACCTGGCTCCAGTCCCCGTTTCTCTCTCTCGCATTCTCTTTGTATTTTCTCTGTCCTTTCACTCAGTGTTTTAGTGCATCAGAAACACACAAATCTATTCCAGCTTTGGGAAACTTCACAGAGCCAGTGACGATTCAGAACTGAGAAGGTGGATCAGTGATGTGTAATAGCTCTGACTGCTATAACCCTCCCTAGTACTTTAACAAACACATCAGCTCACGCTGCGGTCGCATTCGAAAAAATACTCAGTTTGTCTGATTCAGACTCTGACCTCCTTTGGCTTAACTCTTCATTTGATTGAAGTTTGTCAAGAATTAACCATCAGTTCGCTACCAAAAGCAAACTGTAAATCAGACGCTTTGACAGGCGACAAGCCAATCAAAGACATTAGCTGGCAATGGCTCGGTTCTTCATTGGTGAGTGGCAGTAAATGATTCACACTAAGTGTCGTAGTTCCGCCCAGTCGTGAAACCAAACTTGTGCAGGCCGCTTGCTTTCATTGATTGACTAGGCCGTACTTCTGCCAAACTGCTGTCAGGCTGTGAGAGTCAGAAAAGCCAGATGGCCCGATGAAGAGTGTCCAGAGTCATCTGCCCTTACGTTCTGGTTTACCAAGTGGTGAGTAAAAAGGGTAAGACCATTTCATTTGATGTCTATCAGTTCACATGTTTGCCTGAGGATATCTGGTTCAGTATTTCATAAGCATTCACTATTAAATGAATAGTAAAAGTGGGATTTGCTGATCGCTGCAGGAGTGTATTGTTGTGAACTCAAGGCTGTGTTTGAGATGTGTGACTGATTGTGTTTGTACGCTTCATTCCTGAGAACTTTGTTTATTGTCCTGGTCACTATAGGAAAGTGGACTTTGGTCCCTATTAAGTTAGTGACGACACAAATGGCATCAGCATCAGTAGCTGTTAACTACTCCCATCCGTCCTTTCCATCACCTAAGTCCCTGAGACGAACCTTTGATAAGAGCCCATTCTCCTTGAGTGTGGTGAATGTGTCTGTGTAAATGTTGAATCTTTGTCTAGACATCTATGCCTGTTCTCGTGCTCCTTGCGGTGTAAAGGATACTGTCAGGGAGGGGGGAAAAGGATGGATGGACCATTGAAATGAAATTATTGCTATATCTTGTAGAATCTGGTGGGATCCATTTTAAGCTGTTTCAAATGCTGATCACAGCTTTTTTTAGGCATCATGTGCTGTTCAAAATCTCTCCCACACGTTTTAATAATAAAAAATTATATATTCCTATTAGCAAAGTATATCATAGAAAATGTTGCACTGATTAAGCATTTTTAACAAATTGGAAATCAAAGAAATAAACAGATTTTGTCACTAAAATTGCAAGTTCTATATTTCATTGTAACATCGGTTATGCTTTTTAAATTAATTATATTGTAATTTTTAAATATAGTACTCAAGGTTTTATTTTTTTTTGTTACCACTTATTATTTAAAATTTTTTACAAAAACAAGTATTATTTTTATTTAAATAGGCAATGCACATTTACTGATATATAATCACATGTACATCACATAAATGTGCCAGATTCAGCCAGATTTAGCTGCAGTCCCTATTTAAGTTGTTTGCAACACAAATGGCTTAAATATATACAGCTCGGAACAATGAAATATACTGGCTTTTTAATAGACTTCTTGTTCATATTAATGAAAAAAACGTGTAGAATTTAAAATACAAATAGGCACGTGGTATTTTTATACAAAAAAATCAACAGTATTTAAGATTCTTCATAAAACATTTTAGCTTTCTTTTTGAGCAAGAATTGTTTGATCCACACAAAAAGAAAACATGCACACTGCACACCCACAGCCCTTGACTTTATATGTGCTGCTTGTCCAGCAGCCTAACTGTGCTGTGATTCTTACCTTCAGCACAGACCTGCATGCGACGTCCCCTGACGAGGTTCCTTATCAGCTGAACTTGAATAAATTCATTAGAAACAGCACTGCGCGAGTTGGGTCAAAAACTCATCTCGCCCAACAGACGTCCTGCTTTTCATGTTAAGTGGGCAGATCACATTCTTAAGGGCCCCTCCTCCGCTTTCAAACGCGGGATCAATTTCTTTTTACTTTGTTTATGTTATCATTTGTAAATCTTACCAGAACTGGACCATGAGGCACAAGGGGGAACTCATACACAGTCTAATGAAGTATTTACAGATCATTCCAACTGTCAAATACTTTTGCCCAATGACATAGTGCAGAGTGCTCACGCTTAACAACTCGCGTTTGCTTTCCAAACTCCTGCATGAATGTCTCAGGTCAGGCGGATTTCATTACAGGTAAATACTAATGCGAAGACCTGCAGACTCCGTACCTATGCTCTTTACTTTTTGAGGGTGTTTCACGGGGTCTCGAGTAAAAAACGTGGTTCAAAGTGTTCGTGCAAAAAAAAATGGTCGTAAAGGATTACAAATTAAGCACAATTGTTAGTTTTACGTCCTTTAAAACATGAAAAAAAATTGGCATATCATCATGTATTTTTTTAAATTGGCATATCATCTGTATTTTTTTACAAATATATTTTTTTGCTGTTAATTTAATAATAACAACATATTGCTGAATTGTGTTCACCTGAAATCTCGTGAAAGATGCAGACTTGGTGGTGGAAGCATTAGAAGAAGAAAATACGGGAAACCGTGACCTCTGAGTGGAAGTAATAAGAGCCCTTCCTATTAGAGTTTCGTTTATGAAACAAATGGGTTTAACATTTATTTGGGGGGGTTTATTTTGTTTTCTAATAAAATTCTAGTTGGATCGTTAATACGTAGCATTACCTACATATCAATAGCAATATTAATCAAATAAAATGAGGTCATTGCTTTTATTTTCGTTCATGCCAAACAACTAATATAACGAAAAGAAACTAATTAAAAATTTGGATTGTGGATATTAGGGGAAAAATTTATTTTCTTTTAGTGATGGCTTGTTTTGTATTTTCGTCTGTTGCGTACTGTTGGAAATCACACTTTTAAAATCATCTTAACAGCCTGTGTCGGATGTTTTAAGATTGGAGCCTAACGCCTATTTCCTAAACCAATATATTAGTTACAATAGAGATTTAAAATTTTAATTATGCCACATATGGTTATTTTTTAAATGTAGACTAATAGGCTATTATTGGATATGAAATAATTTGTGTTTGGTAAGACATAATATAGATTTTATAAATGCTCAACTAATGAAAGGGCTGTATGGTAACATAGTGCCATTAAGCAAGTTCATCCTTAATTCAGGCCTGTCAAGTGGCTGAAGCAGACTGCAGAATATCATTGTAAAGGCGGTTTCTCGAATTTTATTTGCAGTAATCAACTTGCATAAATTTGTAATCTTGCATCAATTGTAGTCTTGTACGCTGAAAGCAATATTATTAAATGTTCTCAGACTATGCTTTCTCGATTTCAAGCTATTAGTCGGCTAGTGGCAGTATTGAAGAGGAATAAATGTGGAATATTAGCGGCTAAAATATGCTTATTATGTCATATTTAGTGTAGTCTACATTTACATGGACAGCATAATTCATATTTATTAAAGACATTTTGTAGTAAAACAAATAGAATACGCATTTTGCTAATTGTCTCTATATAAATTGAGTGTTTATCCAGTAACCTATTTTCTGAAAACAATTAATACAAATCTCTAATGGGGTTAAACAAATGCCCTTCACAAAAATTCGTTTGCTACATTAATTTCGCAAATATGTTTGAACGTTATGTTAGTAGAATTTGTGTTCTTTCTTTCGTATGGGTCACCTTTGTGCGGTAGGCTCACCTGAGTTTCCATTTATAATATACAGGTGGGTTATCCTTTTGTGCATATATTTAGCTGTGTAAATTCAACATTCGTGTATTATTTAAATCTCCCACCGTCTCCTCTTGACCTCACCCCTGTGTAAGCATAAATTATCTTCCTCCATACAATACGATTGAATACAACTTCACAATAGGTAATTGAATGTGCAGTTCTGATTTTGACCACTAGACGATGCTATTTCCACGTTTACTCCTTACAGATCAGTCAATGTAATCAGCAGTGACCTGAAGGCACGATCCCGCTTTTCAACACAGACATAACTCATACAAAACGAATAACATTTGTGATTCGAGATTATGATGATGTTAGCCTTTGTCAGGACAGGTTTGTGTAAGTCCTTTAGACACATTCACATTTTGTACATGTTCATTTGCGAAACTGCTACTTTATTTTATTTATTTTTATTCTGCTATTTAATTGATTTTAATTGAAACTTTCACTGTTGCTCTTATTAATTAATTATTAATTATTGTCTTTTTACAAATTCGTCGGAGAAATTGCATCTTTTCAATTATTTACTTTCTCAAACTGAATTGTTTTCTTGTTTCTGAAGTCTCGGGCATATATATTTTTAATTGTTTCACGGTTTGACTCTTTCTGCTCGAATGTTGTTTTGACTCCAAGCAGTCAGCTAATTTAAGATCCCCAGTTACCCAAGAAATGGAAAAGAAGGGACTCATGGGGACCGTAAGAAAGATGCTCAAAAAGGGTTCCAAAACCAGAGCTCAATAATTTAGTTGTGCTCAAGACACCAAGATTTTGCGTGCAAGAAGTTCACATTAATTACAGAAACATTTTCTACGACAAATATGCCACAGTAACGTTTATTCACAGTAATGAAAGAGTGTGCCATGTTACTCTACGGAAAAAATAATTCTAGCAATTTGTTTTTGTTTTAGTAATGTTTATACAAAATAAAATCAATATGAATAGCTATAATTGATCTTATTAGAATATTTAGATATTTTAAATATAATGCAATATACAATTATAATAGGCTAATACAATTTAATACAGCATAACTGAAACTGTAAGTTTATAATAAATAATAATATTTAATAGATCATCTATCTATCTATCTATCTATCTATCTATCTATCTATCTATCTATCTATCTATCTATCTATCTATCTCTATTCATTCAGTTCATGCTCTAGTTTATTTACTCATCTGTAAATCTAGAGATGTGTGGTCCGGGCGATAAAATTAAAAACAATTCTCACGGAAGTCACATTTACGGAACACAGTAGAGTTTTCATCAGAGTTTCACTTTACATTCAGATACCAACAGAAACTATATTCACCTCCAGAGAAAAGCAAGCAATGCGCGCTCTGTATGATTTCAAGGTAGGCTATAAGATGTTTATAATTTTCATTGAACGTGAGATATAATAAACAACGATCTAATAATTTTGGATTAAAATATTTACATATTTAGATTATTATTTTGTTAATAATTATGACTGAATCTAATAATTATGACCGAATCTTTATCACCAAAAGCTTAAAATCTTTTTCAAAAGAGAACGAGACTTTGATAATAACGTTGTTATTATTATCATTATCATCATCATCGTTATCCTATTATTATTAAGCTAACGATGTTAGGCTAATTATTATTAACGAATTCTTCGTATTTTTAATGTTGTTACATTTGAATACACGATGTTCAATACATGTTACATTTGATTAGCTGTGAATGTAAAAAGGCATGTTGTTAAAACAAGCAAAACTTAAGATGGGAACATGTAGGTGTTTTAATTCTCTCAGTGACCACCAACTTGTATGTCTGTACTCATCAAAGTAGGAACTCACCTATTCAAGTTTACACGAAATGAACAGGCATACTGATGCACCTCGTATTCATTAACTGCGTTCTGTCAAATTCAACGAGCAGCAGTTAAAGAAATGACATCCCACTAATATTTGACTGTGTTTTTGTGTGTCTTCATTCAGACCAGCGGACACCAGAATTTCAAGTTCCACATCTATAGTTATATATGCTAGGTCGACTGCGTTATTTAGTCCGTATTAAGAACGCAATTCCATTTTGCATTTTACCTGTCACGCAACGCTGCAACACCACCATCATTGTGATCATTATCTTGTATTATAATAGTGACGAATGAGGTTGGAGAATCAGCCAGCGTTCACTCACACACCCCAGAGTGTCTCAAAGCAGCAGAGCAGCCAACAGCACACACCATTGTGCAGTTAATGAGTTCTCATTAAACCATCACAAAGGTAAGTTTTTTCTCTTGTTGTTTATTTAATACATAGTAATCTGATTGTATGCATGGATTTTAATCTTCATCTTATATGTGGATATAAAGACTGCCAAACTAAGGCCATAGTCGTAGAGATGAGCAAACGGTTGTGAAGAATCTGTTTAGCAACCATATCGTCGGGAGCGAGTGTTCATGTTTAACTCTGACAGCTTGTATGGTAATTTGGAAGTGGTGAAATCATATTAAGACAGAGAGACCCTAAAACATTGAGCTTCGACATGCACCGTGCTCTTTTTTCCCTCTCTGCCCGTGTTCCAGAATTGCTCGTTTCTCTTGGACATCACCAGTACAAACCGTTTCACAGTATAGAAGATTTTCAGCCTTTATAGCTATTACGGCTTGTTGGGATTGTGTCATTTGCGCTGCTCTGAGTTGTCCTCTCGATTTAGGACTACAAAAGATGAGTCTGTCGCTTCCAATGTGCTATGATAGAGAAATCATCCATTCGAAGGTGATCCCGTTAAAACAAGCACAACTCCGCTATCTACACAGAAACTAAATTAGCTGCATTTCAAGTAGTCGGTGTTCAAGTGAAAGTGCCTCATCCATCATTTCCAAACATGATTTTTCCATTATCAGTTTTAACATTAACCCACAAATCCAGCCGTGTAGTTTTCCCCCTTTACGAGATTGCACGTTACACTTTCTACTGTATGTTCTTATCTTTAACGCCGAGCAGATCAGTCATCCTGTCTGTGTCACTTCAATGGGCTAACAAGTGAACATTTACAAGGCAGCGATGGATTCAGAGAGGCCGGTGTGCAAACGAACCGAAACAGCTTCTTAATAGAAACGTAAGTAAAATTATAGCTAGTTTTTAGAAATGGACAGCACACAGACCGCAACAAAATAACTGTTAAAAACAGAGGTCAAACTAAACAGCGAAACAGAAGTTCAGCTGAGTCTCTGTATTGATAACTTATACATGGAGTGCATTAATTACTTACCTTGGACAGCCCCGTTCCTCCCTCCCTCCCTGCCTGTCACACTTCCACGTTTGCTCTCCAGTCCTCCTCCCCTCCCACTCCCCACTCCTCTCTCGGCTCTCCGTCAGTCCGCGCGCCGCGCACGGGAGAGATTGAAAGTGACACACTCACATTGTTGCTCTTGAGATTTTACGCCGCTGTTAATAGGTAATGTCCGCATGGCACAAAGCAGATACTTGACGTCTGTTTAAGCTTTTGGGTTCTCTTTGTGTGCGTGCAGCAACGTAGACGGACGTTTTTAGATTTTGATGCTCTCTTTGCGCCCGCCGCTGAGGTTTTCAGCTCTGCCACGGACACTCGTGATTCAAACTCGCGGTGAACGGTGAGCAAGATTCTGTACTGCCGGAGAGATCGTCGTCGGTCGCTTCTCGGAACTTCTCGGATCTCTGTGCTGTGTTCAATCTCGTGCACTGTCCCCTCTCTCTCTCTCTTTCTTTCTCTCTCGCGCGCTCTCCCTCTTCATGCTGTCTGTCTCCTGCTACCTGTACCCCTCAGCTCGGAGTCTCTCAGTTCCAGTGGCTCAGTCACAGCGCACAGTGCACGGAGCCCAAGTGTCCATCACAGAACCCACCGAACCCGACCGTGTTCAGTCCTCCGCGAGGCAGCGAGAAGCCCAGCCCTGGATTCAATACTTTTAATCAATGGACAGAGCCCTCTCAACGGCCAACCGAGGTACCGACACGCCATAAGCAGTAAGTGTAACAACAACTTTAGTCTTATTTCATCCGATGCTTCCCTCATTCATGTTAACTGCTACTTTAACAACAAGTTGCTTCTGGAACTAAGTAGCATTTCAAAACTATTCTAAATACAGATGAGCATTAATGTTGTGTTTGAAGATAAGAGGTAAATTCGTTGAGGCCTTTAGAAAGAAAATAAATGTAGGCCCATTAATCAGTTCAGAAGGCCATGGATGATTTACATATATCATGTATATTACATGTACACATTACTTCTCCTTAAGACACGTGTAGCGCCTTTTAAATAATGTAAATAATGTTGCTTAAAGTTATAACACTTAGCTTTGATAGTGACTGACGTTGAAGAAGTAAAACGCAGCATGCAGGAGACGAGAGGAGGACCTTTGTCAATGGAGCGTTCCGGTTTTTTTGATGTTCAACAGAATATTAATGCTTTTATTAAACAGCCCAATAATAACTATAATTTAAAATCTGTTTCTGTACATGTTAATTTTCAATTATGATTACAATACACGAATAACATCAATGTGCAGTTATGTTTCGTTTGTAAAGTTTAGTGCAAGAGCCGAAGAGTCATGCACCTTGTGCACTGTCGGTCGTGCGGAATTTTTTTAAAATGGCATTGCTTTTGAAGAATATAACATAGCCTTATTTGCACATTCGGTTAAAGTTAAACCATTAATTTTAGAAAGCTGTCGAGATTGCCTAATGAATTGGTTTTCACTGACGAGAGTGTTTAAAGCGTTTTGAGCCCTTGACGCGGAGCTAGTTTAAAGTTTTAAAACTTTTTTTTCTCTTTACAGTTTTTACAGATAAAAAGATAGCGAAATAATGTAAAATTTTTAGAGGCTCTGAAAGCATTTTAAGGCAAAATCCGGTTTTCCTCCAGCCCCAACAAGATTAGGCCTCAAGTTTAGCTTCACACGTGTGTGACTTTTATGTCTGTGGTCTCTTCGCCCTCGAGAAGTATGTGTGTGTGTAATTGACTTTTTTTCTGAGAGCCTAATTTTTCTTCTTTGAGAGGAATCTGAGACTTAATTTCTAAAATGTTATGTTTGTTGCTTTATTTTGTAAAATAAACGAAGAAACAAAAACAAAGCTATTATTGTTCAATGTGTCAAATAATTTTCAGCCTTGAGATATTGACGCTCATGGGTTGTTCACCCGTTTTTTTCGTTTGACAATATTATTGCATTGCTGTTTTGTTTCTGTTGTTTTTGAAAGTTGGCAGTACACATTTAAAGTAGCCAGACAATATTTAATGGGTTTTGTTTTGTAAAATCTCGTGCTTTTAGTTTTAAGCACCTCACGTTTTTAAACAACTGCTGACTGAGTTTTCATTTATTTATTTATTTAGAAGCAGCCTTTAAAAGACGAACCTGAAGCAGAAGATCGGGTATTATATTATGATCGTTTAATTTAGCGAAAATTACTGTTAGACTCTTCTGTTTCGATAAAACTAAAAGAGTTCAAATTCGATTAAATTACATTTAGCAGTTATTTAATTATCACTCTTATTCTTAATTTAAGAGAGTCTGGAAACTCTATAAAGTCATTTAGGAATAAAATCTAATATAAACATGCAGAACATAATAAATCAGAATAAGAAGACAAAGCATTTTTATAAGCATATAAAAGTTCAAGATATTTAAAATTCTTAAGTTACACATAAATGCAGTGCGACGAAATAAACATGTGAAGTATCAGGTAGTCTGAATCATTTAGGACTGTGTAAAAAAAAGAGTAAAAGATCTCTGTTTTTCCATAACGCACAATATTCCTTTTTAAGAGTATAAATCTTTGAAGTTTTCCACACAGAACGCGTGGATTTTTCTTTAATATAGGCATAATGGAGGTTAACTAGGCTAGATCGTCTTTGCTTGAAGCCAAAAAAAAAAAACACTATGAAATCAAATAGCTATCCCTCTGTTGTCGAAAACAATACACATTACATGGAAGTGGAACCACAACCCAGAAGACAGTTGTACTCTTATTAGACTCTGAACTCTCAAGTAAATAGTTAAAAAAAAAAACACACACATGCAGAGTGCACATGATTTGTTATTATATTACATGCGATAGTTTTTCCCCTGTCAGTTCAAACCCTGAGTTATGTATACATAACTTTTAAACTTTACAGCAATGTATTTGAAGAGTCACTCACAAAATCATGCCTGTGAGAGAGGGAGGTATGGTTGCTATATAGCTGCCATCAGCGGTAGAGATCATTCTGTTTCTTTTTAAAGTTACATTGATGTATCCATTATTCATTTGCACAAACTTGGCCCCCATAGCTATTGGAGACGTTTTCTTAACCAGGACCAAAAGGAAAAACAAAACGTTAATTAGTCTCCGTAACAGAGAGGCTCTATACGTCTCAGTAATTTTGCAATAGATGGAAGCCTCCGAGGATACTTTAATCTCGCGCTTTGGGGAGCCCATCAAAATGGATCAAATCCAGCATTTATTCACGGCATGTTTTCTCCATCCCTACCTTCAGGGACTTCACAGAGAGTTCAGCGCCAGATCACTTTTACTTTAGTCTATACTTACAATACCTGTTAATTATTTTGTCGTTATATCTGTATGGGAGGCGGGTACAGTTTTAAGCCTACCTAGAAATGTTAAAGTGAAATAAATAAATAATGCCTTCCCGCAGCGAGCAACCCCGTGAGTCTATTTCAAAACAGCAGAGCCTTGTTGGTTTTATAAACACTTCACAATACTGAGAATTAATAAATAAGCATTATTATGCAAATACTTGAAAATTCATTCTTCCGCTGGAAAATATAGCCTACTTCCTGACAGATTAAACCGGCCTGTGAGTTTCCGAACAGTGATTCACAGATGCACATTTGTGAGGTTAACAGGTGTTTGTTTCATTGCTGTTTTTATAGGACCGGAACACTGTTGAAACACCAGCTCGATGAACCAGGAATTCGTTTAGTAGAAAAGGTCTAATATTAATGCGCCGCAAATAGCTCGTCGAGGCCTGCTAACTTGGATTTGAACGCAATTCCTTCGAATCCGGTGACATTAGAATTTGGCAAATTAATTATTGTTAACACTATTTAAGAAAAAAAAAGTGCACTTTTCTACCTTCTGTATTTTTATTTTGATTGTTCCCCCTTAGAGTAGTTTGACTTTTTTAAGTCTGTTTCTGGATTGTAGGCTATACATCAAGTCTTGGCTAAGAAAGCTATTATTTCGATCTTTATTGCAAATGCAAATTGCAAATACTGTTCAACAATTCACAGTTAAAGCTGATATTAAGCACCCTTAGCTACCTTTTTAGTTTTAATTAACAGATAACGTTTTAGTAAAATTCAAACATTAAAACCATTCGAAAAAACTCAAAACAGTAAAATGTGGGCCTACATTGTACAAATATCAAGTTATTGTTTTGGCCAACAAATATTGTGTTTAATAGTGTAAGTACATTTTTTGTGTTTATTATTATTTTTAAACATGATAACTTGAAATTTATTGCAGCCTTGTAGTCCTGAGGGCACAGTTCAGCCTTTCACATAAAATCTGTCATTAAGTAGGCTAGCTGACTCTTACTTGAATATGCAAGCGTGGTATTATTTATTGGTATCAAAAGCTATTTGAAAGTTTAGTTTGGAGGATGGAATTCGCAAAAATATTCTTAATTAGATGGGTTCTAAACTAGGTGTTTAAAACCTAAAACCACTGCTAGAAAAGTCACCCATTTTTGCAACTGACAAGCTCAAAACCTTACTGTGGTTATATCCGTGTGACAGCTAGCTCCTATATATATTTATATATATATTATCAAACCATTAAACACTACATACCTAAATCCAGACCGCAGTCACCGACTCTGTGTGTGTGTGTGTGTGTTCATGTGTGTTTTATAGCCCTGCTCAGTGTAGTCTACCATGTGTGATTTTTGTGAGTCAATGTGTGGTCCCTGGAAGTGTCAGAGCAGTGAGCCTGCTCTGTGGTTTCTGTGTGTTGAGTGTTTGTGTACACTTGTGTTTGTCCGTTTTTGTCTATGTGCGAGTCATAGAGCAAGGGATTTAGGGAGAACATAATAAACTTCTGCTCACTCTTTATCTTAGATGTTTATTAGCAAACTAAACGTCCTCCCCGGAAGATCTGTCGAACCCTCTCTTCGTATCTGAATCGACATATTCTCCACATGTGTCCAGTACATTTGCAAACACTTACATTTTGCTAATTTCTCACTTATTCTCATATCTGTAATATCTTATGAAAACTAACTACCTATTATAGATTATTGCTAATGTATATGTGTTTCTTATAATCATTAGAGACTTTACATATATGTGTATATATATATATATTTATATGTATTTACACATACATCCAAGGAAGTCTCTGTATCGAGCTTGTCTTATTATGTATATTTCCAGTGTAATCATCTGTCTTGGTTACAGTTTGATCTGCCATCAAATTCATGGGTGATAAGCTGCTATCTATGTATTCTTCCCTTCCCAACGCACACACCTGTGAGACAGCGAGGGGCCTTCAATACGAATCCCTCAACCATCTTCACCTGCTTTATCTGTACCCTGACTGAGCCGATGCTTTAATAACCCTGCAATAAATGAGTATCACAGCCCTATTCCCTGGTCAATAAGGTTAACGCCTTAACATGTCGTCAACACAAAGATACCATGATACCACACAGCTTTATCTCATCGCTCATTTGCATGCCTGTCCCTATTAGTTGTTATTAACTGTTGTCGGGTAAAGGGCTTTTATTACTCTAAGTTGGAAACGGGCAAGAAACAGGACACTCTTGTCCTGCCAAACAGCCTTTTCCATACCGAATTTGTGAAATAGCTTTTCATGTCATCTTTGTAGTCAAGATTTCTCCTTCTCTTTTCCCAACCTCCTGCCTTTTTTCTCAATACCGTTCTCATCTTTGTGTATACTGACTGACAGTGTGAGTATAGTCAGATCAGCAGTGTGTCGTTTACTGCCCTCAGTTTCCTGTGTGTGGTACAACTGGCAGAGGCCGCTCTCATTGCAAAAGAAAAGAGTGCAATATGGAGGGGAGAGGACGGTTAGCTGAAAACATATATCGCATGCTTAGGAGAGAGTCTCTGCAGTGTGGTCGTCGTAGTTTGGAAATTTGAGTCTCATGGGATCGGAGTTCTGTTCCACTCCCTCGTCTGGCTTCTCTCATCTACCCCTAAACATAACAGTCATTAGTTATGTTTGTAATGTGTGGCTGCAAGCATTACAAATAAAAATGGAACCGTGTATCTGGTTGTGAATACCTATTGGTACAACACTCAAATGTTGTGTATCTTTCAGTTCCATGTTGTGTGTCATTTGTCAAGTGGGCAGGTTAGTATGTATGCTTTTTATTAGCATAGCTGTACTAGTTTAAATGCTATAACCTATAGTTCTTCCTGCTATTAATCGCCTTACTGTAAGCAATTTCTTCATCTCAAATCAACATCTTGCTTTCATTTTTTTATCTTCATAATCCATGTTGATTATTTTTGATAACGTGCACTGATTAGACATTTATCTGTAGTCCTGTGTTGAACAGTTGGAAAGACAGGGATTAAACAAGTCCAATCACACTTTTATGATGACTGTAAATTAAATTAAACTCCGTCATCATTTACATACCTTCATGTTGTTCCAAACTTGAACTCCTTCTGTGGAGAATAAAAACAGATTAAAACAACAACATTGACTTATGTGTTCTTCTTATGTTAATTTATTGGGTGAACCTTCCTTTCAATAACCTAATGTAATTCATCTGAATTTCAATTGAAATTAGTTATTTTATTAATAACTTTCCTATTTATGCTTTATAATCTTTTAATGGTTAATTTTAATTTAGAAATAAATAACTCAGTCATTCAGCAACTTTTTTTCCAGTCTGTTGATGAAATCGAGGAATACACTCTCTGTTAAAAAACAAAGCTTTGATGAAGCCGGCTCGCCATTAGCTCTGCAAAATCTGGATGAGATCTTGTGGTGCTGAATTACAGAGCTTTTACCAGCATAATCACACAATCTCTTTTACCTCGCATTTGAGTTCATGAATTCCATGACCTTGAATCACAGTAGTTTGTTGCAAAAGTATCCGAAGTAGTGTATCGTAACTGTTAGCGTACCTCTTCCGTAGGCTTGTATCGATTTGTTACAGCAAGCCGATATTGACCAGAAGAAACGTTTACAGCACCTTCTTTCCACGATGTATGCCATCTCAATACGTGAGTATACGGGCAGATACACTGGAGCTGGTTTTATCTCCCCATCAAATATTTGCCAGGGTGGAGGAGGATCAGAAAGATAGAGAGAGAGTGAGATAGAGATGGGAGAAACGATTCAGACAAGGTCTTGATTGGGATCTGAAGACTCATTAAAATCAGGCAGGTTTAGACCTGTGAAGCCCAGTGTAGGAGGAAACAAAGACAAGCCATCAGTGCCAGATCCACTAACACTGATAAAAGACTTTAAGGGGTGGTAATACAGTGCGACTTGCAGGCAAACAGATCTCAGCGTCACTGATGGCAATGAACTCATCAAATACAATGGCCATTGTGTCCGTTTGCGGTTTCATCCATCAGATTTCTCACTCTGTTCTGTGCAAGTATCTGAAACATCTCGAGACACTTTTTGTGAAGAGATTTTATTTTACCCCCGGGACTGCAAGTCTAATGGGCAAGCCTGCATTGTAGACGAGCTGTTAATTAAAAGCAGATCTGTTCGCCTCATACAGTTATGCTGGATCACAGTGATTTTACACATAGCAGTGGGTTGTGTCTGTTATATTTTAGGACCTTCTCCTCTTATAGTTACCAAAGTGGAGTATTTTCAAACTTTGATCCATTTGGAAAACTTTGACATGCCGAGCACAAGAGAAATGAGAAATAATAGCTGCATGTACACTGAGGGAGTATCAGTTTTAATTGGAATGCTGTGTTTAATGGGTGCTATTAATTTTGTATATACATGCAAGTGTGTTTTCATAAGCATGCATGTCCATTGTTGTAGTGTATTGTTCACACTTGAGCTCTATTAAACTGTCTAATAGGCTCTGTAAATCTCTTTTCTCACTCTGTGTGTGTGTGTGTGTGTGTGTGTGTGTGTGTGTGTGTGTGTGTGTGTGTGTGTAAGTACAGTGTGGACCATCAGTTCTTGTGTTCTCAGCAGCACACTAACACATTTCTTTCCATTCAAATGCTCTTAAAGTGTTTTTCCTCCCACCCGCTTATTAAACTCTAAAGAATTCAGACACTTGATTTCTGGACCCGCTTTAGGTTTTTAATCACGCAGAGGCTAATGTTTTTAATTTATTATTCATTTTGAAAATTTAGCTCTAGCTTGTAATTCTCTTTGGACTTTTTTGTGTTTCTTGATGATGTTTTTCTCGTCAGGGCCGGAGGAAAGAATAATGTTTTTTGCACAACCACTGTGAGAAAAATAGCCATCCATCCAACACA
Source organism: Enteromius viviparus (assembly GCA_032353835.1). Classification (NCBI taxonomy): domain Eukaryota; kingdom Metazoa; phylum Chordata; class Actinopteri; order Cypriniformes; family Cyprinidae; genus Enteromius; species Enteromius viviparus. The sequence goes on from JAUCNO010001888.1 coordinate 8,292,444, forward strand.
GTCTCACGAGCAATTCGCACATATTCATAGTACGAGGTGCCAAATTTGCGCCAATTCGTACTAATTCGTACAACCTCACTCGTATGATTTCGTACGATTTGTCTAAAATCACATGATGGGTAGGTTTAGGGGCGGGGTTATTTTTAGGTCATTCGTACAAATTCATCCGAATTGCCATCTCGTAAAATACGTACTACTTAGAATAAATCGTATGAATTTGTACGAGTGAGGTCGTACGAATTAACCACCTCGTAAAATACGTACGAATTGCCATGAGATCAGGTTGGTCCATCAGAATCTCTCTGTATTTAGAAAATAAAATGCAAATCAAAGTACTCCAGTGCGGAGTGTGTTTCTAGTCTTTAACTTTTGGCATGGGCTCAATACAGCCTGGCACTGACTCTGATGGACATTACCAATATTAAAAGTTTGGCTGAAAAACAAAGACCCCTGAAAGTTGTCCCCATGGAGTGCTATGTGCATACCATAATTGCATGCATGCACACACACATATCATTTAAGCAACTTAAGAATTCATAAAACCGTTTTGAGCACTGCTTTAGTATTTCTCCATAGGTCTGTCATTTTGGCTACACACACATTTAAATGCACATGCACATTAGTTTACATTCCCCAGATGCTGGAGCAGAACGAGACACTAGGCCTCTGCTTTTTTGTTCGCTGATAGAGTTGATAAGATGCCAGTGTCCTCTTAAACAATTCTATGTATTTGTCTGACATTGTGTTGTTGTCTGTTGGCCCCAGTTGTTCAGTTTCTGTAAGAGTAACAAGGAATCATTTGACTTGAGATCTTAAAAAAATTCTCTTAACTTAAATGTCTAACTCATTTGATTCACTTTAGGGTTTTTTGTTATGTACTGATATAATTATGTCATGATATAATTAAGTCTCCCACAGTTTCTTATTGAAACTTATTCTTGTTATTGAATATACAAGTAATGATGTTCAGAAGAGTTTCATTAGGTCTCTGTCTTCCCCTCTCTTTGTGTCAGGTCCTTATCCTCTGGCTGGTGTTCCCCCTGTAGTGTGGAGGGGGATGGAGCGTGGCGGAGGAGAGAGTCCTCATTTACGGGACAGCCCCGAGCGACGTGGGAGCAGCAGTCCTGATATCGGCGGCCCCCCACCAAAGTTGGGCCGTCTGGAGCTCAACGGCAGTCCCACAGGTCATCGCAGTCGCCACAATGGGGCCTCACAGAGACCTCTTGGCGGTAAGACACTCACAACCTTTACTGCCCCTACTTTATATTATATATGTCTCTTTTATTAGTTATATGGTGGTGAAAAACCTCACACTAGCACCACAGTGCCTAGAGCACAAACTCTAACCACTACACAACTGTTTCAACAAATATGTTGTTTTTTTAATTAGTGAGATAATTTTCAAAGCTTAAAAATATGATAAACATCAAAACTGCACATCTAGCTATGCATTTAGCCTGGTGCTTCATTTTATCTGACATTGTTAAAAGAGCTGCCGATAGTGCAAGATTTAATCAATTCAATCCCATACTCCACTGTAGTTCTGTTCAGAGGAGTGTTGTGGCCACTATAAGCTCAGTGAATTAAGTAGCAGCATATAGACCTGATTTATTCCCCTTGGCCAGTTATTGACTGCAATAATAGCGTGTGTCAGAAGGGGGGTCATATTGATTACAGTGACCCCAACGGGATTGCCACATGCAGTGGTGTGGTCACAGTTGTGATTATTGAATGGCTTTAAATGTGTTTTTACACTTGGGTAGTTGACACATAACATGGACATGGACTTTTTTAATTCAGCATCAAGGTTTTCATTTAAAAACCTTGGTGTTCAAGTGGAGACTTGAATTGATTAAGCATTATACTTCATAGGAAAAAACACCAACATTATCTCATATGATATTACTTGCATTTCTCCTAAGAAAATAGGTTACCTATTGGTTATTTGGTAAAATATACAGATAAAAACAAAACAAAAAAACATTACAAATACTAAGCAGCGCAACTGTTATCAACATAGACTATAGAAAATGTTCCCTGAGCACCAAGTATTAAAATGAAGGGTCATGTGAAGACTGGGGTAAAGGCTGCTGAATATATTAGATTTTAAATATATATATATATATATATATATATATATATATAATATATATATATAAACATGCATTTTAGGCTTATTAATAAGAAATATGCATTGTGCACAAGTAATATTCCATATAAAGTTTATTTTAAATGTGCATATCAGTAGGTATTGAGGTATCTTTCAGTATATATGTTATATATATAGATTCAAATTACAGTATACTTAGAATGAAATAAATATATTTGAAATAAAGTCACCAAGGTCAAGCTGTAATTCACCTTGACAATGTGTGTAGCCAATCATAAAGCCACATATCAGATATAGATTAGATTTCTTAGAGTTGAGAATGTTAACAACACATACCGTGATTATGTGTATGTGTGAGTATCTGGCTGTACACCTCTAAGGCAGATTTGATATGACAAAATATCAAAGTCAACAACCATTTCTTACAGTAAAAATGCTCTGGAGTATGTAGAAAAGGAGAGTAGTGGGGCTTTCTCTTCCTGTGCATTGGTTAGTTTTAATCAGAGGTTGTCTTCTCCAAACCACGATGGAACACTAAAGAGTGGGCCACACACGAAACAGACATGGATACAGAATCATTCAGACACATGCTAAAAATCATTTCAAAATTCATGTAATTTGTTTGTTGGTCTTCTTGTCCAGCAAAAGTATCTATAACAAGATGAGTTTACTTGTAAAGAAGGCTTTAAAGCTGCAGAAAATAAAGCTTCAAATAAGTTAGTATTTTACTCCTTCAGCAAATTATTTTATTTTACATTTGTTTTTTATATCTTATTTTAAGGCTGTTTAATAAAAAAAAAAGTTATTGTTATTGTGATGATTACAAGTCTATAACAAATGACACCCTTCACAACTGATGCATAGCTCTAAATAAAATGTTCAGGCATTAAAACATAATTAAAGTGACTCAAAGACTTACTCAGAGAGAGCACTGCACAGAAATGAAACGCTCACACACACGCATAAATGAGTCAGACACAAGCTTCACACACATGCTGTTATCTTATGATGAAACCGTGCTCATACAGGGTACAGGGATGAGCCCATGGGAGCTAGCGGAAGAAAGAGAGAGAGAAAGAGAGAGGGGGACTGCTGGGAGCTGCTGTGTGTTGACAGTTATATTTCCCTGTTGGGGGAAATTCACTTACTTGAATTGGCACCGGCCCCTGGCCTGTAATTCACTCCATAAGAGCATTCTGAACTGGAAGCCAGGGTGATTAATGGAAAGGAAATAGAAATATAGGAATTGACTGATTAAACCATGGAGCTCGGGGAACGGTGCGTGAATGTATGTGTATTTGCATGGAGGTGTGTGTGTGTATAAATTAGGAGAGAGTTTTGTACTGCTCTGCTCTTATTAGTACATCTGGGATTTTGCCTAATGCTTTCAGCCTATAATTTCTAAGGGGTATTAATTAATTGTCAGAAAGCTTTTGAGCACTTTAGGGAAATTGAAAAAACCAACGCATAGGTTGGACCTAGATTAACCAGAGCAAACTTGGGTGGGATGTGTGTTTTTTAGGCATCATTAAGTACCGCGTACTATTTCTCAACAAGCCACGAATGACTATGCATCTCGACATCCCATTAAAAGACGGGACTCTGTACCCACCGAATCACTGGCCAACATTTTTTACAGGTTAATCATAAATGTTTTTAACTAAAATGTTAACAAAGTCAACACTACTAAAATAATGTGTTAAGTTACAGTGCAATGAGCCGTAACCTCAAACACTGTAGGCGGAAAGGTTTGCATATCCGTTGGAGGCCCATGCAACTAATTTTATTAAGTGACCCTGCCGTTAGCGCTCAGTCCGTTGACTGGAGGAGATATCAGCTCAGCTGCCCTGACAAACTGAAGGGAGGCACCATAAAAAAATGATAACTTTAATCAAGCATAATGGAGCTGGTTTGATGGTTGGTTTGATACACAATCTGAACGGCTTGTTCGTGTTGACTATTTGCATTGGACTAGGAAACCCGAGGCAAGCAATTGACCCTGGCCACCTCATTCAAATGCAAGTAATGAACCTATTAATCGTTAATGATTTCTAATGAAAGTACTTCTCTAGTGAAAAGCGCGTGGCTATTCAAAATAATGGCACGATTTAATTGCGAACGAGATTTATACAGGAATTGTATGAAAATGAGCCAGATTCCCAATTGTAAAATATCAGCTCAGACTTTGTTTTTACCAAATATTAATTCAGTAATTCGTCTCTATCTCTTGACCATAATGTTTCTAATAGTTTCTATGCTGTGCTGCTCTCCTGTATTGCAGGTCTGATGATTCCAGTCTTCTGTGTGGTGGAGCAGGTGGATGGAGGGATGATATCAGATGGAGAGGGCCGGGAGGAACATGCCGAGTTTGTGCTGGTCAGGAAAGACATCCTCTTCACTCAGCTGGTTGAGACTGCACTTCTCGCCCTTGGATACTCCCACAGTTCTGCAGCCCAGGCACATGGTAAGTTCAACGTTATTTGGCCCAGACTCAGTTGATTCATTTACACATTAAAATTAGGAAAAAAATAGTAACACTTTTATTTTACTGTTACACCTATTAGTTGCTTATTAGCATATTAGCCATTTATTAATGCTAATTAAGCACATATTAATGCCTTATTCTACCTGACCTTATTCTACATTATTCTAAACCCAACTTAACAACTACAAACTATAATAAGCAGCAGATTTAGAATTCATTGAGGGAAAATCATTTTAACTTTGAATTAAAGTACTTTCAAATTATTCAAATTATTATTTATATATTTTTTTATTTATATTTGATGTTACATTTAAAATTAATATTTTAATATGTTAATATTAATATGCACTAAATTGCATTCAAAATTGTATTGAAGTATATTGTAATTTATCATAAATGTACAATTTAACCCTATTTTAAATGCAACAAAAGTAATAATGAAATTGCATATAAAATTGTACTTTAGTATAATTTGCAAAATATCAATTTAAATACCAATGTAATACAAATAAGAGTCTGAAAACATTACATTTATTTCCAACTGAAGTATATTCTTTTAAATTATATTATTGAATGTATACTAAAATCTGCATCTTTTCACTATCTTTATTCATATAGCTCATAATTATGCATTCTACTCAACATTCCAATGTTTAGAAATTAAAATGAATCAAAATTATGCATGAATGCATTAATTCATGTCAATGAAACTAATGAAAATGCAAATAAATACTCTTTGGGTTATATTTCAGGCAGTATGTTAAGCAGTGTGCAGTATATATTGCACAGAATGCAGTAAACAGTACGTTAGGACTCAATTCCTTTCCAGTTCAGAGCGATTAGAGTGGCATGGAGTGCAGAGAGGAGGTCCGGCTGTTGAGATGTTGACAGGAGGATATACTGTTTTGGGCTAATGTGTCTGAGAACACTGAGGAGGAAGGCCTCTTTTTCAACATAACTGAATCATAGACAGTCTGAAAATCTCATTAAAGAAGAACAAAGGAAATGGCGAGGCAAAGAATGCGGTACTTTCACGTCACCAAAAGATGCGTGTGAACTGTATTTGTGCATTTGTGGTAACTTTGTGGGAATGCATGTTTGTGTCTGCTCGAAGTCTTTGTGCTCGTATAGTGTGCGTTCATTTTCACTGTGTGTTTGTGTGTGTATATAGAGAATGTTTATGAGTGTGTGGGCCAAAGAAGCAATATAATGCTTTACTTTATTGTTGTACACATGATTGTCATCTCCCAGAAGATTGAGAGTTTACTTGTATTCTGTGAAGTATGAAGAAAATTTAAAACAGTCAGTACTTCATGTTGATCGGCGGTAACAAAAGACATCACGATTTACTTCATAGGTTAAGCATTTGGCGTTTTTATATAGTGTTTGTAGTCACAGTTCACGCTCGTTAGGTCTGACTAGAATAGAGTTTGTTACGCGATTTGATGGTGCTGCAAATTTATTGAAAGCATTGTCAGAAAACAAGAGAATGAAAATTGAAGGCCACATTTCAACCTTTAATTAACTGATCGTTTAAGTCAGGCTGAAATGAAATGTCTGCTACGTTTTTGTAGTGATTGTAGTTTTTAAAATTAAATGCTGCGTGGTTGTGTTTGTGTGTGACTGCAGCTTGTTATTCATCAAAAATAATGTTAAATAAGCCTCCTTTCTCTTTTTTTCTAAATATACGTAGTAACAAAAACAGAAAAAACATGAGTCACTCGTAGGTCAACAGAGTGTCTTTAAATTCACTCGAAGCGGCCTTTAGAGATTCCTTTGAAGAGCCAAAAACAGATCAATATGTTACCCACACAGCGACTGCGTGACCTCCAAAAATACCGTTCTGTGCTATAAAATTAAACAAGTATGCAAATTGATAGAAGCGGCATTATGATTGGAAAGGCAAAATAGTCCTGTCTGGCCCACACAATGGCGCCACATCTGTGAGGAAGTCCCAGACGCTACTCCCCTAAACACAGAAACACAAGCGGTCACCTCTGTACAGTCATAAAACGATATCAAAAGGACACAGGGGAGGACCGGACAGCAGTGGAAAACAAACCGTTTAGGCTCAATATAACCCACACACCCTCACAGTGATCAGTTCAGATGAGGCTAGATAAAATGAAAGCAGAGGGACACGGCTAAAATGATGCTCCCACACTCACTCACACATACTGACAGGATTCTCTCGTTATGGAACTGCACTGACTTCAGTTTATTGCTAAAATGCTCAGAGAATGAGCGATAGAATGAGCGATAGAATGAGAGAGAGAGAGAGAGAGAGAGAGAGAGAGAGAGGGAGAACTCTCCTCTCAAATGAATACTTTTTGTTTTTAAAGCAAGCGTTTATGTTAAATGAATAATTTCTGGCTTAAATTATACATTTTTTCCTCTGCGGTTCACAACCAAAATTACACAGAGTCCCATCTATTTTCTCCCTGTTTGAATTGTGTCCTGCATAGCTCTCTCATAGTGGTATATTTAAGCTCCTCTCCCAGCACCGCTGCCTTTCTTTAATTAGCCCGACCAGTAATTAACTGGGAGATATTGTTTATTTCAATTATAAGGGTCTGAGTACTTTTATAGAATCGTATGGACAGACCTGTACTTTAAGGCTTCAGACAATTAACAGTGGTGACGGATTACAGCACGAGTGCATTGTTGTGCTGCCACGTTTGACATGAAGCCACGAACTTGAACTGGGACAGTTTGATGAAAATACGCTCTGCTGCCTGATAGAGGCCGAACAGTCCCGCCACATAATCTGAGCAATGCCAGTTAACTGATTCTGACCTGTAGAGGAAACGTTTATGAGCAGCAACATGTGCAGATGATGTAATGATTATCTGACTTACAGTATACTTAAAGGATAAATCACCTAAAAAGAAGGATTCTGACATCATTTGCCCCATGCGGTTCCAAACCTGTGTTTTTTAAAGAATTTTCATACTGCTCTTTTTCATACAATGACCATTCAATTTTGACTGTCATGCATTAGAGAAATGACAGAATATTCTCTTTTTTTCAGTCTATTTCTTACTGTTTTGCTGTAAAATGAAATTTTAAAAACTACCTCTGTCCTTAACGAATCCTTTAGATTTATGACCAAAGCGCATCAGCTTTCCATCTGCCATCTGACACACCTGGCAGCCAATCAGAAGCAAGTCAGTTTTGTCATTGTTGTTGCCAGAAGTCTTGTTTGGTCATTTATGACAGCTAGGTCTTTCCCATACAAACTTTTAAACTACAATTAAACTTCTAAATAAAATGAACCCGTCCAATCCATATGTCAATAATCTGGAGGATAGTCTATGTATTATTAAAATTTCAGAGCTATTAAATTCATAAAGGTTACAGAGCTAATGATTTTAGTTCCGAATTAAAAAAATTCTGACTTGTGTTGTCTAACTTTGAATGAAAGTAGTAGTAGATTCACAAAAGAAATAAGGTCTTATACATTTGAATTGATAAGTGATTTCAGAATTGTTATTGTTAGCTATCCCTAAACAATACTTTTCATCATGGCCCCCAAAAGATCCTTTATGAAACCATAGTTTTTCCCCCAAAATAATGATCTCTTAAAAGATGTAAGATGCTTATGTTATGATATTATATATAGTAAAACCATAATACAGTACATTCTGGAAAAACAGACAGTATTTCACAGACCAGCCTATTTATTAATATAGATACATTATTAATGATCTACTGTAACAGTCTGTGGAATTCACATCTCATAGTGGGGCATCCCTTCAGAACGGCAAACATTCGGAGTTCAGTACATCTGTCCAAACTAGCTCTGCAGAATAGCGTATCTGTGCTAGGGAACATTTTCAGACTGTGTGTGAGGTTGCGTTTGTGTGTGTGTGAGTGTGTATGGATGGATACACATAAGCTTTAGCCAAGCCACCAGCCGACCACATGAAAGCCCAGCACTGGGAGGAGGAATTTTAATGTGGCAATGGGAACAATGGTTTGTACTGGGGGAGGAAAATGACAAGGAACAGAGTCTTTCCAAGTTAAAAATGATTCATTAATGACATTACCACAAGCTCTGTATGATGCTAGCTCATACTGTAAATAGGAATACATTTAACCACTTTTTATTAGAACAGAGCTCATTGCTTTTTTTTTTATTTTTTAGATCTCTTGCAGTGAGCTGTCTAACACTGAACACATTGGGTAACCTCACTGACATTCAGCTTTTACAGAATCACTGCTTAACTTAAATTGCATTAATAGCATCTCGGTTTAGTCTAAATTGATGCTACTGCTCAAAGCGGGAATACTCAAGAAGTCTGCGGTGGGCATGCATTCAGCATTGCGCAATGAGTCAAAACAGCAATGTCTCTCAAAAATCAAAGCAAAACCAGTAATATAAACACAGACTTGAAAAAGGAGGACAGATCTAAAGGGGGGCGTGGCATAATCACACAAATTGTCTTCATCTGTCTGACTTGCTTCTCCCCTTTAACTCACTGTCTGGAGAATACATCTCCACAAATACCTTTAGAACAAAGACAAGAGGCCTGTATATCAGAGGAGAGAAGTTCACGGTAGTACGGCCTCTCTTGTAGGGGTTGTCTGCGACCCCGACGTACTGAAGGGTGCGAAAAATAATTAAAAATAAATAAATGATAAGTAAGCACAAGTCACAATGCTAGACCTTTCCCCGTAGAATCATTAAATTCCCCTGATGACATAAATAATAGTAGCAAAGACCTCACAATTTGACAGAAAAAAGAAAACATACACTTAGGCTGTTTTAGCTTACTGTCTAATGCTTGGCAAAAACAGCATCTGTTAAAGCATAATTTTTGTCACGCTTAAATATAAAGTAAAAATCCAGGCGCTTCTGATGAGAAGTACAGAAAGTAGGACAAATTTAGATAAATACTCTGTCTGCTTTGTACATAGTTATTAAATATATTTTTTTCTATGATTAATATTTACAAATTTATATTATATGTTTATATTGAGGTGCTTTTATATATTTATTATGACTTATTTATTTTTATTTATACTTCTTTACTTTGTACTATATTTCTTTTTCTTTTTTTTTTTATTCTTTTCTTTTTCTTCATGCATTTTTACCTCAATTAATTAAATACCTTCACCATATTTCATGAATTCTTTATTTGCTATTGTTTTTTATTTACACTTAGACTGTATCATTCAGTAATATGCAGTATGATGTACTCACAAGAAACAATGTTGAAGTGGCTCTGTCTATTATTTAATATTAATATTAATTTTATAAACCAGTGAGGCCCATGTTCATAATCCAGAGTCCTAAGGCTCCGCAAAAACACACTGGCCTTGTTTAGATTCTGACACTGATAAGCTCCCACATAAGGAGCAATCAGCCAATAGTGGAAGAAAACAGTGGAACGGGTCACACAGAATGTCTTGTTATCTTCTCTCTAGTCAAAACACAAACACTGAACTGAGTGAAACAATGGAGCCCTTGCTAATTTGCAAAAACAGATTCTGTCCAAAACTAACTCATTCAATCAGGCTTTAGTGGCAGCAGTGGCATGGAAGTACAGTGTCTGGATGGAGGTAAGTGATCCATCGGCATGTCTGTGTGTGATTGAGCAGCTGGAGCTCTTCAGATGAAACAAACAGCCTAAAGCACAAAAAAAAGACAAAAGAGAGAGAAAGAAAGTGAGAGAGGGAAGCTAGGCAGCGTCTGGCTCTCATTTAGTGGATAGTAATGTGATTAGCATTGTTTAGTTTTCACAGCTTCAGTCAGTCCCTCCTAAGACCATGGGAAATACTTTTGTGTGAGAGTTTGTGTTTTGTATCTCTTTGTGGCACACCCTTCGTTTTCGGTCAGGTTCGCTTCCTGTTGTCAGATGGGTAGAGTATATACATTTGTGCAAAGGGATGTACATGGGTCGCACATGCACACGAGCAGTGCGTGTTGAAAAGTGTTTACGGATGCGTGCTGTGTTTGGATAACGGTTAATAATGCAAAGAGCACAGGGTCCGGTTTACATGTACGCCGCATCTTGACAATGATTGCGACATCTGGAAATAAATAGAGCGGAGGGCATAATAGATTCAGCTAATTCATTTTTAATAGCACAGTGTGGTTCTTGGGGGGGAGAAATGATGGCACCCTCAGTAGATACCACTGCTGCTTAGCTTATTGTAAGCTTATTGAAAGTTCAGCATATTTAAAGCAAATACCACCACACAAATTTAAAGGGATGGTTCCCTCTAACAGGAAAGGTGTACTCTGTACAATTAAATTAAGTGTTGGATGTACAACAGTACAGAGAATTTACTGTTAACCAAATTAAAGGTTTTTCCTGTAACATTTATTTATTACTGCTTTTATATTACTCAATGACATGAGTAAATGAAGGCAGACTGATATGTGGGTGAACTATCCCTGTTAAATAGGAAACAACGCACGCCCCTTCACCCGAGTCAGTGCGGGACGGCCTTAGTTACCTGGAGTATTTACAAAACAATCGGACGGCTTCGTTCAACAATATGGCTTTGCCTCACAGTGACACCCCGATTACAGATTAGTCCTCAGCCATAAATGCTCGTCTCTTCCTTTGCACAACGAGAGGCATTTATAACAGTCAATTTGGGTTAATCATACAATCATTGACCTGTGTTTATGACGGCCCATTAATGGAGGGGGGGATTGGGGGTGGATGTAATTGTCAGAGGCAGCGATGCGCTAGACAAGTGCCTGCTTTCTATATATATTCCTTGGCTGTAAAAGAGCCACAGGCGCCCCTTCGGCCCGCAGTTATTGGTGCAGCCCTCAGTCTGTGTGTTAGGTGCTTCTTCCTGACCTGATAAGTATTTAATAGATAAAGCCTTATCATTGGTGCTGTTGTTCCTTGCTGTCTGCTTTTATAGCACAAGCTGAAGCACGGTAGATAATGAGTAGTAAAGAAAACAAAATGTATGATTTCCAAAATGTTTGATGCAAGAACCCACAGGTAGTGTAAATAATTTCATGATTGATAAATATATGACTCATTTCCCACTACGCTTCCTCGTCACTTAAGAACTACGTGTATAATTATGTATTTTGCCATATGCTGTAAATTACATCGGTCTGCCCCCTCTTTCCAATCACACAATGTTCTTGTCTCGCTGTCTTTCAATCATTATGTTTGTGTGCCCTCTAATGTTGATTGTTACTGTAAGTGGGTGCTGGTGTGGTGATGTAATGTGCCAGGTTTGGTTCTGGTTTGGTGGAGCTGCCCACTCAATGGAGCAGAGCCCCTCCTGAATTATTCTTTTATTGAGATTTCATTACAGCCGTCATTGACATGAGGCTATCTCTGATGATGTCATGGAAATATGCTACACAAATTTGCGGCACAATGAGATCAAGTGGGGTTAATCGACTCCCCCTCTCTCTGCTTCCTTTTCACAGGCATCATTAAGGTGGGCCGCTGGAACCCCCTGCCCATCCATTACCTGACAGATGCTCCAGAGGCAACGGTTGCTGATATGTTGCTGGACGTTTACCACATGGTCACGCTACGCATCCAGCTACAGAGGTAAGAGACCACAGAGCATTCTCCAAAATTAACGTTCTTTAGTCGTTTCTTGGTTTAGAAGAAAATTCTCTGCATATCAATGACCTTTATGGTTTATATGCTTAATGGAGGTCATGTAAAATATCTAAATAATATATAATATTAAACATTATATATTAATTATATATTTTTTACAAAAACTATAATTATTATTACTGAATAATTATATGTCCAATTACAAGTCCAATTTTAGGTTTAAATAACCGGCACAAACAAAAACATATTATTATCGTAAATAAATAAATAAACAAACAAACAAATAAATAAAAAAATAAATGTTAGAACAGGTTATTTTGTGGTATCAGGTTGTAAAATGTAATTTATTTAAGAGTGTAATGTAAAGTACATTATTTAAGTTTATTTACATATATGTTTTGTTTTTTATTTTTGTTTATTTTCTGCTGATAGGCACAGTGTTTGTGATTTTAAGTAAAATAATTTAAATGTAATTGATAAATATTGTGTATTTTGTCTACAAACTATGGAGAAAATATTGGTTATTTATATAAAAATGTAATTGTATTAATAAATAATGATTGATTTTATGTTTTGTAAGACATCATAAAATAATATCAAATAATGATAAAATAATAATAATAAATAATACTGTTTATTATAATAATGATTGCATTGAGGAGCTACATAGAAAAGATTCCCTTTTCTATATATTTTGCTGCATTACAAGTGACGTGATAATTAAAGGATTATTTTGCTTATGTCAATGATAGATAGTTGAGCAAGCCTCTAAAGCCCTGTGCATACATAGAAACCATGGTAAACTTTTTATCTGCACTTCTCAATGAGCTCTTTCATGCCCAATGATTGCAGTTTACTCTTGGATGCTGAGGAGATAAACATAGGGTCCAAATTGTAGCCTTTGTGTCGTTGTGTACCATCCAAGTATGTTTCCCTGTGTTTCCATGGTGATAGAATTGTTGACCTGACCCACTGCAGGGTTTATTGATTAGGAAATGAAGATAGTTACTGTACAATAATGGAGGAATTTGGGATTTACAGCTTTGCTAAACTGGAGGACCTTCCATCAGAGCAGTGGAATCACGCTACAGTACGCAACGCCCTCAAAGAGCTGCTCAAAGAGATGAACCAGAGCACACTAGCCAAAGAATGTCCACTCTCACAGGTACAGCTGCTACCCACTCAGATTTAATTCGATTTTTTTTCAAATACAATACACATAGACTTGGCATTTAAGATGATAAGTAAAACATGTACTGCTGGTGCAACTCTTCCAAAACTAACAACATAATACATAGCAGTATAACACAAATGAAGAAGTTTTGCCCAGTATTACATTATGCTTGCAGATGTTCCAATCAATGGCGTCAGTGCATGGTTAATGTAGCCTAAATTGTGTTAGTGTGTTTCATTCATCAATTTGAAATTTACTCAACAATTCCCCACATTCATGGGCCATTTCTAAAACCCAGAAATTACTTCACCATGAGAGAGTATGCGTGTGTGTGTGTATCTATGTGGGTGTGCATCCGAGATCCTTGCTGTGCTCATTTCCAAGTAAGCGAGCAATCTTGGAGATTTATGTATCTGTGCATGCTGTGTTTAAGTGGAGCTCTGTGTGGGTGTTGATCCTCATATCAATTGTTTGCATATGTGTGTGGCTCTTCGTCTCTACTTGTGTCACTGCGGCTCGAAGCTTGTCACGGCGTTTGCTATCCGCCTTGCCTGGGTGGCTTTCCGCAGTAATGTGTTTTATAGACCATTTATCATTGCAATTTTAAGATCTTGACCATGTGTGTTTATTTCCGTTATCCTCTGTCATTATTCCCATTTTTTTCTTTTTATTGACCTCTTTTGTTTCTTTCACTTTTTCCAGAGTATGATCTCCTCGATAGTGAATAGCTCCTACTATGCTAACGTCTCAACTGCCAAGTGCCAAGAATTTGGTCGATGGTACAAGAAGTACAAAAAATTTAAAGGTAAGGCTTGTGCTGATGTATTTTTGGTTGTATTTTTACCCTGTCCAACCAAAAACCATCTTGAATCAGTTCTTCATCAGTTAATTGGTGCCACCTTAAATCAAATGGAAAACAGGCTAAAATGCTAACCTAAAATTATCTGGTCAGTAAGGCATAGCTCTGATCAAACGCAAGTAGGTATTACATTCAATGAAGAACTTGTTCTATATATTGCATGAATTTGTGTAGGGTCAATGCAATCCAGACGTGCAATATCTGCCATGTTTTTAATGTCATGTGACTTTCGGCATAAGTTGTGTCGCTTCATTGCTACTGGCAACTCTTTCCCTGTGTCTTTAAGGGATAGTAAAATGTCCACTAAATGCACTTCAGAGGTTGGTCATCAGCCATTTTATGAATACCATACACTTTTTACATGCTCTTTTTCATCTACTATATAGCAGGTAACAAGGCACATTCAGATGCAGAGAATGTGTTTTTTTTCTAGTGTGTGGTTCGGTATTCAGCAAGTCTTGAGCTTTGGTCTACGTTTTATAGATTATCTCTTAATGACTCCTCTTACATGGGATGGGGTAACTTAAGCCTCCTTGTGGCCTAATAGAAACCACTGTTCCTTCCCCATAAATGCTGCAGGGGGTCTCCCAGTGGCAGGTTTTGCAAGGAGTCGTCCCACAGCTCCGCTGTTTAAGCCTCTTAGCATCCAAATGCCTGTGACAATTTTCCTCCTCTCGTTGCCCCTTCAAAAAGTGAAATAATTACACAGCAGGACAGATCAAAGTGGGGGCTAAACCCCAAGTGCAGTGAGAGAGCGAATGCCGACAAAGAATACAGCGATCCTCGGCACGCTGACAGAGTAAGTGGTGTTGAGTTACACCGAGCCTCCTCCATTAGTTCTGCTCCTTGCCTCCCAGAGCTAAACACACAACCCGCATTGCCAGATGTGTGTGCCAGTGCAGAGAGACCCCATTGGACGACTCATGTGTCTGTCACCAAAGTTGTAAAACGTTCCATTCATGAAAGAACATTGTTGTTTTCAGTGATTTGTGATTTACCAGTTCCTTGTGTTTGTTTCAGGGGACTATTTGTGGCAAGGACGAGAGAGCTCGGAAATCAAGGGTAGGCATCTACATTCTGATGTTTATTTGGGTAAAGGACTGTCTTTGATTTGTCAACTCGAACACTAGACAGTTTGTTCTAGTGCCTCATATGCCTCTCTATCCCTCCGCAGTTGAAAGGGACAGTCTCACTGACTTCTGTGTATTAGCCCAGCGTCCACCCCCTCACCTGGCTGGTCTTGCGCAGCTCGGTCCCTTGAACAGTGGTGGACCTCTGGTAAAAGGCAGCTCTGGAGAACCTCAGAATTCAGCCCAATCTCAGCCTCCATCTCAAGGGCAGCCGCAAGCTCCATCATCTCACGGACAGCTCCATCATAGTCCTCCACTAAGGGCTCAGGTGCCTCCTCCACCTCCGCCAGCCGCCCTGCAACCTCTTTTGGCACCCGGAGGACTCCTCTCACCCCAGCTCAGTCCACAGCTGGTGAGGCAGCAGTTAGCCATGGCTCATCTTATTAACCAGCAGCTGGCTGTCAGCCGCCTCCTGCATCAGCACCCACAGGCTCTCAACCAACAGTTTCTCAATCACCCACCAATCCCACGGCCTAGCAAGTCCGGTGGTCCTGGAGAACCCGGGTCCAACCCCTCGGCTGCGGAAGTCTCCTCTGATATCTACCAGCTGGTGCGAGATGAGCTGAAAAGAGCCAGTGTCTCACAGGCAGTATTCGCGCGAGTTGCCTTCAACCGTACACAGGTACAGTACAGACTGCATGGTGGAGAATATATTATTCACTGAATGGTTCGAAGCTTTAAATTAAAAATTTGAGAAAGGAGACAGATGCTACACCAAGTATAGTAGCAAAGAGCCTCTTCAGAACGTATCAATCACTAGGGTGTGGCAGTGAACTGAAAATTAATTACTTGTAAATTATGTAACACTGTGACTATTGCAATAACTTTCACTCAAAATGTTAATTTAAATACTGACAATAGTATAAACAAATATATATATATATAAACAAATGGTTTAAACATGCATTTGGAAAGGTAACTTTGGTGTTAGTTCACTTATGCCAAAGCAAATGTATTCGCAAAAAAACTATAGTTACAAAACTATATTAAAAAAATCAACAGTAATATGAAAATAATTTTTTAATTTTAAAATTTTATAGAAAAATTTTTCACATGTATTCTGAAATTGTAATACCATTTAAAGTTCTCATTAAAAAGTAAGTACTGACCGATCTTTTCTGTTTTTTTGCAAATTACATCAAACTAATATGTATTATCAAAAAATGAATTGAAAAAAAATTCTCTCCATTGTTGTAAATTAATGGAGCTTGATACAAGCTTGCTTTTAGCTGAAAGAACCCATTTTTATAATCATCTGCAAGCTTGCATGTAGCTCCTTCCAACAACATTTTTACAAAGTTATATTTCATTTATTTATTTATTTAATATTTTTTTAATGGAACATTTAAAATTCAATTTAATTTTAACATTTACAAATATTTGCTGACATTCAAAAGTATATTAAATGTCAGCATTTTAAAATGTTTTTTTTGCCAAGCCCTTGAAACTATACTGAGCAGAGACTAAATATGCAAATCATGAATAAACAAGTTTAATTTGGAACTGAGGTGTCAATGCTGTTCGGTCAGAGGTTTCAGGTCGGTAAGTCACTTTAGGGATGTCAGTGGTATCCAGAAGTTGCTGTTGGTCTCATACACACCTCTCAGCAGCCAGCACACCTGGCGAATTCACTACAAGTCTAAATTATGTCCAATTACATCCAGCATAGTGCACAGTCAGTTAAAGAGTGGGTGGAGAATTGGAACAGGTGAAGTAATAGGATAGATGTGTTGTAAGTAAATGATCCTTCTACAAATCGCTTCCTCTGTGCTTACGTGTGTGTTTTATGTGTATTTAACAGGGCCTTTTATCAGAGATCTTGCGAAAAGAGGAGGACCCACGCTCAGCCTCTCAGTCCTTGCTTGTGAACCTAAAAGCGATGCAGAACTTCCTAAACTTACCTGAGAGTGAGAGGGACCGAATTTACCAGGAAGAGCGAGAGCGCAGCATGAACCCCCCTGTGAGTCTGCCCCCAAGCACAAACCCCAGCCCCGGTGGCGCCCGCCTTTCTCAGGTACCCCAATTTCCCACTCTTGACTAGGTTTATCCCCCTACACATCTCTTTTCCCCTGTAGCATCTGTGTGTGATTGTGTGTTTGACTGGGTGTAGAAATACCTGAAAGCTTGTGTTTTGTCTAATTCTGAATTGTTTATCTGTAGGCCAATGAGATTGCTTTTGTTTCTGTCTGGATTCATGTGATCTGTTTACTTGTTTTGTTTGGCATACACTTTGTTCTTTTCTTTGTATCAGGCTGTTATAAAGCTTTAAAAAATACATTAATTTTATTAAAAAAAACAAAACAAAAAAAACTGGAAAGGCTGGAATACAGTACATGACTTTTAAAACTACAAATTTTCCTACTTTGAAAAAGTTACATTCACTAAACGACTGAGGATGAAACACTGCAAGATGAACGCAGACAGGAGATGCATGACAAATGAAAACAATTAGCATTGACAGTAAAACAGGGGGAAAATTTCTGGTTAAAAGTCATGTAGTGTCTTCTAACCTAAATCCAGACAACAAAAGTCTATGTTTAGCTCCTATGACATCTTTAGCTAATACTCACAGTGTTATGCTATTATACTTATATGATGAATATTAGTACTTATTAGTACTTATCGGGACTGACAGCAGCAATACGGATAACTCACTAAAACAATCACAAAGCCTTTCAAGACAGTGCCCTCTAAGGGTCAGTGCTAAAATATGACCTACCTTCTTACTGCTAACATCATACTTACCTCCCAATGCAGAAAGTGTGGGAGCGCAGCATCGATGAACAGTTAACCCCTGATGCGTGGGCATCTATTTGGAAGAATAAGACCAAAATCACAAACTCGGTGAGGATTACATCAACACTTCATTTCCTCATAGAGTGTACCTCATCCGAGACCTCCAAGATCTGTAGTGATCAACTGTACGCACTAAACGTTTTCCATTTTTGCAAATAAAAGCCAGGCTACAACAAAAGGTCAAATTTTTTATGTCTATATTTTAGATTTGCAACCATGCACACATCTGTACATGTTTGCGATTAGATGGTGCACACCCATTAAAACATCGGGTCCACAAGTTCTTGCTCCTGATTCTGTAAAATGACAAAAGCAGAAAAGCATGGCTCTGCTCTTGTCATGGCATGTTTATATTAAATGACCTGGAACGTGGTGCGTGGACTTTTTGAATATGAATAGGGCTGGTTTCAACCTCAAGACCATTGTGAATGAACCCATGCAGATAATAAAAATCTTTCTGATATGAGAACAAAGTTCTCATTCTTTGGTCTTAGGGAATGTGGTTGTGTATTATCATTACTATTATGTCTGTATATGTTTATCTCGCAATCGTTTTTACTGGGGAATGTGAGATTACTTGCCTGTGCCTGCAGGGCAACTTCAAACATTGAACAAGAAAACATACCACTCTAAAATCAATACGCCGTACTTCAAACAAGTACTACAAAGAGTTTACTAACAGGATGCTTTAATGATTTATCTGCTGAAATCGCAGTACATTGCAGGTATAAACAAGGGTGTAAAATGATTGTTATATAATGTTGTACTCTCTCTAGCAATTATGAATATTTATCTAACCAATATGTCTTTGTTGCTTTTACCTTTCACTGCTGAACAAACAGTCCAAACCTTCTGGTCCTAACCCTGACCTTCCTCTGAAACTGGAAACACTGGTTAACATCACCTCAGCCATTTATGACGAAATCCAGCAGGAGATGAAACGGGCAAAAGTGTCTCAGGCACTATTTGCCAAGGTGGCAGCCAATAAGAGCCAAGTAAGAACAGATTTTTTTATTATGGTTAATAATCCAGACATATTTCTATCCTTTTATGTTTAATAAAGCCAACTACAACTACAAAAATACAAATAAACGATCCTAATCTGTGTAAACTATTTTACACTGAAAACACACAGAAAAACCTAGCAATTGTTTTCTTCTACTTTTCGAGTGCATCTTGCATTTTATTTAATGGTACAGGAGAATGTAAACATCTTGGTATTTATGATAATTGGTGATCATTTAATGAAAAGTTTACAACCTTATTAAAAATAAGGTTGTTCATGTGTGGTGCTTTCAGGTTTCCTAGCTGAAATGTCTTTTTTGATTACTTTAGAGATTTTTGTTTTATACTTAAAAAGATGCTAAGATTACCCTCAGCTTACATATTCTTTCCTCAGCCAGTGTAGGGGAAGTAACGGTGTCCGTATGTGCAGACTGTTCTATCTGATTGTGGCGCGTCTCTGCAGTTGATAAACAAAAACATCAACATCAACAGATAGCCTGATAAATCCCCTCCATTTATTCATCTCTGACTTACCATTCCAGATCCTGCCAGAGCATCTCACTCTCTTTCAGTGCCTTTGTCAATCTGTCCCGTCCCATGAGTCATGGCTTATGTTGTGATACAGACATGCATCCAGTGATCCATAGATTGATCAGATTTCTTTCCTCATACCTTTTACACTGACACTTGTTCCCAGACAAATATATGAAGAATGCATAATATTGTGACTAAAAGTATACGTCACAGAAGTGTAATAGTCAATGACATTTTCTAACTGAAGTAAACAACCATAGTAGCAGTTATAAAAAGCATGTCACAGTAATTGTGCTTTGAAATATTTTATAAGCGTGTTCTTGAAATTATCCAGTCCAAAATTAAAACTTCACAAATGCTAAAGGCAAATAAAAACTTACTATCTATCCATGTCTGTATGTGTGTGTGTGTGTGTGATATAATAATAAGAATAATGTAATAATACATTTTTGGCATGCTTTTCATTTTTAGTGTGTATATATATGGTAAAATTTTCCGATTTACTTACCATTAGCAGGTATAGGTAAAGAGTTCATATCCCTGGCCACCTTGTGTTATTTCAAAAGACAGCAACAAATCCCATTGTTTAACATAAACTGGAAAAGCATGGCATTAATTTCAGAGTGTTGATAAAGAATTTTTTTTTAAAAGCTTTTGGACCATTTGTTTGTCTCTGTCTCATTTGGATGAAAGAGGGCTAATTGATTTAGTCAAATATGATCCCACTCCCAGCTGCGCCTAATTCTTACCATGTAATAGCCTGAGAGAGCTACAGTCTCTGCTGCTTGCTTTACTGAGGAGCTCTGGGTTATTGCGGCATGGCTTGCAGGTGCGGCCACCTCATCTAGAGGCATGTGTTAGGGGCGTCTTCGCATGTTTGCATGTATGAGATGTGTCAGCAAAGTGCTGCTCTGCTGGTGTGTGTATGTATGAATGTGTGTGTGTGTGTGTGTGTGTGTGTGTGTGTGACAGATGCGGTTAGGTCTCACAGGTCTGGGGTCGGGTGGGGGGGGTCACGGCTGAACGCGCCCATCTGCTGCAGCTGGCCAGGAGGAGCTGAGGGAGAAGGAAAGAGAGAGAGAGATGCTCAGGTCATTAACAATGTGTGCTGGAAGTGGTTGGCTGCACACAACAGCTGGTGTCAAAGACTGGCCCAGTCTAGCAGAGATAATCAAATCTTCCTAATCTCCCACCATTTCACTTTCTTTTTCACACACTCTCCGCTCTCTGAGTGCACTTGTGATGCTTGATGGTGCTAGTTGTTAACTGTAAAGTAAACTTTTCAGTCATAAAATAAACATATTTAAGGAGTGAGTGGATTCACATGTCATTCTGCCGATCATTTTCTTACCTTTTTATAATGTACCCCTGTTAAAGAGAACAAAAACTCTTAGTAGTAGGTGATCCACTAATAAGGCTAGACACATGTTGTTATTATTTATTTGTTATTGTTGGAAAAATTCCATAACCAAATCGAAATGTGTATATAACTCTCATCAATTCTACAAGGGATGGCTGTGCGAGCTGCTTCGCTGGAAAGAGAGTCCCAGCCCAGAGAACAGGACTCTCTGGGAAAACCTGTGTACTATCCGGAGGTTTCTGAGCCTTCCACAAACGGACAGAGATCTGGTGTACGAGGAGGAGTCCCGCCATCACCACAGTGAAAGGCTGCACACTGTACTACACTTGCCCACTGACCCTCAGGTGAGTTTATGAAACATCAAATTGCATATTTTATATTGCATAAAAATATGTATGGCAAAAGAAATGAATTTAATGTGATGTTTGCAGTGCAGGGGGGTCGTATTATGAAAAAATTAAATGTTCCTTTATTCCTCCCTGTCAAGAAAGACCAACTATAACATATTTATTTTAACTTTCTATAACTTAAGGTAGATGCATAAATTAACACAACTGACCACATTTATTATGTCAAAGCCAGTGCTCAAAAATTCATCAATAACAATCGCAACCTGATTTTTGTTTTGTTTTGTGATTGTAAAGTGTAACGGAGGATTTGCAAAGACTTTATTGGAACAACCTATGAGCTTCTTTTATTACTTTTTATTATGGAAGTCAATGGGTACCATCAACTATTTGGTCACCAACATTCTTCAAAATACCTTCTTTTGTATTCAGCAGAAGAAAGAAACAAGATTGGTAGTGAAAGATGAGTAAATGATCACATAATTTTCATTTTTGGGGGAGCTATCCCTTTAAAGTCACAGCATAAAAAAAAATGCCCCAGAAAATACAAAGAAGCTTGATCCTGATCAAAAATGGTCCATTTTTATTTTATTTTCAAACCGTTTCAAACATGAGTTAAAGTATTTTGTATAAGAAACCTTGATTAACATTACAAGTAAAGCCTTGACTGCCAAGTGTATACGACTTAAAGGAAAGAGGAAAGAGGAAAAAACAAGTTCTGTGTAAATATTTGAAGCATAATTCTCTTTAGATCATATAAATGCGTTCATTGTGTACACTTCTTTGTGGCTTTAGTTTTAATATCAGCATCATTTATGCAGCATTCCTGCCAACATCTAATAACCCAGCACACCCCAACCTCTTTAATGACACACACACACAGAATTCCAAATAACACGCTACTGATTAAATGGACTTTCCCCTATGCCAGCCAGGGTCATTATAGTAAAGACTGTGGACACACACTTTTCCAGTATTACCATAGACTTGCATTCATACCCAGCACACACACACATCAACACACTAATACTGATATGTAAATACATGCACACACAAACGGCATTCACATAAATCTACAAACACTTGGATCAATGCTTTCCACCTTCTTTTAACCTACTCTTCCTTCTCACCCTGCCAGTAAAGCATTGCGGTTTAATTCACTCACAATGATTGCTGTTTATTAACATTTATTAACTTAAGTTGAGCAGCCATATTAAGATTAAGTACTAACAAATGGAGACAGAGTGGCTCTCTGTTACTGTCTTAGCCCATTACGTCTCTTTCTCTCTTGCTCGCTTTCTCTTTTATGTCAGTGGAATAAACAGTCTGTTGTGTGTGTGTGTATGTGTGTGTGTGTGTAAATATACTCATTTATGTGTTTTGGGCGCAGAAGGAAATGCCCCATTAGGACACACCCTGACAGACAGTGCCACCACAGCCCTGATATTAATAATTACGGGAAGAGAACACACACACAGACACATATATGCACACACACGCATAATGACTCAAGAGACTTTACTACAGTAAGTCTCTTTAGTAACTCTACACTGGCTTTGACCATGAACTCTTGCACAACATTGATCATAAAAACATATGTTGAGTTTACTAATGCAATGTTGCTAAAAGTATAATTGTGTTCAAGGAACTTTTATTTTTATTGTGTACTGTATATGTCATAAAGAGCACATTGTTACATTCGTTTTCATAGTTTTATATTTAATTGAAACAAAGGGAATTAATATTAAAAAATATAAAAATAAAAATCTAACATTAAAATTTACTTTTTAATTGTATAATATTTTTGTGATGTAATATTTTGTTGCTTTTTAAAACTTATATTGACAGGGAATATATATATATATATATATATATATATATATATATATATATATATAAATGTAATCCTTTAATTTATTATGTACTTTGATTCTGTGCATATCACACTGAGCACATACTGTTGTATTTATTAGTTATAATATTAAAATAATATAAACAATTTTTAATACATAAAATACAATATAAATACAAATATCAATATTAAATATTATATACTATAACATATCTAACAGTTAAAGATAATACAAAAATACATAAATGACAAGATATTGTGCTGAAAATTGAAAATGCTGTACATGAGCATGTACGTGGTTGGTTGTGCACTTGTGTCCTTGGAGCTTTTTTTTTTTGGATTAGTAATGAGGGACCCTCCTCAAATCGAAATACCCAGAAGCCCCCTCGGCTCCAGCCTGCCTGCCACCACAGCACATGTGTCCCAGCTGTTTATGCAGACATGAGCATGTTAATTAATGAACAGATGCTGCACATACATGTATAAAGTTTTTATTTCAAGCCGATACCACCTCAGTATTGCCATCAGAATTTAACATTTCATGTGACCCTTCATTCATCTTGTAACTTTGACATATCAAAAAATCACGTCACCAAGTCCCCGGATACACCTCACCCCACCTTAGGGATGAACTCAACCTAACGCACTCTAGATGGCTGACCCTGTTCCACGTCGTCTTCACGCTGTTTCTGCAATGCGTGTGTATGGTCTTAAGTGCCTCCCTTTGCTCATTTGGCAAGACATTTCTTATGAATAATTTCTCCTTTGTTTTTTCTAAATTGGATGCTGCAGTTTGCACTGGAGTGCCCTTTAGACCCTGCCATGCGGATTGGGACCCCGATTGAGTGCTAGGGTAAAAGGAGCACAATAATTGTACGTTAAAGTTTACAACTATAAAAACTAAAGTCAAAATTGTGCAATATAAGGTTAAACTGTAAGATGTCACAATACTAAAATGTCAATTTTTAGATAAATTTAAATGTCAATAATAAGCTTCCTTACTAGGAATAGTGAGTAACGCGTGACTTCATTTCTTTTAATTATGTGGATTGCCTAAACTACACATTCTGAAAGAAATATGAACACACACACGTACATGACTGTGTTATTGCATTCCTGAGGTATTGCAGTGTGGCGAAGAAAAAATATGATGCACATGATAATTGGAGAAGGTGAAGTCATGCACAAGCAAACCAACAGGAAAGTGTCTTTCTCATCATTACATATTTATCTGCCTGTTAATGGC
This sequence comes from Enteromius viviparus, assembly GCA_032353835.1. Classification (NCBI taxonomy): domain Eukaryota; kingdom Metazoa; phylum Chordata; class Actinopteri; order Cypriniformes; family Cyprinidae; genus Enteromius; species Enteromius viviparus. The sequence continues at coordinate 8,316,898 of JAUCNO010001888.1, forward strand.
GTCTCCAGTGGCAACACAACCCTCCCTTAATCCTGCCTCTGTCCCCACGAGGGCCAGTCCTCATTAAGAATCAACTGAATTTTTTATGTTCTATAATTCTTTCATACTTCTTCACCATAATTTGCCTTGATTACTGTTTAAAAGGGAAAAAGATACTTTTTCTTAATGCAGTGAACTCACAGACCTGTCCCAGCTTGGAATTAGAAAAGTGGGAAGCGATGGAGATGAATATTGAAAAAAGAAAGGAGTGCAGGGAAAAATGGCCCTGTGTCCAAATGTGACTCCTGTGGTTGAGAAGACGTTGTTTAAGATCTGAGTAGGTGAATGAATTGGATGGTGGAGGAAATCAGAGGTTGGCTTTATAGCTAAAGCAGGGTTTTAAAATGGAGTCACTCCTCTGGCTTGGCAGAAAAGCTCTTCATTAGCGTCCACCATTAGAGCGCAGGAACAGGCATCTTAGACTCTTTACTCTGAATGGGCTGCTTGGAGGACTCACTCCGTCTCCAGAATTTGAAAATATCTGATAGGATGCCAAAGCAATGGTATATAAATGCACAACGTCATTATTTAATGTTTCTTTGTGCATTTTGGAGTGTACTGTATATATGTCTTTGGAACATACCTAAATTGTTCCCAGAATTTCATAAAATAATATACACAACAAGCAAACATATACAGGATGAATGAGTTTGTGAATGTGTGTGTGGTCTCTTTAGCTAAGCTAACGGGTATTTTGCACTGTTATGCCTTGTGGTCAATCTAATTATTCACCATCTTCAAACTTCTTTGACATTTCTTTTTCTCGTTCTTTTTTGTGGCCTCTGTTTGTTTCTCTGAGACATGGAAAGTAATACATTATGGAGAAACAGAGAAGAAAAAGAACAAACCTACACACTTCCTGTAAAGCGCCAGCCCAAAACAGCCCCCACAAGTGAAATCGGAGCAATTTCATGGTCTGGCCTGCCCTCAATATTATTTAAAAAATACCCTGTTATTATTTAGGGAATAGAGAGAGAGAGCAGCAGAGAGACAGAGAGAGAGGCGCATGACTATTATCTTTATGTAGGTCCTTTAATTTTAATGCACCACAGATTTATAGCTTAGCATTCCAGTGTGGAGGCACTGGGCACCCCACCCTGGTCATAAACTCAGCAGGACAGCGCCACAGACTTCGATTGCTCAGCTGTGACACACTGCACCTTCTCTTGTATCAGAGCTTGCCATATACCTCTTTTTCCCTCTCGCTAAATATCTGCTATTTACTCCTAATTCTATTTTACCACTGTTTAATACTCTGTCCCCCCAGTCCCCCTTCTCTGTTTTTCAGTGCCCACACTAGTAGCAAATGGCAGATTTATTGAGAAACATATGGAGGGTCTGGGAACCTCTGTAAAAACAATACTGTGGCTCTATTAGTCCTCTAATTTGTTGGAAAACACTAATAATTGCACTGTTTTTGTACAAGACAATAGCATATGCAAACAATCTCACATCTCAAAGTCAGAAGTGCTATTTCTTGCTGTCTGTGCTTTCGCTTTACTTTTACTGTTAAATTTAGCAGCGCTGGAGATGGAATTTATCCGTCAAAATGACAGATGAAACCAACTTGCCACTATACTTCAAATGGTTGTTTCCAAACACATCTCTTCATAACAGATTCTTTTGATGTAATTTATTTTGGTTTTGGTGTGTATTTGTTCAGCTTCTTCCTCTGTTGAATTTCATGCGGTCTATGTGTCAGCTCAGATGCTGTTAGTTGCCTTGATGGTCTCAAAACATGATGCAATGACAAGATATTTAATCTTGTGGAATTATGTGTACAGTATACATAGTTAAACAATCATAGCCCGGAGCAGTCTGGTTGGATTTTTACCAGAGTTGATCACATACTCAAGTGTACAGAGGACATTAACTCTGAGAGACATTCATTGAAAGGACACTTTGAACTTTTAAGCTGTTTTTCAATTATTCCATACTGCTGACGCTTGTTTATAAGTTTAACCCTCATAAGGATCTTGGGGTCTATATGACCCCAACCACCTTTTCTTTAACGAAAAAAAGTGTTTCCCTTCATCTCAATGGAATAAAATTTTGTGACTTTTCCTCATCTTCCATCTATATTTACATAAAAAAAACTAGACTTGATTCGGTCTTTCTGAAGGTATGTAATTTTTTTTTTTTTACAAATAAGGTCTTTGGGGTCAATATTCAATTAAAATGAATGGGAAATGCAATAAAAAGCGTTTTTTTTCCATTCGTCAAAAAAAAACAAAAAACAAACCCAGCATAAAACTAAAAATTTTTACACCGAAAAGAAGGTCTAGTTCTAGGGTACAAATAGAATGTAGACAAAACATGCTCACACACACACACGCACAGACACACACACACAAACACACACATGTATGACTACAAAACTGGATCGACAGAGAACATTTTTATAAAATGTGGCAAATAAACTTAGTCACAGATGCAGAACAAAGATGTGAAGTGGTGCGACATAATTCACGGACCTGTCCTCACACACCAACACCCACAAATGCGTGCACACAAACACACACTCACAAAGACACAAAAACTTACATATACACACACACACACACACACACAATCACACACACTCTTACATAGGTATGTTTGCCGCAGACAGCACTTTTTAGACACACTTATACACACACTCTCTCTCACACACACACACATACACACACTCTCTCTCTCACACACACATTTATTTTTAATGTCTTTTCTAATGGTAATATATAAATAAATTCAGAAAATCACATCACAGTAGTTGTGTTATGATCAGTTGGTCATTACCAGTAAAATGAATGGGTCTCTATGGGCCCCCTATTGGTCTAAACAAATTATTACGTAAACTGTAACCCCCATAGGTTTATCTCCAACCAACAGATGGCAGAATTATAAACCCAACACCTAGGTCAACATTCAAAAACAACTTAAATAAAATGTATGCCATTATTTAGTTGATTTACATGCAAACTAAAAACGTACTTGAGGAATTTCATGGTAAATAGGTCCCAAAGTACTTAATATCGCCGAAAACACATTAATGTATAGATGAGAAGTAAACGAACAAAATGATATATTATTTGTATCATTAAAAATGTATTTATTTTTTATGGTTACGTTGAAGACCCTATCTGTAAATAAGAAATAAGGGACTTATATTAAATATCTTATAAATTAAATAAGTTATGTTTTACAAATGAAACTAAAACTGCCAGCAGGTGGCGACAAGTCACCTGCTTTTATCACCGAATCATTCATTCATTTGATTCGTTCGAGCAGTGATTATGAACAACTAATTGAATCATTGACTTACTAGATGCGTTTAAAAACACACATTCATTCATAAACAAAACTGAGTTAAAACCACTGATCTATATAGAGAACTGGATAGCTCATGACGTCATAGAAGTGAAGCCATCCGCCGCCATATTGCTATTCCCTAGTATTCGCAAAATTCTATTGAATGAATAGGAAATAATAATATGACTTTAACGCGAAAACATCACCTAACAAGTCAACGTTTTCATGTCTGACTCCTCCCTCCACGGAAATAGGATGTCGCTGGTCTTGGGTAATAGCTGGTCGCAGTAATGCAATAATTTAGTTTGTTTTCCGCCCTTTAAATGAAGAAAGAAAAAGAAGAAACTTCACCACAGGTACTGAATGTCCTTCAATTATGCCGCGCTGTACCCCACAGACAAGTGATGGATGTTTTTAGTGAGGATGCACGATAAATCCTATGCGATTGTTATGCGAATATCATCAGTAACGTAAAGCCTGATCTGCGATTAGCATTAAGTTTCCATCACGTACGCTCAGCTGCAGCGGCAATTAATACACAGACATTGAATGCCTCTGCAAATGAATACAAATTGCTTGTGCTTATAAATAATTAGTATAATTGTAATTATATTGTGGTTTGTTTTAATACAGTGTTTATCCAACAGGTAAATACACATTTAGTACAGTCATATGATACACAGGTTAACGTAAGTAACGGTACATTGATGAGTGTCATTGTATTTGTATGGCTTTATGAACATCTGTTTAAAAGAGATGCCTCCACCTAAAACTGTCTGATGGTGTCGCTATTAGATGCGTAATAATTGTAAAGTGATTTGCGCATTTATAACTCTTCATCCCATGGCAGAAACAGAACAAATAGAAACAAAATTAGCGTAGCTGCTATTCAAACTAAGAAAATGAAGATTTGTTAAACCAGTGCTAGAAGTTAAATTATGAATATCTGATCAAGTATAACTGCAGGTTTCTTAATAAAAGGCTTAATAACTGCCAGCTTGAATGGTTTAGGGATGTGGCCTAAAGATAACGACGAGTTGATAATATTGAGAAGCTGCTACAGGTAACAATTCTTTTAGTATTTTAGTAGGTACAAGATCTAATAGGCATGTTATTGGTTTAGATACAGTGGTTTAGATACATTATCTCCCGATAACTAACACCTGGACTACCTACTATAAAGCATTCCTTTAATGGCTGAGCTCAAGGTTGAATGGCTCTACCTACCTGCTCACTTTACTTACCTGTCTGCCCAGCATCTTGTTCTCTGTGGAGATAGCTGATCTGCAAAGGAAACCATTTGTTCATCGTCAACGGATCTGAGCACAAAAGACTATTTGAGCAACATCTGCATTAACCATCACGAAAGAGTTTGAGCACTAAAGAGGTCTGGAAATCACTAAAGACTGTTTGAGCACTAAAGAACTGGAACTCTACAAAAATTTAAGTTTATTTACATTTACCTACCTGAACGATCCTGTCTTCAGAGTATGATCTGTTTGATGAAACTTACCTGAGTTACTTACCTTTGATTATTCCGACCTGTTTATGAAGACCTGTTCAGTTACTTACCTGAAAACTCACCTGTGAATTGAGAACTTGTGTTGATGTAAATAAATGAACAAGCTTTGATTTTACTCAGTTGCCCTGTTATTCCTGAGCGTGACACTATTAAACTGAAGGAATATTTAGATCGGGTGGCGTCTGGTTATTTGTTAATCTAGCCACTGTGCTAAATAAAAACCTTGGATTGT
>JAUCNO010001888.1:8334288-8383043 GCA_032353835.1 Enteromius viviparus
CATTGCCCTTTCTAATTGGCCAGCAAGCCAGGAACGCCAGATTCGACCATTTTGATTGGCTAATAGGTTTGTCACTCCAATGTCAGGCGGGGGAAAAAACCTCAGACTCCTGAGGTTAGGTAAAGGTTAATCGTGCAGCCCTAGTTGTCACTGTAATTCTTATGCGTTCTGACATATCACATCCAGACTTATTACCTTGATATTTTAGAAGTGTCTCATGGGAGAGCGAAATGTCTATCTACAGCAGGGCTGGACGATTTAATCGTCGATTCAAAGAACTGCCTTTACTGACAAAATGTGCATTAACTAATTGCCGATTAAATCGCCCAGCCCTAATCTACAGTGATGTAAAAGTCGCATGGATTACAACATGACAGTAAGATCAGGTTCCACGTGGTTTGTGCTGTTGACGTTTACACTATCATGACACAAACAGAATGGAGTTACATGTGAACAAAAAAAAAAACCTGATTCAGACCACATTAGCCTGCAGTGTGAACATAGCCACAGATATCCCACTTCATATGAAAAACTGCACGAGTATATATTTTTAATTTTTTCAATGCAGTTGAGATCTGCTATATACTGCGTGAATGTGGTACATTGTAAATATGACACAAAAAACACCAAATAAATAGGGAGAAAAAAGGGAGTTCACATTTTAGCGCATTCTAACCTCATATACAGCTGTCAAGTCTCTGAAGAAAGTTCTGGCACCATTAAGCAGGGCTTCGTTGTCAGGACACACCACCATGTATCCGATGTCCCGCTGAGAGCTGTAGGGGTCCAGCAGAAGCTTCTCCCAGTATGGCAGAGCAAAAGGAGACAGCACCACGAAATCATACTCGTTACCCACTAGTAATGTGGGGATGGGGAGGGGCTCTGGTGATTCATCAGTGCCTGAGAGGAAAAGAGTTATGTAAATACGCCTGTATCATATATAAATGATGCATGGGTGGTGTATGTTGAGTTATGCCTACCGTACGATCCCCTGCCAGCCATCTTGTGGAACTGCTGCCAGGTGAGAGGGCCCTGGACTCCCCAAGAGCGTACAGACCTCTTCTTCTGGATGGTGTCCTGCAGGACAGGCTGCAGCGACAGCAGCATCCTCAGCACGTCCTGGGAGAACAGCATGTTCATATCGAAAGCTGCAAGAACACAGAGAGAGGAGTGTTTTACAAACAGTGGATTTGACTTTGAATAGATTTACTCATAAACTCCAACCCTAATCAAACTCAAAATATAATCTGATCCAGCTAATCAGGGTCTTTAAGATCACTATTCGATATTATGTTTATATGCCAAAAGCAGACTGAAAGAGCACTGCTCTGAGTTCAAATGGAGCTAAAGAGCACCATGGTATCTTAGCAGAAATCTGGGATATTCATACACAATTATATTATTAATGGAGACATGTATTAAAGAAGTAATTGAATATAATTAATGCATTCTTTGTGATTAAGCTATAGTTTTTGCGAATTTTAACAAAATGCATTTAGAATGTTTTTTGTGTAATTACATAGAAATCATACAGATACATTGTTGTATTGAGGTTTTAACTGTGGTTATGATCTAAACGTATGCTACCATACAAAGAACAAGGATTAATTTTAATAAAACTTAAAACAGTCAAATAATTATATTTCAACATATAAAAATTAAGGTTTATTAAGTTTTTTTTTTGTTTTTTTTTAAGATGTTAATACAATTATTTTAAACCTGCACCCTAACTCAAGTTTCTACTTGAACATTAATATATTTATTCTGCTAATGAGAAATAATTAAACTAATAAGTGTTTGTCATGTTCTATTCATAAAGAGTAGTTATTTCTACAACTTTCACATAGGAATCAAATCAACTTTTAAACTTGAAATAACCAATGATGATGTATTCATTTAAATTCTCTTTAGTCATCTTGTGGACAACTAGTGGGCCGTGGCTCTTTGGTTTTGATCCACTGCTAAATACTGAGCAGAGAATAAAAAAATAAATAAAAGTAAAAGAATTCAACATAATAAAATTAACATCACAAGAGGACGTCTCACCGTTGCGTTTGGCCCAGTGGTGTAAAGAGGAGCTCTTGACCAGCGTCTCATCGACTTTTCCTCCAGACATGTTGTCCATGAACTGTCTGCCGTGCTCCAGAGCCAGGTAGCAGTCACTGTAATAGTCTCTCTCCTCCAGACGCATGGGGAGCTTGAGACTGGTGCTGGGATGTTCTGGCCTGATGATTGGGGAGAAGGGGTTAGTGCAGAGATCCTGCAGCAGGAGGATTAGATCATCCGGGACCTGCTCTTTAAGGGCCGCCCCTGTCTGAAGGGAGGCTGTGCGTACAGCCTCAAAGTGCTTCTCAGTCTCTCGTCCGGCATCCGAACCCCGTCCCATGATGTCCAGCTCGTCCTCCAGAAAGAGGCCTGACCCGTTGCCATAGCGACGGTTCATGACCGCGCTAAAACCACAGGAGCAGGGGTCCATGCTTGAGTACTGCGAGTCCATGTTGGGATCGCTGATGTAGACGCCCACATCCGCCCCCGTAATGTCCATGTTGCAAACGCAGATGCAACAGCTGTCAAAGTTGCAGTCCTTAAAGAGGTTCATGACCGATTCGGAGAGGATGAGGGTGACGTATAGGCTGTGAGCTTCCGGGATGGAGGGCACGGTGGCCGGCTCTACCGAATTTAAAGGTCTGCAGGTGGAAGGCGTAGAGGCGGGAGAGTAGAGGTCAGAGTTCTCGTATTTCAGTGAGCCCTGGACGCTGGCAGGGCCTCTGGGGGTGCGTGGGGTTCGGGGTGTCCGTGGCGTTGGGGCGGAGATTCGAGGGGTGGCAGGGGAGGGCAAGATGCCTGCGCCGCTATTGCTTGGCGGGGCACTGTTAGACATAAAAGTGTTGTGTGTCTGAGGGGTGCAGCTCTGGTCCTGCTCAACTGCACTTCCTACACTAGGGATGTTACTGTTACAGAAAAAAAGAAAGCGTTACACATAGTGGCTAAGACATCAAAATTGCATTTATTTTAAAGATTAATAGCACATAAGCCGAATGTTTGAAAAAAAAGAACATTGTTAAGGTTAAAATTATAGAAGAATATATATGATCTAAAATCATGCTCATCACGCAGTTGATATCTTTAGTTACCTCCGAAAATCCTCCTCAATTCAAGTGAATTTAATTCCCTATTTAGTGTTTATAATGTGATTTACTGCCAAACTCCATTTTCAGATTCAGCATAAAAGTTGCTACATTTGTCATCACTTTCTAGCCAATAGAAACAAAGTAGGTGTAGTAAAGTGGCTTTTTGGATCTGCGCAAGAAAGATTCTTGTGTCCCTAGATATGGTTTAATAAGCTTGTGTTTGTAAGCTGTTTGCAAAGTTGAATTTTCAACATCATTACTCCAGTCTTCAGTGTCACATGATTCTTCAGAAATAATTTTCATTTGGTGCCAAAGAAACATCTTTTGCTCATTAAAATGGAAAATAGCTGTGCTGCTTAAGTTCAAAAGAACAGTATTTATCTTTTGTAAAATTATAAGCAACTTTACTGTCACTTTAAACGAACGCATTTAGTTTCATAAATCTTCTTTTCTAAGAAACTAATCTGAGGCTTCTGGGTATGTTTGTTTAAATTGTATAAGTGCGTAACATCATCCCCTACTGTGCCATTTTTTAAACACTAAAGTTCTAAAACAACCACCAGTGAATCAGCATCACTTTCCTTCTCTGACAGTTTAAGTGAAAGTACACCTGTGGTTAGTCTGCTCCGAATTGAGTCACCTGTGGGAAATGACTTCATTAATCTACTAAAACAACATTGGAAACAGCTAGTAAGTTCCTGCAAAATAGCTTTAGATGCAGGGGTACATCCTAAATTCTAAATCAATGCTCTGGACACATTTTTCAATTAAGTCATTTATACTGAATGTCTATTTTGGGATGGCAGCTGCTTGGACCACAAACAGAGGAGTGTGTTCTGTGCTTGTTAAAAACCTGACCCACTTACTTCAACCACCACCTGCTAAATATGCACGATTCCCCACCCCTCCTAAATAAGGTAAATCAATCTGTTTAAAAGCCTTTTAGGGTTCCATACATGCCAACAAGCTGATGGAAGACTGAATTTCTCAAAGTCACATTAGAGGTTTTTTTGTTGCAACAGAACAATAAACACTGTGAAACACAACAATCTGATAAGGGGAAGAAAAATCCCGTTTTCTTGGCTGTTGTACCTGTCCTTGTTAAGGAAGGTCATGGCTGCCATTGGTTGGAGCATCTCCAGTTTGCCGACTGTCCAGCTAGGACGGTACACACACTCTTCTGGAAGCTTGATGGGAAGCAGACACTGGCTGGGCAGCGTCTTCAGAGGGGCGTAAAGCGAGCAGCCGATGAGCGCTTGGCAGGGCTCTGGCTTAAAAACGTAGGAGAAGTCCTGAAGACATGATAAAGAAACAGAGTGTTGTCTCACAAAATACCTCTTTATGAAAATAACCTTGGGAAATCACAGCAGTAATTAAGTCCTACCTTAATCTCTGAGGGTTTGGGGCTGCAGAAACCCTCCTCCACTTCCATCTTGAAGTTCCCGCTGATGGCCCCATCCAGGAGAGAGAGGCCAGCTGCTGATTCTGTATTGCCCATGTTTATAGGAGAGTAGCCCATGATGATGTGCTGCTCTAGTGACGGAGGGGTTGGGAACATCTGGTGCAGGTCTGCTGAGCCTAGATCAATAAACACACAATGAAGGAACAGAATTTTGGCACTATAAATAGAAAATAGGTAACAGATGCTTGCCATTAACGTCTCAGTCAGTGATGACTTGTGCAGCACTGAAACAGTTTTTGTTTGAGAAAACATGCAGCTCTTGGATTCTGTAGCTGTAAGCAGGAGCTCATGCAATGCCTTTTCAAGAATTGTCTAGATTTTACAATTTGGTCTAACAACCAATAAATAGCTTATATTATAATTTTATAAATATATGTATAGACCTCCAATATGGTATAAACATATAAGGCATTTCTAATTTTAACAGCATTAGAACTCCGACTTTCTCTACAGATAATGAGAACTCATTCTAACAATAATGATGCACATTCAGCAGGGGTCATGAATTGAGGCACATACAAGGCAGGGGGTCTGGCGCTGCAGGTTTTGGTTCTTTCCCACCAAATTTTTCCTCCGCTCCACCAGCAGCTCTCCTGGATCCAGGCTGTTTGGAGTAAGACAAAGAAATGCTCACTTTAATTGCTCTAATGTTCCCCTAGTTCAACAAATAAAGAACTTTATGACCACCTAAACGTTTTTCTAATGAGGCAGGAGATCATTAGAAAAATTCGGCTTCAATTTGAATACCACCGTATCCAACAAATTCATTACTCCTGGAGCTTCAGAAAGTCTGATTCATACCAAAACGTCATAGAAAAAAGTTGATTATGATGTTACGCTTCAGCATTCTGACTTTCCACATCACAGGTAGCTGGCGAGTTCATATGAGTACTTACCGTCAGGTCATCCTCGTCAGAGTTAAAAAGGTTGTCCAGGTCATTAATGGACACGACCAGATCTGTCTCATGAATCAAGCTGGTGGTTGGAAGTGGTTTACTGCCACCTGACCCCTGGGTATCTGTGTCAATAGGTACAAGCAATGAATCATTATTATTATTTTTTTTTTTTAACAATTAATCTTTTTTTTTTTATCAATTTAAGTGCAAGGAAATATTACTCACCATCAGAAGATGACACACTGCCATCATCCCTCTAAAAGAAAATAAAAACAAATAAGACTTCTCACTTTGAGAAACACAACCACACAATATTTTTTAAGAAAATCACTGCCAGACCTTATTTTTCTTCCCGGTCTCCCTCTCGGCACCAGGCTTCTTGTCTTTTTCAGAGAAAGTAAACTCCTCATCTCCCTCCACAAAAGCATAAGGATCAGATTCCCGCTCCTGGTCTCCATCGCACACAGCTACAGAGAGATGCTGGTTTTTCTTTTGCTCATACATCTTCACCAGGTCTTCCGACACTTTCAGAGGCCTTATGGAGGAGGACATAAACCTGCAAAAATCACCCCACATTATGTTACTTCTCTAGTTAGAACAGAATCAATAATAACAGATTAGTTAAACCAATACCACGTTTATATTTAGTATTTGTATTTACCATGATAACGTAATAGTTTATTACCCAGGCCAAAATGTGACTTTTTAATATTAGTAGTAGTACTAAAAGCTTAAGACAAACTCATAACCGTAGTTTTTGTTTGGTTGGTTTTAAAGAAATGTGTACTTTAATATATACCAAAGTGTTAATTTCATAATGTTTACATTTATTTGTAATATAAATAATATTTTAAAATCTAAAACATGCTTATATTATAATCATCATCATTATAAAATTAAACATATCAATAAATATATTTACATAATATTATACAGCCATGGTCAATATATGAACACTCCTCTTTTTTTCTTTTTTTTTTAAATAGGCAAATTTTCCAACTCCCCTAGAGTAAAAAAGTTTAAAAGTTCGAATCCAGTCAGCCGATCTCCAGTTCTGACGGCAGCTCTTTTAGCTGTAGCTTAGCACAGATCATTAGCATCTTGCTGACAAATGGCGAGTTTTGATAATTTTCCTATTTAAACCTTGACTCTTCTGTAGTTACATCTAGGCACTTTGCTGCGGTACCATGATTGCAGTAGGCGCAATGATATTACGCAGCACCTGAAAATAGTGCCGAGCATTTTCAGGTGCTGCTTAAAATCATTTTTCCTGCTGCACTAATAGTAAACATGATTATTACGCCAGAATGAGAGTATAGTTCCTAGCCATATAAGCCTAGAAAATTAAAACTTCTTTCCCCCGTCGGCCTTCGTATACCATGTACAGAAATGAGTGTGCCTTTTTTTTAGCGAGATGCTAACGTCCTAATCAGATTCAATCATCTATGCTAAGCTGAATGGATTCAAAAATGGTACAACAACTCAAACGTTTAACTCTAGGGGAGTTAAAAGTGGAGTTTTCCTTTCAGTGTGTAGCTAACTTGAAGGTTAACTCTCCTGACACTGACATAATCAGGTCATTGTTTCAGCAGCTGTTGACTATTTATCTGTTCATTAGGGTCACACAGAGCGCACCTTAGTATTGGGCCAGAAGGAGGGTCCAATTCAACCTATCTGCCACTGCAATAAACTAACATTACCAATTAATAGTATTGAAACCAAGCAAAGCTTCCTTGACTTGCAAAAACAATGTTCTTTATAAAAGCACAACCTGCGTTTTACTTTAAGTTGTTAAAAGCTGACAAATTATCAAGCAAGTTAAAATCTTCCTTTTCCATGTTTTGAACAGTAATTCAATATATAATTTTTTTGCCTGCCTTTTTAGGATTAATTTTCCGTGCCATAACCGTTGATATTCGGTTTTACTAAGCTAGATAACTCAAGGTAGTTCTTAAGGTAGAAAACATGCTAAATTAACACTACACAACTGTGCCCAAGGCTGGAGAACTCACTCTGTAACTGACACAACACCATCCTGGCTTCCGGCCCTGTTACCATCCTCAAAGAGCATGACCACAGGAAGCTGAGGTGTGTGGAAATCCGCATTCTTCCCACCAGGCACTTTAAAGTACCTCCAGGGGTTATGTGTCGTGTCCTCGTTAGGGTTTATGGCGGAGCCCATGTATACGGTGGCTTCGAGTGACTCTGGGTACGGAGGTGGGCAGGGTAAAGTCAATGGGTCTAGTGAAGAATCATCTGGGGGTTTCTGGGGCACCAGGCAGGGCTCAGTGGATGGAGGGTAGAAGTGTTGGTGCAAGGGCGAGGAGGAAGTCTTCAGGCCATCGGCCGTCTCCTCTCCGCGCTCACAAGGGTGCGGGCTGAGCGGCGGGGGCTGAGGAGAACCGGCCATCTCGTCAGTTGAGCAGTGCATCATTGGGGTCTTGCTGGAGGTGACATCTGCATGATGGAGGCTGGGATAGCGGCTGTCCTCGTGGCCCTGAAGACACAGTCTGTGAACGGCATCGCCCTGCTCCAAGTTGGGCTGTTCCTCACACAGAGAGCTGCGGTGGTGGAAGGGCGTCTGGGGCCTTTTCTGCTGCTTGTCTCCTTTCTCCAGCTTCTCCGCCATCTTGTGTTTGGTAGAGGGCTGAGGAGGCTGGCCAGCAGATGGAGGATGCCCTGGGGTGCTACATGCCCGCTGTTTCTGGTTCTTAAGCCTGGAACGAAAAGAAAAAGCTCAATGTCATCAACAGGCTACATCCATCCATTAATCTCTGTTAATTACAGGTCATTTGTTGCAGCTTAAGAATACCTTGAGCAATTGCACTGTGACCTCTGAGACGACTCTACGAAGTCCCAAGCAGAAGCTTTGTCCGTTTCTTCATCGCAAACTCCATTAGAAATGGTTGAATACTTTCTCCTGCAAAAATAAACCATAGCAAATGCCTGAAGTTGCTTTATTTTTACTCAATAAATTTCCCTATTGCCAGGTAATTTGATCTGATCAGTCAAGCTGTAGCTTTTAGATTCATACTTGTTCTGGGCTCGGTTAATATTGCACTCCTGCCAGACTCGCTCGACCATTTGGCTGGCTAGCCGGCGGGGGATCTTGCCTCCATGATGACTGCTGCTGTCCACACTGAAGGCGCCTGACATAGCTGAGAGTTTCACCCATTTCTGGGCAGGCTGAGAAACTGCAATAGAGGGGGGAAAGGTATTACAACTAAATGTTTTGACAGCGCCAGAGAATCCAAGTGCTTTGATTGCCTGCTACTACTACACGTAATTCAGAGCTGAACATCAAACATTTATTTAAAAAAAACCCATTAAAATATTTTATTTTTATTTTTTTATATTTCTATTTAAATACCATAAAACACAATAACACAATGTACTTAAAAAAATAAACAAAAAAATTACATTTAATGTATAATTACATCACATAAATACTGTTAGATTACCACAAACAATTATATATCCTCTATATAGAAAGTTATAGATAATAAGAAAAATTTATTATTTTTAATTGAACAATAAATTTGATAACAATATTAAATAAGTATAATAAAAATGCTGGATGGTTTATAATAGTGCTGTGAAACAATTCATCACATACAAAAGAAGTTTTGGTTTGCATAATATATGCGTGTTCTATGTGTATTTATGTATATATAAACGCACACACACAACATATATTCTGATTATGTTGTATTTACATGTTTACATTTATATTAATATAATATTAGATTATAAATAAATACATATAATATAAACAAAAAAAAATCCCCAAAAATATTCATATTTGAGTGTGTATTTATATTGAAATAAATATAGTGTATATATAGTTTATTATATATTTTTTTTTCTTTGTTCTTCCTGGTTCTTAAACGCAACTATACGCTGTAGTAAAAAATATATATATATAAAAATCACATAACATACTCTCATTCATTAACACAAATGGAGGGAAATCAAGCTAACTATGTAAAACTTTTTCTATTTTTTTTTTTTCATTCGAGATTTCGAATTTGAGAATACAGTGGTGGCACCTGCTTGAGCCTCCTCAGGTGAAGTGGGAGGAGTCAGAGTAACTGAAGAGATGCCAGTATCTCCATGGACCATGTGACTGTGCTGACCTCCTGAGTAAGAGCCCGAGGAGGTAGAAGAGCTCACAGTAGCCACGACCGGGATGTCATACTGGGCCACCAGCACCAGGCTGGCTGGGTATACCATCCTCACACCAGCTGCGGGCACATGAATGATTACTTGCACTCATATAACATTAATTGAGATGATTTTGAACTCTTAATATGTCCGGCTGACTCACCAACAACAACTTCAACAGCAGCCAAAGAATCGTCCTCCCAGTCAAGGTCATCCATCTTATCTTCTGTGATGTCCTTGGTGTTGGGGCCTATGGGATAGAACTGCTTCCATTCTTCTATCAACTTCTGAGTCGGTGGATCTGACAGCTTGAACGACTGGCCTGTCAGAGTCCCACTCAAACCGTATGGAGAGAGAATCACTGGGGGAAAACAGGCAGTATGTGAGATACTGTCTCTATGTAATTGCAAGTTTGATACTTCCTGGTAAAGTCTCTGTTCGCTTTGTGGTAACCTGAGAACATGAGAACAAGAACTGCTTAGGGCCACAAAGAAAGTCATAAAACGAAAGTCAAGAGCTCTGTAAACAATTCAGTTCATACTAGATCTGAAACAGGACAATAAATAACGATCAAAGGTATTTCCTTTTACAGTGTCACGCAACATGTTACTACATGTTAACATATGTCTAGTTTTAGTCATTATTGTGTGCGTTTTCATCATTTTTAGTGTTTTATTTTTTTTATTTTTTTTAATGTCTGATATATTTGTATGGCTATATATTTCTTTTTTTAGTTTACACTAGTTCATTTATTCTCTCGTAACAAATTAGCTAATTTTTAGTTTCAGTTATCTGCAATAACCCTGATATACTTAATATAAAAGTATATTTTTTGTCAAATGCATACATTTTTGATTAATTCAATTCCATATTTAGCATTTATATTCTCCTTCCTGCCACTTTTGATCAATGTAAGGCATCCTTGCGAAACAAAAAAAGTTTTTATTTCTTAAAAGGGTAGCTATAATAGATTTGCATGCAGTTTCTTTCAAGCAAAATGAAACTGACTGGAGCACAAACGGTTGCATTATCTCCACTCCTCCTCCCACAACTTCCGAAGCTTTACACACCTACAATTACACATTATTCAAAACTCTGGTGAGATCTGACCTGTGCTGATACAGGGAGTTTCAAGACACTTTAACAAACCAAACACAAGGCAAAAGAAAACCTGCCATGTCTCAACATGTGTACGAGCATATTTACAATGCGAGAGAGTTTATATAAGTTTATAATAGGTTAATAAAGCATATTGTTAGATCACGTTGCAATCATAGTAAAACAGCACTAGCTACATCATCGGTCAATTTCCATGTAGATAAGCATTACTTTAGAGGATGTTTGGCTCCATTATTCAAGACAATAAAAAATGAAGGGATAATAAGAATGAGTGCACTTGGCATTCAACATTATTGCTTTTGAAAATACATACAACAGGAGTCTAACATTAGCGTTAGAGCCCTTGGGGAGATGGTTAATGAACTAACACAAGCACAAGCCCCGTGAACGAGCTCTGCCAAAGTCAATCTTCAGCCATTACAGTGAGAACAACTGGAAGAAAAAAACTAATGAAATCAATCAATCTGTCACTTCTAGCCACTTACAATGCAGCACAACCAAGCTTCAGATAAAGAGGTTTGTCGTCGCCTTTTGAAACAAGGACTATTAATTCAAGTTAAGTCCTACTAAAAACGTGAAATGACAGTAAGCTATCAACACATAAGAGCTTAATTCGGATTTATCCTGGAATCACAGATTTTCCAAAGGTGGATTAAGGTTGGTGCATCTTGTTCAGGGTAAAACATACTGTTCCAAGCGGTAATGCAAGTCACAAGCTTGTGAACTCAGCACCCTGGAGGGAACGGTGGTGATGTAACAAAGCTGAAAGCCAGAGAAGTACTGAATCTGGAAAACACCTCATCAGGGCCACAGTGGGGCTACACTGAGATAATGACTACCACAAGAGAAGCAGCGTCTCGGAGGTGTTAACATAATGTAGGCCTGTGCCCTTGAGCTGAGGAGAAAACATGTGTTTGCCACCAGTCTGACTGCTGAGGCAACGACAAACCACAAAAAAAGACAACAGAACAAAGCGGAAGGCCTGTCATCTTTTCATTTTCAACACTAAAGCGTAAAATTGACTTTCAAGTATACTGTCATTATGTGCTTCAAGGTGAACCGTTTTTGTATAGCAGTACAACTGTGGCTTTATGCGAGTCAATAAAAAAAACACTTTGACAGCTTGGTCCACTTTATGAAGTCATGGCCAAAATTGTTGGCACCCCTGAAACTTTCAATAAAATCAAGTTTTTTCTCACAGAAAAGTATTGCATTAGCACATGTTTATTTCCTTTGTGTGTCAACAATTTTGGCCATGACTGTATTAGGTGCCTTAATAGTTATGTACTTTAATAATTTAGTACAATGCACTTATTGTGTACATACATGTTTTTGCATTGTACTTTATATTTTTTAAAATATCTGCATGTAATTACATCAGTAATTAATTTCTGTAATTACATTTATAACTACACCTTAAACCATACCACCAAACCTGTTCCTAACCTTACCCATATCCCACCTTTATAGAGCTGCACGATTCTGGATAAAATGAGAATCACAATTTTTTTTCTTAGAATAAAGATCATGATTCTGGAAAACTTTTTTTATTTTAAAGATTTACCCCCGAAAAAGAGGTATATATATATATAAATGAAAACATGGCTAGTGCATTAAAATAGCGAGTCCTTTCTATTTTCCATTTCAACCCCCAAACTGATTAACTTCACAGACTGATATACACTTAATATAGTCTATTCAATAAAGCCTACTGCATTTCAAGTTGTGGTTCAGCCTTTCCCTGTACAGCTTTGACCAACTATTGCTTTATTTTGGCTGAGCTTTCAATGTTGTTACAGGAAAGGATGAAGCCGATTGCTTGGTTATTGTTATATGACCCGCGGTGCGCTTGTGCCGCAATCTGAAATGCGCCTGGAAATATGAGCTTCCATTGTGAGAGTGCAAAATGCGCATCTACATTTGAAATAATAGACTTGAGCGCGCAAAAAAGCCACATGTGAACGGTCACTAAAAGCACAGTCGACACGCGCTGCTCCTTTTATGCATTCTCACGCTTCCGTCCACACTCATCCGCGATTGAGATTACTTCCAAAGCTGTGCGGACGTGGATGTGCGCGAGACGGAACGGAACAGAACCTGCGTAACAAGCACACCTGTCCTCTGCCTGCGCAAAACCGCATGTGACATCACCCCCGCTGTGAGTGATTGCGTGTTATCTCGAGATTAGAAAACTTATGCTTGTCTCCTGTCCTTAAAAATATAATTGGCTGAATCGTATAAATGTTGGATTAAGATCGTGTGGGGGGTCGAATCGAGATTGCAATCTTTTAAAGATTAATTGTGCAGCTCTAATATATATGTGTGTGTATGTGTGTATGTATGCATGTATGTATATGCTATTAATTCTGGAATTCTTTCACTCAAGAAAAAATTGTTTTGGGGTTCATTAAAATTTGGGTGTGCACAAGCAGTCCTAAAAATATATTCTACAGGAAAGAGGATCTCCAGAAGGAGCACTGAACACGCCTGCTTTATTAGATGTTTAATAACTCACCGGCTGGGAAAATACTTGTTGCTGTTGAGAAGACAGGCAGCTCCATCGAGAGTGTGCCTTGTGTAGTCAATGGCAGGGCACTGTGAGCCACAATAAACAAACAAATCAACACAAGACAAAATCTTCTCCAATTTAGTCTGTTGAGAAATTCATTAGGGCTGCAAAAACGGATTAATTATTATCGATTTGATTTCAACACATTCCGTGCAACAAAATAACTTTTTTTAAGACAGAGTAATGTACAGATTATGCAGCCCTAAAATTCATACACAGGTACAACTTCTGTTCAATTACAAAACTAATTTCAAAACACTTTTAACCTTTTAAAAGGTCACTCACCTCTTTGGGAGTCTTATGGGCAGCACACAGAAAGATCCACTGCTCAGTGGCAGTCATCTGAGTACACGTGTCAGGATGACACTCATTCTACAGAGCAAAGACAACACACATCATTGTACTGTCTTTATAAAAATCTGTAGATGACTGTAAGTCAATGAAAGATAATTACCTGCAGTTTAACTGCTAAACCATTGAGCTCCAAGCAGAATTGCCTATATGTAAATACAAACATTATATTTAAATATGTAAAAAAATTACACAATTCAATAAATCCTGATACAATAATAATAATAAAAAACATCCGATAGACATTTTGTTGACCAACTTGATATTGTCTTCAAATTCTGTAATTACATCTATAATTTGACTGTTGCTACTACTTCAACACACCCATAAACCTAACCACGCCAACCAGACACACCAATATCTCGGCTAAACAGCAACAAAAGCATTTTGCAATACAACTTCAACACAAAGTACATATTTTTATGCAGGTACATAGTAGTTAAAGATGATATGTGATTTAATAAAATGTGGGACCTATTTTGTAATCAAAAACTATGTGTGCCTTTTCAACTAGACATAAAAGATGTGAAGGATGAAATGAAGACTAATAATATACCGGAGATGTTCATATTTCCACACCCCCTCATCCTGTCCCTCTGGAGGCTCCATAATCTTCTCTATATTGGAACAATCTGAACGGATGTTCTGCTGAATATACTGAAAACAAAACAAACAAACAACTACTAAACAAAACATTAACAACTACTTATTTATAACTTTAAAAAAAATATCAAAAAAGTTACTGCACTGCTTAAAGGGTCTTAAAACATGGTGCAAAAATACCAGAAAAATACCAAAAATACTTTGTCACTTTGAGGAATATCGGCAATGGTCTGAAAAAAGTGAACCCTTTCAAAATAGTCTTTAGTGAGTCATTGACTTAAAAGCTCTCACCTGTTGCACTGCCAGTGTGCTATCCATCTCTTCAAAAGACTCATCAGACCAGTTATAGAAGTCCTAATCATGAATAAAACAAACACATTTCAAAAACACTAGAATATTTTCTACAGTTCAACCACTGTTAAGCAAATTTTGACAGTACAAGTGTGAGACATGTATACTTCACAGCTTTTAGACAATTTACTACCGTTTCTACGTTGTTACAATAGTTTGTACCTACCTATAGTTAAAAAAGACATGGTAGAATTTCACAATGGTTATGTCAATTACTTTATATCTTAGGGACTGAAAAAATCAGTGTATAACACCTAAAAGCTCCATGACTCTTAAATAAAATCATATATTATGTTAACTGTGTTTTAAATATAATACATTTAGTGTATTTGTGCATCAGCTGAAATATTCATCCGGGTAAGTTACGTTACTTCAAGACGGCTGCTAACGCTAGCGTACTGCTGTTTGCCAAAAAACTAGATCGTGAAAGTCTGGCATTTCAGACACATTCATATACTTCATTACACATACAAGTACTTTCAAGAAGACCATAAATCCTATCACGAATTATATTGGACAAGATATTCAGCTAAAAAAAGAAGCATTCGTTTTCTCGGCTAACTGCTAGCTTAGCTCCTTAGCATATCTGCGGCTTCCGCTCGCGGGAGAACAAATCGTTTTTTGTGTACATATGACATTAGGATATACTCTACGAACAGATTTGCGTTTGTAAAACGTTTTCCAAAAGTATTTGCTGTTCATTTTACCTTCGCCTTGGTGCCTGGTCTATTCCTCCTCAGAACAGCTGTGCCCTCCGCCATGACCATCTCGACAGATTTAGTTTGATTGACAGCGCGCCCCCAGAGGACGAGTACAGCTACTGCAGGAGGAGCTCAGAGACAGTGAGCCCAACAAACACTATTTTGTTTTACACATATTTTTTTTATTGTAGTGTTTTTATATATTTTTTTACGGTATTTTAAACTGTTTTATTTGAACCTGTGCCTGCTAAATTAACACTGCCATTATGAAAATTAAAACTTTCTTTTATGAACACAAAGCCTGGAGCCCATTTATTAATTTTATTATATATACACTTTATTATATATATAAATAATAGTCGCAGTGAAGCAAGCTTCAAAGAGTGCACTACCATAACTTAATTTCTTTCATTCTTACATCTATTCATTAATACAATATATGCGCACATACTGATTATTCTAAATCATGTCCAATCAAGAAAAAGTCGTTTTTGAACATTTGAATAATTTTTAATGGATAAATGTCAAGGCAGTTGAAAAACATCATGATAAAAGGTATAGGAGTCTAGATGACTTTCAGAAGGCACTGTACTGTTATTATTTTAGTTATTCCTTCTGATCACAGCCTGTAGCACATATCCATAATTCAAAGGAAATAATTCATGGAATGAAAAGTTGTCTGGTAAAACATTTTTTTTTTTTTAAGATTAAAAAAGTAAGCAATTTGTAATCTCTAGTTCATCAATTACTTTATAATCACAATTTAAACTCCATTATAAACTTCTACAACTTTAGAGTTAAAGAAACCAAACCATTTATGAATATGTAATATAAAGTAATTGCAATTATTTTAATGTGTATCCTAATACACATATCCATGTTTCAACATTCACATGTTCAATTGCAAACTCTTACATGAAGAAGCAAGATGAAACATCAAGATCTCTTTATTTTAAACAAAACTTGATCATACTTATTTACAACTGAACGACATAGAAAAAAAGAAACCGAACATGGAACACCCATTCTCTCTATGGATTCCAGAATGACACAGATGGTTGAAGACGCAGACTTCATTCTACATATTTGCCAAGAATATCTCCATCCCGGAACAGGAAATAGTCCTACAAAAGAAAATAAAAATACAAAAATGGCCATTGGAAAAAAAAACAAAAAAAAAATCAAGTCACTCTTATATTATACAATTATAAATATAATTTGGTTACATGTCTTCTAACTTAGTCAGGATTTCACCATACTTAATTTCTGACAGGAATCATGACAAAGGATCTAACCTTATCATCAAGAATAACTTTTGTTCCTCCATACTCTGGCAACAGAACTTTATCCCCAACTTTGACGCAGACAGGTGTTACATTCCCATCCTGAAAGACAGACAGCATTTAAACTCTTGAGCATGCATCACACACTAAAGAAAGCACTAAAGCATTAGTTTATTTAAAAAAACTACCTTTCTGGTGGATCCTGGACCCACTGCCACCACTGTAGCCTGTAGCACTTTAGCTTGAGACTTCTCTGGAATCATGATACCTCCTTTTGTCACGGTCTCTGCAGCTAGCCGCTCCACCAACACACGGTCGAACATGGGAAGAAATTTCCGGAAAGCCTGCTTTGGGGCAAAGGCATGTTCAGTACAACATAGAAATGGTCTATGCATGTTTTGCAACACCACAAACATGTACCACTAGGAGGCATTGCAGACTAGAAGAGAGAAAATTATTATTTTTATTATTTTTTCTTTTCTTCCCATTCAAAAAATATTAATCAAATAAAACCTATCATGGTTACATTCACTTTTAAATGCAGTCCTTTAAGTTATGCATCCTCAAATGTACTTCTACAGATGTGTATGTGACCTTGAAACAAGGTCATGTGTGAGAGAGGGTTGATGGGACAGGAGACGTTGAGGGTTCATGTGGGGGAGGAGAGAAGTTTGGAGGTTTTGTAAATGTTTACTATCCTGCTGAAGGACAAAAGGACAGGCAACATGATAACCCCCCCCCCAAGGCTGAATGGTTTGGAATGTAGAAGATTCTAGAATTAATCAGTTGTGCATATCATCTGGCCTCACAATACATTTAAAAGAAATTAATAATTCAAGTCACAGATGTCTTTCCTTAGTTGTCTGGTAGTCAATGAATTACAAGCGTTTTTGATTAATATGCTATGGTATTTTTTTACAAGGTAAATAATAGAAAGAATAAGTAGTCAACCCCTTAAGGTAATATTTAATCTCGGTCAGAATCTAACTAAAATCGTAATAATCAGAGTTACTGCACATCACAATGCACATGTGTTCGCCTCCTTTCAAAATGACCCGGAAGTTCATATCTTGCTGAAACTCTATTGGCTAAAATGATCTTTGAGTCCAGCAGAGTGTGACATGATTCAAGAAATTAAGATGATTGAAATATATTGACTTTTCACATGTAAAATGTGACAGTACCTATATATGCTTGAACAGAAATGATCATTCCACACACTGTCATATGAAATAAAACATTTATACACCTTTTTAAATTGTAACGTTACTTTTTAACAATACTTGTCTATAAACCAACGATTTGCTAATATTTTCCGGTAGCAAACCTTTGTGAAATCAGCAGGCCTGCTCACAGCGCACAACTCGTTTGAAAGCGTTCTCAGAAACGCTCCGTATACTTATAACGTTAACACGTTTAGCATCGCATTACTGTGTTAAATTAACTCACGAACACATCCCTAACCGTGACCTTGCAGCTGCAATTGATGGAGCGGTATAAAACAATGCGTTATTTAAGTCACCCAAGTCAAACAGTTATAAAATGCTATAAAAAACAGTGCAGCTTGATACATTATCTTACGGGTCTTACCATTTTAGCTGTTCTTTATAAAAAGCGCGTCCGACAGAGCAGCATAAGACAGACACACTGAACCACTTCACTAGTGCGATCCACGTGAAGAAGAAATGTCTGGAAGGGCACTGCGCATGCGCCAAAAGATAATCCTTAGCGACCCCCGTTCTGCGATCTAGAATATTCCTTGATCGCAAACGTTACACAAAGGCATTTATTATTTTTTTACTTGTTTCAAAGGCATTGTTGATTATAAATAACAAAAAGGAAGTAAAAAGCTAAATAAATTGGTACCTAAATAATACAATAATTAATATTACTAACCCACTGTAATTACCAAATAAATAATTATTATACACAGCTACGAATTTATTGACTTCTATAAATCAATACGGTTTTTAATATAGAAGATTTTAAACAAAACCAAAGAAATTTGTAAAACGCAATTGCGTTTCTTGTTGCACAATCTTGACCTCTGACGTCTTTTTTTCTCCAATTAAAATCTGCGAAAATTCTCGAACTTGACGCCCCGGATCGAGCATAACCACAATATAAGGTGCTGCTTTAATTTATTAAATTAGAAATCCCTTCAGAATGAACGACATATGATCAGTTACATTGAAACAAAAAGCAAATAAAGGCATCTTTGTATTTAAGAGCACAATGCGTATCTATTGTTTGATAATATCGGATAATTCAGATGACAGGGCGGGGGGGAAGTTACCCGGATGAAGAACACATGTGAGTTCAGTGTAACTGCAGCAGCTCTAAAGCGGCTCCTCTTCTTATATCATTCAGTCTGCTGTACTGACGGACACGAGCATCCCTTCATTCACCTCCAGATTACTCTGCAGTAAGTCTATCATAGCATTATACTCCTTTGTAAAAGCATATCAATATACTATACTGCATAACGCTATTTACTGGCCTGATAATATAAAGGTTAATAAAAGGCAGACATGTAACATCATTTTGTAATGCCAGAGCTGTCAGTTGGTTTTTTGGAGCGGTAAGTAACATTGTGCACGTTTACTGTGTAATTAGCTGTCATTTAATCCTGTCGTATTCTAGAATATTTAGACTTTTACTTTAGACGCTGATGGTGCTCAGTAGAATAATTGGCAAGAGAGCAATAAATATTTTGTGCATATCACACGCGTTGCTTGGTAATTATAATGCATCAGTTTCATAACTGCTTTATTGACCGCTGCTTCATTAGCAAGATAATACTACTCAGTCTTAACTGAAATATAGTGGTGATTATAGCTTGCATGCTAACTGTAGCAAGTTCTTTGATATTGAGGCCTAGAAATTTTACTTTAGAATTGTTATGTTATGCACAAAATATTTAATCGGTGTCAGGCCTACAATGCGTAGTTTTGCTAACACAAAACGAATACCGGGAACTTTGTAACTTGAACGCATGGGGATAAAAGGGATCATTTCCGTTTCTCTCGTGACGCGGAGTGATTTTGACCTTGTGACGCCCTGAACACACGTGGGGTAGATGAAAGACTACTACAGGCTCTGAATGACGCGTGTACTTTACGCGAACATTAACACTATTTAGTTTGGTTTAATTATGACCTGTTACCGTTGCTTTTTTAACTTTTCCTCTTCTTTTTTTGGTTGGTGATCTGGCGATCTGGTGATCAGTAACTGTCCAGGTGAAACATGCCAGTGATGATTATCTCCTCGTATTTTTTAAAGCATGTTTTAACGAGAAGCCTTGATATTAACACAATATATTATGAGGATAAGTTAATAAATTAATGAATCAGGCAAAGATTCATATAATCCTTTCAGGGGCCAGCGGGGGCAAAGACTAATTTTTGGCATCCGGATTTTTTTCTCATGTGACCTCAACACAAGACTTGAATTTTTTTCAGTGGATTGTGTGGAAAGAGTTATGATATTGGATATCATGCACGAAATGAATCTGCTGTCTGACAGATATCTATACAACTATAGAATAAACACGCTTTTAAGTTCCATAATCAAAAAAAGACAGAAGAGTTCTGTCGGCGACTGTCAGCCAATCAGAAAAGGCTCTCTACAAACATCAGCCAATGCCACGGGTTTCAGGCGGGGCTACCTGTTTTGCTAAATCAGTCCTCAACCGGGATTTCTAAGGGTGCCTGTAATTTTTTATTATATATATATATAAACTGTGATTGTAGACTTCTGAAAAGTCATTTAAATTAATCAAACATTTTATATATATATATATATATATATATATATATATATATATATTTATTTATTTATTTATTTATTTATTTATTTTTATATATATATTTATTCCTAGTCATGCCAAGCTCTAAAATATTTTATCAAGTAAATTTTAAGTAAAAGAGCAATTTATTACTAATCCTTATCCTATAAACGACGAGTAATTGAAGGGCCCTGGAAAATTGTGGACAATTTGTTCCCTGTCCAAAATGATTGGAGTGTTTCTGAAAACACTTTTTATTTTAATGATGTTAACACAAAATCATCAATAATCTGAATAAAATGTGTTCTGCTTCTACTCTTCTCATAGAAATGCTGCGTTTACCCAGTGTAATGAAACAGATGAGGCCAGTGTGCAGGGCGCTGGCCCCTCACCTGACCCGTGCATATGCCAAGGACGTCAAATTTGGAGCAGATGCCCGTGCCCTCATGCTCCAGGGCGTTGACCTGCTGGCTGATGCTGTGGCCGTCACCATGGGACCAAAGGTATGCTGAATTTAATCAGTCGCCAGAGGAACAGCAGATATGTTGCTCCTCTTAAAGTAACATTTGTAATCATTAATGGCAGAAACAACTAGATTTGCCTCTCTCCCTCAGGGTCGCACCGTTATCATTGAGCAGAGCTGGGGCAGCCCCAAAGTCACCAAAGATGGTGTCACAGTTGCCAAAAGTATCGACTTGAAGGATAGGTATAAGAACATTGGGGCAAAGCTGGTACAAGACGTGGCCAACAACACTAACGAGGAGGCTGGAGACGGCACCACAACCGCCACAGTTTTGGCCCGTGCTGTTGCCAAGGAGGGATTTGACACCATCAGCAAAGGCGCCAACCCTGTAGAGATCCGTAGAGGAGTCATGCTGGCAGTGGAGGAAGTCATCAATGAACTCAAGAAACTCTCCAAGCCAGTCACAACACCAGAGGAAATTGCTCAGGTAAAAAGTGTGCAGTAAATATGGTATGTGTGTTTAGTTTTTTTTCTTATTACTTTAACTCTTTGTTTGTCAATCTTTCTTTGGCATAGGTGGCCACTATTTCTGCCAATGGAGACACTGAAGTCGGCAACATCATCTCCAATGCTATGAAGAAAGTGGGCCGCAAGGGTGTTATTACAGTGAAGGTAGGCAGCTACAGCAGAAGTAGTATTTAGTACAGGCGGAATGATGGTTTGATTCTTTAAATACCTCACACTTGGGCTGTACTTGTTTAAAGGATGGTAAAACCCTACATGATGAGCTTGAGATCATTGAGGGCATGAAGTTTGACCGTGGCTACATTTCTCCTTACTTCATCAACACAGCTAAAGGTATTTTGTAATAGAAGCTTGTTTTTGTTATTATGAATTGGATAGTTCACCCAAAAATGAACATGGTCATCATTTAAGTTTTTGTTGAGTTTTTTTCTTATTTTGAGCATAAAATAAGATATTTTAAAGAATGCTTGTATTTAAACAGTTGACGGTCCCCATTTAACTCTATAGTATTTAATTCCTCTCTGTGGGGGTCAATGGGGGGCCAAGAACTGTGTGGTCCTTTAAAATATATATATTTAGTTTGTGTTTGGAACGACATGAGAGTGAGTAAATGAAAAATGTCATTTTTGGGTGAACTATTCCTTTAAGGCTTATTTTCTGTTTTCAGGCCAGAAGTGTGAGTTCCAGGATGCTTATCTGCTTCTGAGCGAGAAGAAGATCTCCAGTGTACAGAGCATCGTGCCAGCACTGGAGCTTGCCAACCAGCATCGCAAGCCTCTGGTCATCATTGCTGAAGATGTGGATGGAGAGGCACTCAGCACTCTGGTCCTCAACAGGTTTGTTTCTATAAAAAAACAAAAAACACCATAGCATAAGGTATAAATAAATTCTTAAATCAATATATTATTCTTTTTATTCATTTTCTTAATGACATTTGCAATATACTGTAGTATTACCCAGAGACATATTAAAGTTACTAGAAACTTTAACAGAAACCTTCTTTTTATAAGGTATGATCCTTTTAAGGTTTAAGAATAGGCTGTTATTTTTAAGGTTATGGGTTAAAGGTAAATGCTAAAACTCGCCAACAGGTTAAAGGTTGGACTTCAGGTCGTTGCAGTCAAGGCTCCAGGATTCGGGGACAACAGGAAAAACCAGCTGCAGGATATGGCAATTTCCACTGGAGGCACGGTATGTTTATCTGTATTCATAACATTAATGGCTAATTTCATATATATCTTATTTATATAATGCTTTGTATTATGGCATGTATCATCTGTACGTGAGGTACTTGCCATTGCCCATAATAACATGATAAAGTCTGTTAACACACCTGATGTGTTTCACTGTGTGTTTTCAGGTCTTTGGTGATGAGGCTGTGGGTCTAGCTCTTGAGGATATCCAGGCACATGACTTTGGCAGAGTCGGCGAGGTCATTGTGACAAAGGATGACACTATGCTCCTTAAAGGCCGTGGTGATTCAGCAGCCATTGAGAAGCGTGTGAATGAGATCGCTGAACAGCTGGATAGCACAAACAGTGACTACGAGAAGGAGAAACTCAATGAGCGTCTGGCCAAGCTCTCTGACGGAGTTGCTGTGATTAAGGTATGAGAGCACCAAAAATGTATCGTCATTTGTTAGTATAGTGTGTCCATCATCATTATAAGAAAATCATTCTCTTTATTAGGTTGGAGGAACAAGTGACGTTGAAGTGAATGAGAAGAAAGACCGTGTCACTGATGCGCTGAATGCCACTCGAGCTGCTGTTGAGGAGGGAATCGTTCTTGGAGGAGGATGTGCCCTGCTGCGCTGCATCCCAGCCCTGGACAACATCACGCCCGCCAATGATGATCAAAAGATTGGTAAGGACTGAAGTGTAAATCTCCTCTTGCAGATGTCCTGTAAGAAATAACCCCGTTAACTTCCAGAAACTTGACTTTTCCTTTTTTTACTTTCCACCCCTTAAAGGTATCGACATCATTCGCAGATCACTTCGTATTCCAGCAATGACTATTGCCAAGAATGCAGGAGTTGAGGGCTCTCTGGTGGTGGAGAAGATCTTACAGAGTGCTCCAGAGATTGGATACGATGCCATGAATGGAGAATATGTCAATATGGTAGAAAAAGGCATTATTGACCCCACAAAGGTGTGCATTTGGGATTCAACTTTTTTTTTATTATTATTATTGGTAAAATTGTATTTTTTTTTTTAATCAGTTTTGGAAACCGTTATGCTGCTTTTGTTTGGGGAAACCATGATTTTTTTCTTTTAAATACTGTTCAAAAGAACAGATTTTATAACGTTATTTATAACAGTATTCTACCGTTTTTTTGTTGTTGTGATGCCTAATTTGCTGCCTAAATTATTATGTAGTATTCAAATAGTTTTTGCTAAAATGCATAGTATTAAAAATGCAATAAAAATCAGTTATTAGCCATAAAATGAAAATAATGATTGATTTGTAATGTTGGTGCATCCCTGTCAAAAACACAATGCTCCTTATGTTTAGTGAGTGTATTCTTGTCTTTGTCTCCCCCTGCAGGTCGTGAGGACTGCACTGCTAGATGCTGCAGGCGTTGCATCTCTGCTGTCTACTGCTGAAGCCGTTGTCACAGAGATACCCAAGGAGGAGAAGGAAATGCCAGCTGGAGGAATGGGTGGAATGGGAGGCATGGGTGGCATGGGAGGCATGGGATTCTAAACCCATCTGCACTGACTTTAGTGAAAGGGTTGTGGGCAGGGGACATGATTTGCCCCTCCCTTTCGACTTGGAAAAACCTGCCGAAATTGAGTGCTAGTGGAGCAAAAGAAATGGACCTTGCAGTCTCCCATCCTTCCACCACTATGTCCAATCTTATCACTCTACTCATGGCTGAAGACGTCACCCAACTGCTTTAAAGACAAGCTCTTGATAATGCAACCAGGGAGAGTCTGTCTGCCTTTGTTCTATAACATTGTGCTCATCACCGTCTAATGGGAAAGTGCATTTAACATATTGCATACTGTCATGTTGTACGAATGTCATTGTGCGTATAGCTGGTTTCGAATCAGACCATCTGTAGAGGCTTTAAAAGCCAGGATGTTCAGGTTAAAGTTTGTCTTCATGTGCAAGAAAATAGTAGGAACTTTGACCAGAGAAAAAAAGATAAAACAATTCCATTTCATTGATCGGTTAATTTTTTTTTTGTTGTTTTGTAAACTTGTTCATTGTTTCATATAAAAATAAACCCCTCGTTTGAGGATTACACAACTGTGACGAAGCAAGTACTTGTTTTGCCTTCAATTGTTACTTTAGTTTTTTTCACTGAATAGAACGTTGATATCATGTTAAAATACTGGGTGATGATGTTCCTAGTTTCGTTTCTCAAAGGGATAATTGTCTATTTAGGCATTTATCAAACATGTTTTTCTAAACCTCTGACATTGTTTTTTTCCCCCTGTGGAACACTACAGATTATTATAAGTCAGAGAAGTCCAAAACAATATTTAATGGCAATGTACAGCATGTTGCACCTTTTTTTTTCCATTTCCCTTTAAAATCTGAAGGTTGAACATCTTTTGGCCAAGACTAGAGTTTGGTAAGAATGTTGAGTGGAGGGATGGGTGAACCTGTTGCACAGCAGTTTTTACAACAGGCATGCAAGTGTATGCCCAACGAAATATTGATTATAATTAGTGTGCAGTTATTCGAAATCTTTTAAACTTTTGAGTAGTGGTACAGAATAGCGTTTCAAAAAACTGTTGTTCATTAAGAGAATTATTTGTTTGCTTTAAAACCACATTCTCTATGAATGTGTAACTATAATCATTCAACGTTTTCTACAATAGTCATTAATTCTGTATTTTTTATTTAATAAAATTCAGTGTTCACAAAGAAACGAGTTTTGTCCTGTTGATGTCATTGTCAATAACGTACGTCCGTGTTGGAAAGATTTTACGGTAAAAATATTTCTATGAATCAACTTAAATTGATTAAAATAGCCTGACAGCTAACACATTTTATTACTAATCTCTGCATAAACCGACTCATAACTAAGGCCGAGCCTTGATCTTTAATAATGAATTGGATTGTGTTCCTTCCCAGACTACTCTCCTTGAAAAGGCTATTGCCTTCAAACTGAAACATTACATTTTGACTACTAAGGCATACACTTGTGTCTTTATCACACGTACCGATAGGACCAGAAACGTGTGAAGTCTTGACTTGTTGACAGTTATGTTACTCTTTTAGAAAGTAATTAAAGATGATGTTCTCCCTTCAGTCTTCACTGATTTGGAAGCTCCATTCACATTTCAAATTGCCAGTGAATAACAAAAAAATGGCTCACACTTAAAAGTATCTGACAAATCTGCTGCTGCTAATAATATATATATAGAGGGCCCACTGCAATTTACTCCTAAATCAGTATCTATTTGAGTATTGTAACCTCTCTAAGCATTTCATGCCAGTCTTCATTATTCAGTATATCCATACTTCATTCTGTTTATTGAGGTACTTATTTGGTGAGCACCTGAATCCATTTGTATTTAACTGGAAAATTATAAAAAGCACTGCTGTAATCAACACAGTCCTCTTGCAGTGTGACCAGTTGGATGGTAAAAAAATGATAGAAGTCTTTCAAAAGTGATTAGAAATTTAAAAATAAACTAAACATGCCAAAAACAGTGAAAAGAAAGGTTTTAAATCAAGAAAGAAAAGCCTCAATCGTAGCTTTACTGGCACAAGGATTCAGTGAGCGTCAAGTTGCTTCTATCCTTAATATTTCAAAGACAGTTCACAAAAAAATGAAACAAACATGCGTTGTTTTGTATTGGTGGTGTATTGGTGAGATGAACGGTTTTAAGAATAAAACAAAAAAAAACAGATTTTTCTGCAGTGGTCTTTTTTTTCCCCCCAGGTGTATATATATTCTTCAGACCATTTAAAAGTGTTTAATAAATTTTAGTAATCAGTTATCAATATTTTATGAATGTGTTCCTTCAGATTACTGTAATACTTTTATCTGCTTAATGTTTTTGTAATGACAATATTATAAAATTAAATTTAGTATTTCTTCAGGATGTATTCTGTGAGCAATATGCATTTTTACATACTACCTAAAAATAAAAGTAGCAGGCAGCACACTGTATATCCTGCACATTTTGCATAATGCGAATATTAAATTTCAACAGAGCTAAAGAAGGCCATCACTGTCACTGGCCACTAGAGGTCATGACACAGGTTACTGAGAAGCCATCTAATATTATCCCTCACATGATCACGCTATTTTAAGTGTGGAAACTAGTCAGAACCAGATGTTGGTAAACAAACAGACACAAGGCTAGGTTTTACATATAAAAATAGTTTATAAACCATGCAGGCAGGATATATATATATATATTCACCTACAACACACTCATTAAAACACCTCAATTAAAACAAACAAAAAGAAGAGATCCCAAAAAGAAAAGAAGATTATTGATTTGTTTTTTTTTTATAGCTTAAAAGTTTAGTCTGTGTTCTTACACTGGATATGTACACGTGGTTAACCCATAACCAAAATAAATACAGGATACTCGTATACATGTTTTTAAGATAATGATAAATAATATGTAACCTTCTCTGTAAAAGGCAGTAAGCATGTGGAAGCGAGCAGGCTATGGACTGGAATCTTTAAAGGTCTGTGTTGAAAGATACCTCACTACAATCTGATGAGAGCTCTGGGAAAGTTTCGCTAAGTTCCACTCCGTTTCCCAGAGTTTGGGCCCTTTTAGAAGCAGTGGATATCGTAGATGGGTGAGCAGTCTGTAAAAAACTACATACAAACATATTGCACACCTCTGGAGGAGAAAAGCAGTCTTTAATCTGGACACTTAAAATCATCCGAGGAGTGAACACTGCATCACAGAGTGCACCACTGCCAGGACTAAACTGTGCAAAATGGTATAACGCAAGGCATTGTGGTGAAAGGTAGCCTCTTAACGTTTATTTTTCATGCCCTTTTTTGTGCTGGTATGCAAGAATACAACAGGCCTGAGTCCAGTGTGTAGCCTTGATACCCTGATAGCACTTTGTGCATTTGGCTGCAGCAACAGTCAGTCTTCAGCATGCGACACACGCACTCAAGTTAAGTCTCCTCATCCCTTTCTTGAAATGGATCACCTAAAAGCTTTTTTAATAAATACATCACTCACCTGTTGCTTAAACTGTGTAACATCACAATCTTTCCATAAAATATCTCAAAATAACGTCCTCTTGAAGAAACCCATGACCTTTGTCTATTGTGCCATTCATGAAGCCATAATGGTTTTTGGCAGCTGTTTTAAAAACCATCTCAAGGCCCTTGTATTAAAAAAAAATATACGGCTCAAGGTGCCATACTGATAGCGGGTTTTAAAAAGTTAACATGGAGGTAGTGGAGCAGGGCTCGGCAGGCGCAATCATGCTCTCCATGAAAAGATCCAGCTAGATTTTTTTTTTTTGCATAAAACATTTAAATCAACTGGTTTGTTTGGACCAGGCACTGATGGTATTCAGGCACACAGAGCTCCTGCTCTCTCAGCTGTCTTTGTAATACTCTAAATGTATGCTTTCAGTAAAACCCCCAATTCCCTGAACAACATCCCCCTCCCCATCCGTCTGAAGCTGTGGAATGAACTACGTGTGGTGGACCTCGTGGAACATCAGTTCGCGTGGGATCTGTGTCTCTGGGCCGTATAGCTTGGACGCTCGCCGCTCAAAGGCTGACACCATCTGCTTCACAACCTCGTCAAAGAAAACGGTGGCCAACTGAGAATGCAGAAGCGAGCGGAACTCAAAGGAAATCTAAGGACAAACAGAAGCACAGAATCAACACTTGGTAAAAGTTTCAGAAACGGATTCAGAGACTAGGCTGCCATATGTAAAACACATAAAGCTTTCAAGACAGACCTAACATAAGCTCTAAGGTTGTTAAACGATGGCACAAGCTTACGTGAAAAAGTCAGTGCGATGACTTATAAACAACGTAATTGCAAAAAATGTTTTAACAGTCAAACTCTGGAAGCAATGAAATTGATTGGTGATCTTGTTTCAGCATTGCAGCAAAAATGCTTTTCCCGTTAAATCTTCCAAGCAGTGTGTTTTTGTAGCACAGAGTAATCCAGAGAACTCTAACTCAATCTGTTACAGTATTAGAAATCCTTAATGGGATGAGTAGATCTTTTATATCCTCATAAGAAGTCAACTACACATTCTTTTTAAATTGTATTTATTTTATTTCTGTTCTAATTCTTCAAAGTTATGGCTCATGTCAAAAGGACTTAATGGGCCGGTTTCCCGGACAGGAATTAAATTAAGACAGGACTAGACCTTTGCTAATTTAGGACATTTAAGAATTTTTAGAAACATGTTTTACAAAAATGCATTATCTGTAAGTATTTTAAGACCAAACATTGACAATAATGTATTTTAAGATACGTATCTCAGTGCAAGCCTTTTTTCAGTTTAGACTGCTCTTAACATTTAGGACTAGTCTTAAACCCTGTTTGGGAAACTGCCACCTAAATATGCCAAAAACATTGAAAAGAAAGGTTTTAAATCAAGAAAAAAGGCCCCAATCCTAGCTTTACTGGCACAAGGATTCAGTGAGCGTCAAGATGCTTCTTTCCTTAATATTTCAAAGACACAGTTCACAAAAAATGAAACAAACATGCATTGTTTTGAATTAGTGAGATGAACAGTTTTAAGAATAAAACTTAACTACTTAAATACTATCAAATTAAGTATGGGGCCACCAACAGTTTGGTTACCCACCGTTTTAGGACAGAAAGAAATTAATACAGTTAATAATGACATAAATTACATTTTAGCATGAACTATACCTTTAATAACAGTCGGCAGCAGGCACTGTACCTTTAAGACCTGCAGGTTTGTAATTCACAGGCATTAAATTAATAATTTAATTTGATTTTAGACATAGCCAACCGAGTCTTGACATAACCCTACAGCATTAGCACTAAAGACAACTTATTCAGTAATTTGGCGCAGTTTAACGTGCTTTAGGTGCGCGCACTTTGGGTGTACGAGCTCAGAGAAAGCGCGCGTCAGAACAGCACGAGAATAAGAAAACAAATCAAAAGCTGAGATAAACTAGCTAAACCGGGCAACAGACAAAATCCGTCTTTCACACTGGATATCGGGCACCCTACCCTAACGTTAAGACAAAGAAAACTTAAGTGACTGCAACCATAAAATGCGCGTTTTACTTTAAATGTTGTATAGGTATTTGCCGTTAAAGGGGAGGAGGATGGTGAAAACATAAGCACTCGCGGCTTTAGACAGAAACCGTGACAGGTCGCTATCGGAACCGACACAGCAAAACAGGAGCTTTCATGTAAAACAGCGATGACTGACGAGATCCGCCCATGGTGCACACACAGACAGCATCTAGTTGCTGTTTGTATTTTTTTAGCTGACGCGTTTCCCCTTTAAAGGCGCGCGCCCCAGAGGCTGTGACGCGGCTCGTGGACGCGCGCGGCGCGGAAACCCGGATCCTGCTTGCGCGGACCTCCAGCCACGTCACCGATCAGCAGCGCGAGCGCACAGACCATCAGAGAGACTTTGCAGTAAATTATCGCGGGCTCTGTTGCGCATATCTAATAAATTACTTAAAGCTTTATGCTGGCAACCGGATGACGCGCTCGCGCTGAGCAGCACAAAGAGTTTTATTATTATTATTATTATTGTTTCAGCGGAGCGAACATCTGATCTGAGAATACCTGCACAACTCTTTAAATCCAGCGCTGATTACTGAACTAATATAACATGAATATCTTCCGACTGTCTGGAGATGTTTGTCATCTGGTCGCCATCATTATTCTGTTCCTGAAGATCTGGAGATCCAAATCATGCGCAGGTATGCAGAGTGACTGAATGCTGCAGATTTATGTGATTTTCATGTAGTTGCGCTTATTATTGACTGTTATTGATTAAACCGGACCTGGGACCCTGGGACGGAGGATCTTCTTTAGACTCGCCTGTCTTTGCTGTGAATTATCTTCAGCGTTTGCTCGTGTGTAGTTTTATTGTGTTTACGTGGCAGCTGATAGTGTGAGCCACCCAGCATGCCTTCAGTGTTCTTCAGGGGTTATTATTCTGTCCCGTTACAGTTATGCGTGTGTTTCAGGTATTTCTGGGAAGTCTCAGGTGCTGTTTGCACTGGTCTTCACCACCAGATATCTGGACCTGTTCACATCCTTCATCTCCATCTACAACAGCGTCATGAAGGTAAAGAGACAGAAAAAAACCTCATGTGTATCATAGATATGAGCTTAGTCAAAATTGACATGCTAAGTCATAATTATGATTATTAATGGTTTTTAAAGCAGAGATAAAAAGTCAGAATTGATACCAAGTCAAAATAAGATATCAAGTCATAATTAAAAAATCAAAAGTAGGACGTCATAATTAAAAGTAGAAATTAAGATGCATTGATGAAAACGATGACAGTCAAAACTATAAGTCATAAATATGAGGTGAAAGGGAAAAATGTGATGTACATAAGTCATAAATGTAAGATTAAAAAGTTAAAATTGTAAATAAATTAATAATTATAGCAAAAACAATCATAATTTTAAGTCATAATCAGTCTAAACTATGAGATAAAAAGTCATACATTTTTCAAAAGTAAAAAAAAAAAAAATATATATATATATATATATATTACATAAAATTACATATGACATGAAGACATTATGAAATGTAGAAGTTAAGATAAACATTTTTTTTTGTTGTATCTATTATTATTATTTATGTCATAATTATGACAGGAGTGGTCTTCCTCGAAAGACGAACACACACAGCTGTGATTGCTCTGCAAATGTTTGTTATTATAGTTCATGCACTGAAGTAATTTATTATCATTTATTTAAACTCATGCAAAACTCAAGCAGTAGGTCATTATCCGCACAGCAAAGCCACAGCTAGTTTCCTGAAGCTGCTAGAGCAGGGCGCTTGAATGAGCTCTGTCTGTCTCTCAGGTGGTGTATCTGGTCCTGGCGTACGCCACCGTCAGCTTCATCTACTTCCGCTTCAGGAACTCGTACGACTCTGAGAGCGACTCGTTCCGTGTGGAGTTCCTGCTGGTGCCGGTGGCCGGCCTGTCCTTCCTGGAGAACTACGCCTTCACGCCGCTGGAGGTCAGCGTTTGATACGGAGCACTTTACATGTTTAACGGGTCATGAACTGGCTTTGTTTTTCACTTAATCCTCTGAGGTCCACTTATGTCATAAAGATTTTTTTTATATAAAAACAAACCATACTTTTGACGTAATGTGTTATTCCTGTCCAGTTTTCAACCCCCCACGTCAGAACACTTTGTTTGAAAAGGCCTGGAGGATTGTAAACTCAAAGACAACACCCACTGCTAAGACTGGCTAATAGTGGTGTATGTTTGACAGCCTCATCAACGCTGCATGTGCATCAGTGGGCGGGGCTAAATGGGTAGTGGTGTAGAATGTGTGGGCGGGGCTGAACAGGCAGCGATGTTGATTTGATGGGCGGGGCTTGTTGACATGGGGGCGGGGGTAAATAGGCAGTGATGTTGAATTGGTGGGCGGGGCTAAACAGGCAGCGATGTTGAATTGGTGGGCGGGGCTAAACAGGCAGCGGCGCTGAACTTTTTCTGTTTACACTATTACATCATAGAAAATAGAGCATTCCAAACACTCGTTTTGGCAGACTGCCTTCAATATAAGCTGTATTTAGGCTAACAACAAAGTTTTTAGTTCTGAGACTTTTACAGGACATTTATATGCTAATATATGTCAAAAGATCAAGGGAATTTTGTTTTCTCAGTTCATGGCCCCTTCAGGCTGAAACATTGTCGTGATGGATCTCTTGGTTTGTGTAGATACTGTGGACGTTCTCCATCTACCTGGAGTCGGTGGCCATCCTGCCTCAGCTCTTCATGATCACTAAAACCGGCGAGGCCGAGTCCATCACCACACACTACCTGTTCTTCCTGGGCCTGTACCGCACGCTGTACCTCGCTAACTGGGTGTGGCGCTATCATGTGGAGGGATTCTTCGACCAGATCGCCGTGGTGTCCGGCGTCGTCCAGACCATCTTCTACTGTGATTTCTTCTATCTGTACTTCACCAGAGGTAAGCATACGTCTCACAACTTTGAGCTTATACTTGTTTTATCAAATAATTAGATGAGTTATGAATCAATGTTATACTTATGATCTATCTGCAGTGCTGAGAGGAAGTGGAAAGATGAGTTTGCCGATGCCGGTGTGAGTTGTTGGACAGGCCCCGCCCCCTGCATTAGGCCACACCCAGTCGTGACATCATCACCGGTCGCCGCTGTAGTTCTTGTGTTGAGCTGCATGCGTGGCTGGTGTAATCGTGCCTTACTGTGATCAGATCAGCTGGACGTGTCTCGTCTTTGATGCCTTAATGTGTTTCTGTTCATAAAGAGGATCTGTGTGTGTGTGTGTGTGTGTGTGTGTGTGTGTGTGTGTGTGTGTGTGTGTGTGAGAGAAACACTCTACAGTCTGTACTTCATAGTTTGCTTTTCTAATCTTGTTTTTTTGTTGCCTTTTTTTTCTCTCTGTAGTACAATCGTTTTGTTTATGAGCAAATATCAGTTGTTTTTCATTCTGTAAAGGGACGTATGATATGAGTCTTTTGTGCCAATATACCCGAGAACATCACAAATGTTTGTATGAGCCACAATTCAGACTGAGAAGGACATTTAACAGATGTCTGGCAATAGCATTATGGTTTTTTAATGAAGATTGGCAGTTTATCTGCCCTGGTTTTTATAAAGCATGCCAATAAAGAGTTTCTGTCTCTGAGCGCAGAAACACACTTCATCTGTGGGTCACCGCTGCTTATTTCTTTATTAATTCATGATTAAACAGACATCATTCAAGCAATCATAAAACAAACAAAAAATATATAGTGTGGAGATTTTAACAATCAAAATGATTTGCTTTCTCATCCTGTCTACAAAACAAAATCAGCATAAATGAAATCCAGTAGAACTCAATATATGTGTGTATCTATATATATATATATATATTTTTATTTACTTTAAATTATATTTATGTTAAATTTCTTTTTTTCACAGAAAATGATCTATCCATTGCCATTAGAGTAAAATTACTGATCCTAAACACACTGTAGGAGTCTGATAAAAATTTACATAATAATTAAACAAAACGATTTTAAATATGCATTTTAGTATGTTTTGAAAGTTAAAAGTGCTTTATTACATATATCACAAAAAATACAAATGTGGGAGATTGGTGCATTATTGAAGTGCAAACGTCTATCACATCTACAGGAAGTGATGATGATGTGTCTTTTTATCTGCTTATTCATATTGTATTGCTCAAGGTTTCTGAAGTGCGTGTGTGTGTGTGTGTTATTTGTGGTTTATGGGGACACAAATGTGTTTAATGACATGGGTATGACAGAGGTATTAATATTTGAAGGTGGTTTATGAGGACACTGCCAATGCCAAAAGGCTTCAAAAACATGCTAAATGGTTTTTTTTTAAAAGATAAAAATTCCTATGAGGGGTAGGATATCACATACAGTCTGTACAGTATAAACATCATTATGTCTGTGTGTGTGTGTTAGCGCAGGAGCGTCTTCTTGTGTTTAAGCAGTACTTTGGCTCCCTCTCTCACGGCTCCGCCCATCACTTTCGTGGCAGATGTGATTGACAGAGGTGTGGAGGCGATGGCCGCTACCCTCTGCACAGCTTTCACCTTCTTCCCTTTTCCCTTCCCTTTCTCCATCACACCGGACGCTTCCACCGCCCCGCGGCCCACAGCCGTCAACAGCTCGTACCAGAACAGACGCTCCGCCCTCTTCCTCGCCTCCTCGTCCTCCTCCTGACCGTCTCCCAGAATCCTCTGCTGCATGTGGCGTACAGCTGTGTCAGCCTGCAGCAGCATGTCAGCGGTGTAATGCGCTCCTGCATTTCTCTCCATCAGCAGATCGATCTTCTGCAGCAGCTCGGTGACCTGCGACCTCTCCTCGACACCTTTAGTCAAGCACATGTATTTATGCAGCACTCAAAGCGGCATTTTATTAATTAACAGCTTAATATCTTCATGCCTCATAGAGCTGAGTGATAACAACTTTATTCACAACTCTGTGTTAATTTCTCGCAATTGTGAGTTTATTTCTTACAAACAATTCTGTTTATATTTCACTATTCTGTGTTAATATCTTGCAATTCTGACGTTATATATCTCGCAGTCTATAGCTCACCATTTAGAGTTTATATTTTGTGTTTATATAGTGAAATAGTTTATATAGTTGGTCCATGAGCCAGGACTCGAACAGGGGATGCCCAGAGCACAACTACCCACAAGATCAACGGCACCTACTCACAATTACTTTATTACTTCCCATTGTTTGTTGGTTATGTAATGATACCTTTAGTGTTGTCAAACACGTGATAGCCGCCCGCGCAGCTGCACACAAACTCCCATAGTTCCTCGCTCTCCTTCAGGAAGTCGCCCGCGGGTTTCGCTCCAAGCGCGTCGCCGCAGGTGATCAGGACGAGGGTAAAGTCAAGCGCCTGCGGTCCGAACGCGGCTGTGACCCAGTCCAGGGCGGCGCTGGTCTCGCGGGTCACGCGCCCGGCATGCAGAACCAGCAGGAACACGTTTGGTCCGGGTGCGCTCAGCTCCACGCACCGGCTCAGCTCCGCGCGCACCTCATCCGGGCTCAGACAGGTGTGGAAGAACCCCGGGGTGTCAATCACCTGCAGGCTCCGCCCGTCCACCACGCCCCCTGAACGCTGGCATTGGCTGGTGACCGATAGGGGCGACACATCCGTCCAGAAGGCGGATCGAGCCAGAATCCTGTTTCCAGATGAGCTTCGGCCTGAACCTGTCTGACCCAACAGAACCATCCGGACTTCAGCCGGACCGCCTGAGACAACAGACACCTGATTATTAACAGTCTAGCGGCGGGCCAAAGACCATACTTTGGAAGGGCAACAATTAATCGCAATTAATCGCATCCAAAATATTTTGTACATGTAGCTGAACAGTAGGCTACTCACAAACCAAAAATATTTTGAATCCGATTAATCAGTTGACAGCTCTAATTCAAAGAAATACACTAATAAAATAAATGAACACATTAATAAAAAATAAAACAAATAAGACTTAAACTGGAATGCAATATAATTGATCTTCCATTGCAGGTAAATGGTATTCTGTGATTGTGGCCCCATAATAAAAACTACTAAGAAACTAGTAAAGAGTACTAATAAAATAAATACAAAGAAATAAAATAAAACAACATTAAATGCAATAGAATAAAACGTAAATAGAGAAATAAGAATACATACATATTTTTAGACACACAAATTATATATCTATTGATTTGATTAGGGATATGGTTTTATTTTTATGATGGCAAACTGATTACATTTCTGGAGATAAATTAATAAACAGGAATGCAATATAAAATATTATTTGTTGGATCCCTGACGTTTCTATCATAAGAATCTGAATAAAAAATGTTACACAGAGTGACAAAATAAAAGCAGCTGACCATAAATTCTTTATAGTATAAAACATTACTGTGACATGAGAATTAATCCCATTGAGGTAAGTCCGTGTCCCTTTAACTGTGCTGCAATCATGACTGTTACATGATAAAGACGAGCGCGAGCCAGAGGGACTCGGAATCACGTGACCCCCTCCATAAACTCCCTTAATGAGGATCATTTGACCGCGACCCTGGAAAAGTATTGCGCTTTTCTGATCACTCACCAGCAGCTGAAGACTGGCTCTCCTCCGCCATGTTCCCTCACACGACTGAGACTTAAAGAGACAAACACATCAAACATCTCTCAGTTCTCCAGTAATAACAGCTCAAACCGCGCGTCGAGCATTACGCGGGTAATACCTCTGTAGATGTGGCCTATGAGGTTATACAGCTATACAGGCTACTATAGAATACTGTAATCATTCAAGTGCATTTGGTTTCTAATTCTGGTCTTTCTTAAAGCTAATTTCTGGTAAACATGCAGTAATAATCACAGAGAAAACACATAAAATATGTATATTTATTCATTTTACATAACATAATATACAAATAGACCTGAATCTTTAACTTTACAATGATTTATCCAGTAAACCTGCAGTCAAATGATGCTGCATTTTTCTATAAAAGAAAAAAGAAAAAAAAAAAAAAAATAGCATATGTATTTATGTTAATGCAAGTAATTTCACATTTGAAATTGATTCTTTTGCATAAATATAAAACTAGGATAGCAACTGTATATTTTAAAATATTGGTATTCTTAATACAAATAATAAATAATAATTGTTATTAATATTATTTTTTAATTATTATTATTTAAAATATGATATTATAAAATATAAGCAATTAAAAATTAATGAAACCACTAAAATGAATGTAATCCATAAAAAAAAAAACATAAAAACAAGTTAAATAAATAATTTGAATAAAATACATTTCAAATAAAATGTTTACAATGTACTATTTCTATTTAATTTCTGACATCATAACTAAATATCTTAGAATATCTGTAGAATATCTATAGCATATCTGTTATTTTTTAGATGGCATGGAGAGTATCTGACCGGTCTGGTGAACCAGACCTTTTCAAACTCAATACAAATGCTTTCTTTTAACTATAATATATTTAATGCATTCAAAATAATACAATTTTAGAGCATTTCTCATTCATTTGCAGGGATGTCTGTTTGTTTAATGTCTGAACTGGCCAGTGAGAGACTCTTAACTACTACTCTAGTTAATAATTATAAATCGTTGAGTAAAAATAAATGCATATTTAAGAGAATGAAAGTGTTTTTGACTCGCATGCATGTCAGGCTGTTGTTGGAGACTCTCAAAATCTAAATATGAACCCTTCAGTATCCATAACAGGGGCACTTTAATTTCTGAGTCAAAAGCGGAGTGGGTTTGATTAAACCGTTGATTTGACCCACTCCACCAGACTCCGGACCGGATGCCCCCGGTGGGTCACGGCACCATCGTCCTGCTCCTGGCTCTGTAGATCAGGCTCTGGATCGCTCCAGTCCAGCTCCTGCAGGTCTGTCAGACTGCCTCCCAGCAGATCCAGGGACTGGAACAGGTCCATCATCTCCGTCAGCAGCTCCTGACCCTCGTCCGCAGGCATTATGGGACATGAAGAGCTCGGAGCACTGAGTTCAGGACAGGAGTGCATCTGCTGGAGGCTGCTTCCATGGCGACGGGTGCTGTTTCTACGGGAACAGGGCTCATCAGTGTAGTGTGTGACGGCCGTCTCCGCACACGTGACCCCGTCTGTGACCTCCACAGGTGTGCTGACCTCTGACCCCGTGACCTCTGCAGCAGAAAGAACATGTAAAGCTGGGATTCCTCATTATTTACTAAAAATCACATCTGGTCACATCAGAGCAGCGTGAACTATTTTTATCCTTTAACTTTAATTATGGTGGTTATTTACTGGTGATTTTTTCCTGTGATTGAGACTTTTGTAAACGCATCTTTAATAATTTTGTGTCTTATTTGCTGTAAAAAGAAGCTTTTGGGCTTTATTTGCAGATAATATAGACAGTGATGCTGTTAGAGGCAATAAATGTGAACATCGTTCATAGTAGGGTTTTAAACTAGCGATAACTTATGAATAAATAATTTAATAAAATCCTGAAAATTGAAATGTGAACGTGAAAACGGCATAAGAATGAAA
Source organism: Enteromius viviparus (assembly GCA_032353835.1). Classification (NCBI taxonomy): domain Eukaryota; kingdom Metazoa; phylum Chordata; class Actinopteri; order Cypriniformes; family Cyprinidae; genus Enteromius; species Enteromius viviparus. Next base: position 8,372,416 of record JAUCNO010001888.1, read on the forward strand.
AACAGCTAAAAAAAAAGCTTAGTAAAAAAAATAAAAAAATAATAATAACTAAAAAGAATTATTTAATTTAGAATAATTACTAAAATTAATCAAATCATACAAATGTAAAATTAAATAAATTAATTATTGCAATAAAAACAATAATTAAAAAAAACACTACTGAAAAGAGACCAAATCAAGAAACTGTTACGACTTAAAAATTTGTTAAAAAAGTTGTTAAAAGTATAAATACAGAACTTGATATAAATTAAATATATAATAGAGTAAATTCTAAAAATGTAAAAACAAAAAGTTGAACTAAAATTTCTTCATCTCTCTCACCTGTTTGCGTCTGCTCTGCTGTATGTAAAGCAGGGGGCGTGTCCTCGATAGCGGCTGATCTGATTGGTGTCCGTGAGGTCATGACCCGCCCCAGAGGCACCGCCCCCTCATAGTGTTTGGAGCGCAGAGTGTGAATCACGTCCATCAGCCAGCGGCTCTCTCTCCACAGCGCAGACAGACTCTAGAACACACACACAGCACACATGAGAGAGAGCGTGTGTGTGTGTGTGTGTGTGAGAGAGCAGGTAAACACTCACCTGTGCCAGCTGAGTGACATGTGCGAGTCTCTCCGTGGCCTCCTGCAGCTCTTCAGTGTCCAGCGCTTCTCTCAAAGCCTGCTGGGAAAGACGGACGTCCAGCTCCAGTCTGAGCCACAGCTGACAGTACTGAGAGAGCAGATCCCGCTCGTACGCCCACAGATGCACTAACACACACACATCACAGAAGCATGAGGGTTCACTACCTACCACCCAACTTCTAAAGTTGTGTGCAGACATGTAAAAAATGCACTCAAAACAATTTGAGTTTTTAAATGACCTTTTACATTATACAGTTTTTATCTGTTATTGAACTAATAATTTACACACTGTCTATCATAACTTGTTTCATGACGGAAGACATCACTAACCGATCAAATAAAAAGTAATCATGGAATACTTCATAAAGAGCTCTTCTCAACGGTGTGAAAGTGTGTGTGTGTGAGTGTGTGTGTGAGAGTGTGTGACTGACCGAGCTCGAAGTAGTGCAGCGGGACGGTGAGGGTGTGCTGAGCGCCCTCTGCTGGACGCTGGCGGGATCTGAACTCTTCACAGGGCGGCAGCAGGAGAATCACAGACACCTGATCGCTAACCTGCAGCAGCTCCTGTGTGTAGACACGGTACTCGCTCGCCTGCACACACACACACACACACACACACATTCATTCTCTGCAAGTGATCCAGAGCTTCGGAGACATCATCAAAGTTCTCCTGCCTCCTGAGTTTGACTTATTGTTTTGAGTGTTTTGTGTGTTTCCAGCATGTCACGATCACATGAAGCAAAGTCTCATGGGAATTCTGTGGATGTGTGTTACCCGCTTCAGTGGGATGTTGAGTTTGGTCAGCAGTTGAGTCACTGCAGATCTCAGCGCCTTCACAAAGTCCTCCACGCCTGAGCTGTCAATCACAGCTTCGTCCCCGCCCTCCTGACCTCCATAGACCCCGCCCATAGCGTGCTGCTGTAGCCACGCCCACTCCTCCCTGCACATACACACACACAGAGTCAGTGTGAATCAGTGTGTGTGTGTGAATCAGTTCAGGTGTTCTTCAGTCTGACCGTGAGACATGCGACCGGTTCCTGATGCGGCTGTGGCAGGGCATGTTGGGTAATCTCTGCGGGACCAGGATGCGCAGCTGATCCACCGAGCTGCAGAGCTTCAGGACGCCCACATACAGACCCGGCTGAGCTCTCTGCTGACTCCTCCTGTGATACACCAGCATGTCCTGACACACACACATTCATAAATGTAGCTCATCTGATAGAAAACACACTCTCTGAGAACCTCTCTAATGTTTCTACGCTGAGACATTTATCATTAAAAATACATTTTTCAGCGTGCGTTTTTTGTGTCCCTCAGAAGAAATAAGGACATGCATACAGTAAGTGACACAAAGATGTGTTAGAGGTTGATCTGTGACTCAGTGACAGCAGATGTTGGGTGTTATATGAGTGTGTGTGGATCACCTTGAGTCTGTGTGTGAGCAGCTCTACGGCTGACGGTTCGGGCAGCAGCGGCGTCTCGCTCTGGTTTCTCTCCAGGCTGCTGACAGGAAGCCAGTGCAGCGGGGGGTCAGACGGGGTCAGCGGGGTCGTGACCTCTCTCAGGGTCACCAGCAGCACGTTCCCCTGCCGGTCCTTCAGAGGGGCGAAGTACACCTGACCCAGATCCACACACCCCACTGACGCCTGCAGACAGATCAACTACAGCTGAAAACACCTATTCAATACTGACTGAGATCAAATATTTAAAAATCTATATTCATGTATTATGAATATTAACAGCTGAACAGAAATTGTAAATGTCTTTCTTTATATTCATTATATTATGTAAAAGCAATATATTTAAAAACCAATAAAATCATGCAAAAACAAAATCATTAAAACTAAACGTGAAAGTTAAACCAGATTCAAAATATTAATTAAAAAAAAACATAAAAAAAATTTATATTTATTTATTAGGCTCTACTAACTAAAATAAAATGTAAAAATATCAAAATAAAAATAAAAAGTTGAATAATAAGTTAAATTAAAACAATTATACAATGACAAAAATGAACAGACAATTAAAACTGATCAATTAAAAACATAAAAGTACTAAATAAAAAAACATAAAAAGTAAATTTAAATTCAAAATAATGAAAATGATACAAACATTTTTTTAAATAAAACTGATAAAATAAGAAAAACAAAAACCTAAACTCAGTTTAAAATGAAAGTGAAAATGAAAAACTACATCAAATATTCTAGTATACAGTATATGTGTAATATAAACCATATACATATACTATATAGACTATAGTATTAAAAATCAACAATTACTAAACAATAAACTTAAATTAACATGAATTAATAATAATTAATGACTAGTTCAAAATATATAAACTTTACGGATTTTTTTATGTAAAACTAATCGAAACAGTAAAATTACTGAAAAATTGTAACTAAAAATAAAAGTCTAAAAATAAAATATATATTATATTATTTAAAAAACACAAAATTGCTAAAATGAAAATAGAAAACCCAAAAATGAAACCCTAGAAACTACAACTAGCCGCTATGAAAATATATAACGGGGTCTGTTTTGGGGGGAGTGTGTCCTGTCTCTGGTACCTGCAGCTGGGCGACGGCCCGCAGGAAGCTGAGTCTGTTCTGCAGCAGTGATGAAGACGAGGAGAGCGATGAAGAGGACAGGACCTGCAGCAGCTTCGGCACCTGCGTCCACGCGCAGGACAGCTGAAACACACACACACACACACACGTGAGGAGACGCGGAGGACGAGGAGGACAAGAGAAACACTTCTGGGTGATCCTTTCTGACCTTACAGAGCCACAGGAAGTCCTGAGACACAGTCGTGGAGCAGCTCTGGATCTCCACCAGAGGGAGCTGATCGCCCGCCGTCACCAGAACACTGTCCCTCTGAGAGAAGACGCTCACCAGGTACACGCCTCTGCAGCACACACACACACACACACACACACACACACACACACACTCCTTATTTCTGTAAATTGAAAAGTGTCTGAAGTAATTATAATTCTAATTAAAAACTCTTCTCTAGGGTTTCTGCTCAGTTGAATCAATTAAGAGTAACCTGATCTGAAATTTGGCATCTGTTGTTTCTCACCTCTGTAAGAGACGGACGAACCGGCTGGAGTGAAAGAGCTGCTTCAGACCGCGAGACACAGACACTCTCTTCACTGAGCTCCTGCTCTCTGAAACACACACACCTCCATCACGACACGTGTTTCTGTGCTTTGTGTGTGTGTGTGTGTGTGAGTGAGTGTGTGTACCGCTGAACGTGGGCTCTCTGATCTGCTGTGATATTCTCCTGACGGCTGCGGCTGGATTCCTGCGTCTCACCGTCACACCGCAGCACGAGCTCCAGCCTTAACACACACACAGTATGAAATATAACCATTACAGCACCATAACACAGTTACCGTTTCTATTCATAATAGATCAATCTGAATTTTAATCCATTTGAGTTTTTTCATATTAGTATTTTATTTCAAATTTTCAAATTTAATATATTTTAATATTTAATTAGATTTTAGTTACAATTTTGTAACTTTGTTTTGTGTTTTTAATTTTTTTTTTAAATAAAACAAAATCTATTTTAATTATTTAGTTTCAGTTTTAGTGATTTTACAATATTAAAGTAAACAAAATGAAAATGAGAAACTATTTGGGGAAACTTTTTTTTTTTTTCTTCAGTTAAACTTCAAGGGTTTAAGCTTTAGTTTGAGTTTAGTCAGTTATAGTGACCCTAACAATATTACATGAAAAGCCTAAATATAGTTTTACTGAGGTCCTCATTACTCACTGGACGGAGTGACACACAGCGGGCTGCTGCTCACAAACCAACCCCAACCTCTGACGTTATACGCACTGACCCGCACGTAATACTGCACACCCTACACACACACACACACACACACACGAGTCAGTAATATCACATCTGTATGTGTTATATATTGAGAAGCGTGTGTGTCTTACGGTCTGGAGTCCTGTGATGCTGAACTCAGGGTTTCTGGTGTCTGTGATGAATCCAGTGCCACACAGAGAATGAAATAACGATGAAGAGCTCCACTCAACTGCACACACACACACACACACACAGAGACACACAGGTGAGTGCTGACATCAGTCACATGATGGCGGTCACATGACGGGTCTCACCTCTGTAGCGGGTGACGAGGCCATGCGTCTGATCCGGGGGAGGTTCAGTGACTCGCACACACAGACTACTGTCGCCTGTCACCAGCAGGACAGCTCCAGCGGGCGGCCCGGGACGAGCTGAGACAGAGACAAACAGGTGAGACGAGTCTGTTCTCTGAATAACTCATTTCTAACTCCTCAGGTGAGTGTCTGCATGTATGCTTCAGTTCAGACAGCTTACAGGAATGATTATCATATCTGTGGTATGAGTTAACAGATCCAGCTTTTATAAACGTCTTTGGTCTTGTCTTTTCTGCTTAATTTGACAATTTAGAAAGTTAATAAAATAGAAAGTTGCAGTTTAGATCTTTATTTTGTCTTATTTCCAGAAGAAACAAATTATGTTTGTTCTTCTTTATTCATAATAATATCTGGCAACACTGCATCGCCGCCACTTACACTGGCAGTAATCAAAAAAGCCCACGGACAGGACTCCACATTCGCTTCGGTAAAACATCATGATACTGTCGGTCAGAAATGTTATCAAGGCTGTCAAATACAGTAGCATTCAACACTCGAACACACACACCAGAATGAATTAAATACACACATATTACATTCATTTATATATATTTACATTTATATATATTAACTTCATAAATTAATGGTGAGATTCATGTTTTACATATAACATTTTGAATATAGAAATAATCAATGAAATAATAAACTGAAGCGATGCTTTATAAATGAAAGTAAATCTGCCATTAGGTGTCAGTATGTTAGGCAGTTCTGTTCTAGTCAGAAGTGTAGCTAGGCTTATATACACTCATAGACATTTCTTGAATATTAACATCCATTGAAATATTAACATCCGTCAAAAGAAACAGCGTGATTATCAAAAAGTCAGTCCTTCGTAACACAGACAGGGTGAGTTTATGAATGAACACGTGAAAGCTCTGTGAGTATACGCAAATCCTTCACCTTTCCCAGAGGTATAAAACTGACCACCCTTAACCTATAATAAACACATTTTAATGTAATAAAATAGTAAATATGGTATAATATAACAGTGTTCATCCCAATTGTTGGTGTATAATGAGTTGTATTTGTAGGGTTATTACTCTGATCCCCTGTCCAGACCTCACTGATTTAAAACTCATGTGTGTGTGTGTGTGTGTGTGTGTGTGTGTGCTCGTACCAGTGGTGTTAAATTTGTCCTGCATGCGATGGTAAAGTTCCTGTCGGCGCGTCCACAGATCCACATTCTTCTGTATGTCTGTCTGTGAATGAAGCTCCGCCTTCACCTTCTGCAGAAGCTCCGCCCTCCACTCCTCAAGCTTCTTTTCAGCCAATGACACCAGCTCGTCCAGCTTCAGCGACCAATCAGAGGCCGAGCTCACTGCAGCGGGATGAGAGGGGCAGTTACAGTTTTAACAACCCACCGAAGGATGAAATCTTTTGCAGTTTTTTGACTAAATTATGAATTTAAATTTAATAATAAATTAAATATATTTAAATTTAATTTATTAAATAATTATTTACTACATAATAAATATATTATTAATAATAAATTTATTTAATTAATGTATTATTTATGTTAATTTATTTATTACAAATTCCATTTTTTTTTTTTTTTGGATTCTGTTGTAATGGTTTAATTTAAATAATCAAAATTATATATAATTGATTAAACTTTTACAGCAAAATATTTTTTTATTTCACTAAAATGTATTAAATGTAATACATTTTAAATATTTTATTATAATTTAGAAATAACTGTGCCTTTTATGGTTGTACTAATCAGTTGAATTCATATTTAATTATATATTATTATTTATGATTTATTAAATTATTTATACATTAAAATATATTACATTTGTCAAAATGTCAACAACAATTGAAAACTTTTTTTTCACAAATTATAAAGTATGTCTAACCAGTTAGATAATGTATTTAACTATGATTAATAATAAATAATAAAATATTAAATGTTTTATTTATTAATTTTAATAAATTATCTATTAAGTGAGAGTCCTATAAAAAACTAAATACATTTTTTTTATTTGTCTATCTATTTGTTTATTTGGTGCAATGAAATTGTGTTCCACTCACAGGTGGGATTGTGTTTGGCTCCGGCCTTCACCAGCACCTGCAGTAGTGTGGCATTATGGGTAAGAGCGGCCACATCCAGTGGCACCAGGCCGAGTTCAGTAATGCTGTTCACTCGTCCATCCGTCGCTCTCTCTCTGGATAACAGATGCTGGACCGCGAGTGTGTCTTCATTCTCCAGTGCATCCCACAGACACGAGTACTAAACACACACACACACGCACACACACCGATGTAGACAGCAGGACCTTTACTCTGTATGTGTGTGTGTGTGTCTATTTACCTCAGCAGGTCCTCTGCTCAGCCGCCTCCTCCAGTCAGAAGGCTCCGCCTCACTGTGGGAAGCCCCGCCCCTCAGTTTGAGTGACAGGCTCCTGTAGATACGTTTGGGTGAGACGGGGCCGAGGGAACGCCTCCTTTGGGGCGGAGCCATCACGACATCACTACAGTCAGAACATAGGATCCTTTATCATCCTCATCATCATCTTCAGGTTCACAGAGAGAGTTCACAGAGGAACTGCTGCTCTCACAAGTGTCTGATTAAATGTTTATCTGATTGTGTTTGCAAACATCAATGTGATTCTCATCTTCCTCTTTCATTCACACACTTCCTGCTTGATATAGCCTACAGTTAAACATAGTATTTCCTCATCACATCAGTACAAACACAGCAAACTCACTCAAACTAAAGAAATAGGACAGCAACACACACACACACACCATCATCATTATTCAAATAAGCGTTATTTTCATTTTCTCCTGTTAAATAAAATGACAATAAACTACAGCTACGTCTCATTACAACAAAATTATAGTTAAAGACAAATGTTCAGCTTTATGCAGTATATATGTTACATGAAAACACTACATTAAAATAATATATAAACCATGATTTATTCCGCGCTGTATTTAAATGCAGCAGTCAGCGTTTATTTACATAAACAATGAACATATATTCATCAAAGTTATGGATATCATGAATCGGAAAGTTTTACCGTTAGAAACGAGCGCAGGTGAAGTTCTCCTTCAATCTCCTCCGATCTTCCCTCGAGACTATCATCAGATTAAACCTGGAGTGATCAATCACGGTCTAATTTTATCGAAACGCGTCTATTCCCGTCATCAGGACGAACTCTATTAATAACGCGGATAGACAGGACGTGCGCGAGCGCGAACTCCCTCAGTCTCAGCGCGCGCGCACGCGGAGGAAGCGTGTTTAGCCTACTTTGCATAGAAGACACATCTAGGACATACGATTATGTCTGGCCTACTAAAAGACTGTATATAGTTAAGGTTAAATGAATGAGGTTAATTAAAACATCTACAGAGTAAACCGCTCTATAAGCTCTCATTTATGCACAGTCTGCTCAGACGTCACATGTTTTTGTGCATGTTGTCGTTTGCGTGGGTTTTCTCAGCCGCCCATGCGGAATCTTTCTGTCTTTCTAAAGCACTTTCACAAGTCCTGGTTGATCAGTAGTGATGTTAGTGATAGACTGACTCAAATTTGGATTGGTTTGAGAATGGAGATTGCTTTTAAACCGCATCTTTGCAGCAGCTCTTGGAAACATCTGTAGATGCACTGAAGAGGAGCAGCTCAATCCATAGTGAATTACAGTAGTTTAAATGAGATGTGTTCATCTGTAGATCTATGGCTGAGAAAAGTTGAGACTGGTTTGGGTTAGCATGATAAAGTGCAAGTCCTGTTGTCTTCCGGGGAAGTTTTTTTTGTCTCTCTTTTGTCTTAAATGTTTGTCATCATGACTGTGTTAAACATTCTCTGCGGTTTCTGAACAGGAGTCGTCTCATCTCATCTTCCACCACACAGACTAAAGACGACAATAAACTTTGTCTTCCAAACACACACACACACAAACCCACAGAGAGCTGAGCTCAGTGCCCACACACACGTCACCAAATGTATTGTTTCTACTGAAACCTTCTTATTCCACCTCTTTGGACAGGAGCAATGGTGCTTTGGAGCTTTGTGAATAATTAGCCTAAATAATAAGTGTTATTATAAATAAATAATTAAGCAACGGCCTGCGGTAGCAACAAGAATTGATGCAACAGCCCCACGGACACATCTAGGCCTATATATGAAGCCACATACAACACTCATGATGAGAAATGGCATGTTAAAACACGAACAGGAAGTGGTTTTACTGCTGAGTAGAGTTAGTGGCCCTGTGCGTCTCAGCTGCAGTTGCTATAGAGATAAAACAGTGACCGCCGCTGCTAAACCACACTAAAATAACCGTTTAAAATCATAAGAAAGGGTCACAGCTAATGCATGAGGCTATACATGTCATAGTCATAAATCTCATCCTAAATATACACATTATTAAGAATTCTTTGAGTATAATTTGACCAAAGTAAAACAATGTTCGGTTAAAGTGACATTTACCTTTATTTTATTTTTCTTCACACAGTTCCTTACTAACTTAAAGGGTTACTCCACCCTAAAAGAAAGATTTTGTCATTAATCACTTACCTCCATGTCCTTCCAAACCTGTGAAAATGCATAGTCTGTCTTCAGAACACAATTTAGGATATTTTGATGAAAACCAAGAGGCTTGAGACTGTCCCATTGACTGACAAACACTATCAAGGTCCAGAAAAGTATGAAAGACATCATCAGAAAACTCCATCTGTCATCAGCGCTTTAACCGTAATGCAGTAAAGTGCCAAGAATATTTTTGGATACAAAGAAAATCACCATTATGTTGAATAATGTTGTTATTTCTGTTTCCTTCACCTACACAAATGTTTTCTCGTGACTTTATTACGTTATGGTCATGGGCGTAAATTTCATTTACCGGGGGGAACAATAAACATAACACAATTTTTGAAGGGGACACAAATAATACAGTCAAATTGTACTTATAAAGATACGTCAACACTGTGAAAACTTTGCTTCTATCATTATTGTAGCATGGAGACTGCTTCGTTATGGATATTGTCAAAGTTTTTCTCTGCTTCAATGAAAAAGCTGATTCTTCTTTAAAACTACGCTAAATGTGGCGTTAATGTTAACATATTGCCAAGTTGCCACACATAAAACAATGCATGGGAAACGGCTTTGGCGTGTTAGTTGCACTGCACTATGCAACTAGCTAATGTAAACAAGCTAACGTTAACTAGATAAGCTACATTTTACTCGCTAACATAGCAGATTCATGAAAAATGACATCTGTAATCAGCATTTTTGCCAGAACTAATTTGTTAATGAATCCGCATCAACTAAAGAAAATAACTTTATTTAAAGTGAATAAAATCCCCTACTTACTTCACTGTAAAATCCAATAGTGTACCTTTCTTATATATACTTACTTTCCTTTACTTAGTTGTTATACTTACTAGGATTCATTAAGTTACAGTTAATTTTTGGTGAGTAAAATGTCTTACTTGCTGCTATGAGTAAGCTTTACTAAGAATATTCAGGTAGCCACAACAAAAATAATGACATTTATTCACCAGTCGGGGGCAGCCATGCGCTAATGTGTTGATAATGTGCAACAAAACAACAGAAGAAGAAGTAACAGAGGAACATGAGAGCAAGCGACATTTGTATCAAGTATCAGAGTGGTTTTAGACGAGGGAGAAATACAATGGATCCAGCTGTGTGTTCAGAACACGAAATAAGGAAGGCACAAATAAATAGAGAGAGTGTAGTGGCTGTTTTCTTTGATATAGAGAAAGCATATGACATGATGTGGAGAGAAGGACTGTTAATTAAGTTATGGAAATTAGGTATTAAAGGTAATATGTATAGATGGAT
>JAUCNO010001888.1:8383143-8394397 GCA_032353835.1 Enteromius viviparus
AACGATCCAAGATCAGGACAAATCCACAACAATCAAATCCAGCTAACGGAGTTAGCGAGGTACGAAGAACGAGCCCCTGGTCTCTAAACAATCTATAAAATAGATTGACTCAAGAAAATTAAGTGATGTGCATACTTTGACCATATGCGGACGAACTGTAGTAACGAGCGAGGTGTAGTTTTCTACCACAGGAGGGAAGCCCACACTCAGCTTGGCCTTGCAAAACCCAGAGCGGCGGAATATAACGTCTGAGCGCTTGCACCAGGGCACAAACAGCAGGTAGTCTTCTACTCTGGCCACAACCTCATACATTTCTTGCATCGAGTACCTGTGTGCCAAGGGAAAGACAGTTAGCCAGGATAATACAATAGTGTTCTGTGTGCAGATGACATTAAAAACTAACTGTTAAATTTTAGTTTTGGGTGTAGACTTTTTTTGGGGGGGGTCTCAAAGTAACTTACAGTATACTGAATGCATAGGAGTAATCCAGGGTTAAGTGCTCAAGAGCACAATAGTGATAGCTCATAAACTTTCTGATTACCACCAGCCCCAAGCTTTAGTCATTATGCCACAACACAGACTGCAGTTACAGTCTGAAGAGTGCAGAGTCCAATATTAATCTAACTTTGGAGTCATGGCAGCCCATAACCTCACTGAATGCATTAAATATATCTCATCACAGTACAGGTGTGACCCAAATAAACAAAAAGGTTGTTGTTAAAGTTGAGAAAGGATTCAGTGCCGTCACTAAAAGGTTTCTGATGGTTGATTCAGAGAAACCATCAGATATCACACTATCAGTGTGGGACTGACTCACTGCTAGACGTCACTGTACAATGGAATCAAGACAGAAGAAAGGTCAAACACTGTTTGTTTACAGTCACTTTTCTATACACAGGGTCCAGAGGTAAACATGGATATCTTAAGTTTCAAGGTCTCATTATGGACTATTCTAAGACCTTCACATTAAAAGATAACAGATTAGATAAAATATTCATAGAAAAGTCCCTCAACATCTGCTTGTTAGCCACAATCAGTCAAATATGATCTTTTCAAAAATCTTCTGCTCAGTTTAGTTCCTTGATATGCATGTAGTCATTCAGTACATGCTTTTATGCAATTCTACTATGTACATTTATTATAAAGACTATAATAAAAGACTTAAAGATTCCACCTTCCTGTAAGATCATTTTCCAACCCAATCTTAGTCTAGTCAACATGACCACCAGCCCCCTCATGTGTACCACACACAAATATCGCAATCATAGTCTAAAAACATTTGGATTAACTGGCTTCTGCTTCATTTTTTTGCAGCCTGGGCTCATCATTCACCTGAAAATGAAGCCATGTTGACAAGGATGCTACAACAAGGCTTTTGAAAAAAAAAAAAAAAATCACTGAATTTGGCAAAATCTTTAAAGATCCCATAATGTACACCTTTTTGGGGTCTTATTTTAGGTGCTGTTGTCCTTAAGAATAAGTATTTGCAGTATTAATAACAAATGCCATCTCAATTTGTTTGACACATTGAGTTTGTCTTACACGTTAAATGAGAACAATCCTGTCACAAAGGTAGGCCGATCTGATTTCTTTAGTTAAAATTAACCTTTTCTACATGTTTCTGTGTTGTCAGCAATGTCATGGACGGTGGGCGGTGCTCGGGTGATAACTAGAGGCGTTGACTGAGTAGCTGTGATGTCACTTTTTTTTTTACGGAAGTCACAACACCATGTAAAAAAAAAAAAAATCACATCTACTTTATGCAGACTGTAGATTGACTGTATCGAAACGTATGTGGTAGTTTCAAAAGCCCCTAGACCTCACTCATCACGAAAAAAAGCCATGAAATTTCCGATTTGACATTTAAATAATACCAATAAAAGTTTTTCTTTAAGCAGTAAATGTTAAGGAGACAAAAGGAAATTAAGACTAGCTGCAATCCTGCCCTGGAAGACCTTGCCTGCATCAGAATATGCACACTTTTCTCTAAAACAGTATGCAAAAAACCCTGAAAACTTCATGCGCTCAGATTTGGAGGAGTAAAGTGGATATTTTACTATTACATATGGTCAAGGAAACTATTAAATGTAATAAATAAATGAGACATCAAACTTAATTAATTCTATTTGTTTATCTTTACATTTATTTTTTAGGGGGGAGGGCTGTAAGCTAGGTGTAAGTTAAGGCGTTTCAAGTGAGTTGTTTTGGTTGTTGTTATGTCATAGGTCAGATGAGTTTGCTCCAGAATGCATAACTATAGAACATTCTTCACAGACTGTAGATAAGTTCATCAACCTTAACGCTGTAACTAAATTCTGCAGGACAGCTGATGTGAACTGAGCCCTCTGCTCTAAAATTTCAGGCTTTATAGCGGTTCCTTAGTAAATTGTGATGACGTGTGTAACCGTTACAGATCCATACTCCAATAACCCCAGATACCTAGAAAGCTGACACCAGATATCATTCCCATGCCCTGTTACATAAACAACACTCACAGGGACACTGGGGCTAAAGTAATCATGGGCCTCAATAAAAATTAAAAATAGGAACAGATCATGCACCACATCCAACATGGTTGGGAACATACCCAATAATACGTCTTTCAGAGTACTCCTTTCTCTTGTTAAAGGACTCCGCGATGTTGAAGAAGCTCCTGGCAGGAGCCACCACAGCACGACCCGACACTGCCCTGAAGAGGGGCGGCACCCGGGTCATCAGAATCCCACATGAAGACAGATATCTGTTGACAAAACAGGGTGAAAATATGTCACTCAGCAAACAGCACAGACAATGTATGAGACTTTGTGTACTCCTAATGATTTAGGCCCTATTTGCTTGTTGGATGTCTTAAAGATAACAGACGTCTCCTATAAGTCAGATAAGCGCAGAGAAAACCCATGAACCACACAAATAGCTGAGTGCAATTAACAAGATTAGGACTCTTAATCAAGACAAAGACTTGTATCCACATGATTATTGAAAATTACTCTTTGGCCTTAATTCAAAGCCAATACTATGTATTTTCAGACAAAAGAAATTAAAAAAAAAAGACTAGACTACTGGACAATTGACAAGTTTCTAACTAGTGCTCCTTTGTGGGCCAACTGAACAATTATCACCAAATTATATTATAATTCTTATGAGACACTCAGCTGAAGATTTGAATTGGCTAACTATGGCGGTCAACAACAGCTGCGTTTGACAGAATCTTAAACTTTAAAATGCAAACCGCATGTGGGAAGTACGTGTTGCCTAGACGTAGTTGCAAGGAATTTACAAACAGTACTCTATATGACACCTCTGTGCAAATTGTAAATGGGCAATAGTGTGTAAAAATGTAGGATTTAAGAGATTTCTGTATTGTCTTCTTTGTTATGCACTGGCTAATTGAATTTACAAAGGATCTGAATGACAAGCCTTTGAAATGCTAAAGAGGAGCTTAAAAAAGCCAACTGTGATGCAACCGGCTATACAAACTAAGACCACACAACTAATCCACAATAGCAGCTGTTGTGCATTTGAACATGCACTTCTTCATTTACACAGTTCATTATTAACTACGAAACTTTATGAAGCAGTGCATTCATGCGGCTTTCTGTACCAGGGTCAAAGGAAACCTAAGGATAGGCAGCCCATGACATGTTCACCTGCCCACCATTTGTCAAGACACAAATCATAAGGAGAGCGTAATCACTGCCCACTACAACCAAGTCAAGGGCAGCAGTAATATCCCATCCTGTTGTGTCCGATGAGTGTCGGATCAATCAGACACACATATCTGAAACGTAAGAGGATGAGGCCTTGCTCTATAAATGGCACAATGTCTCCTCAATTGAAAGAGTGGCAGCCAAATTCATTCATGCCTGCACAAGAGCTGTCAAGCATGACGTAACTTTGACGGAACCGTCACCATCAGAAACTTGACTTGGCCTTATGCCAAGCAGTTACAGCGTTTGGCTGTCCAGCACTTGGTTGGGGTTCACCATGTTCCTAGCCACAGGTGACAAACGTAACAGCTTGGCTTGTGACAACACATATGCTGCAGACTCCTGTAAATGTGTTTGGAAAGTATTGCTAATGAAGTAATCTGTACTATACACCCTTCATATAAGTTTTGCACATATATTTATATGGGTGGCAAATGATTTGGTTTTTTTTTTTGCATTCCCCTAATAACAATAATTTGATTGCATTTGATATCTTAAATAAGAAAATCTGAATTAACACCACGTGTATAGAGTTGGTGACCAGCTTTTCCTAAAAAGTCCTACAATTTTGTAATTTCCTCTTAAAAGACATTTGTCTGCACCTGAGTTTAAAGCGACATCAATAAATAAAAATCCGAATAAACATTAGCTTTACGCAGCTGATAATATGTATTTAAAAAATAAGAAAAGCCTTTAACAGACACACCTGGTCAATTAACGTTACATAATATCTTAACCTTGCCGCTGTCACTTATTATCTGGCAACCAGTTATGTGACTCCCTCCCACCCACTCCTAAAGTTTTTTTTTAACACATTTATTTGAGCACCTCATAAGTTTTAATACATTGTTGGACGAAAAATAAAGCCTTTATTGACACAACGTTGTCATGTTGGACTTAAATTCGCTCCACTTGCAAGAGCGAAACTAACCGTCCAACTAGCGAAAGCAACTCGCGACTTACTTCACTTAATCACTTCGATCGTCACATGAGCGCACATAGACAGTGCGAAACACTAAATTGTTGTTGATTACCTCACTCCATTCCTGCCTGGTGTTTCACGACCAGCTGTGGACGGTAAGTTTCTGATACACTCCGCTACCGCTCTTCTCAAACACCGGGAGCCTCTCGCCATCTTCACTTCACCTCTCTTTCGCCTCCCCCAGTCGAGAACTCTTTTCCCGTCTCAAAGACCAGCCTTCTCAGAGACCCGCCCTAGAATCTCATTGGCTGAGGTTGTTTTCTGTGACCTCTGATTGGTAAATTCTTCTGTCCGTCGCGTAGTTAGCCTACTGACGTAAGTGTTTTAATTGTGAAGAGGGTTTGCGTGCGCAGAATTGTCACGGGATGTGAGATTGGGTTGCCCAGGCTGCGCGCCCTACAGTGCATAGTTAGAAAAGGTTACAGCTAAATTTGTTTGAGGACACAATGTAAAAGCATTAATAAGTTTGAAAAAGGTAAAATACGGTAAGAAAAATGGTTTGGATTAGGGGTGAAGCCAAAAATGTTTAAGTGGGTGGGACGATTTTTTTTTTTTGTTTATTGTTTTTTTTTTTGGTGGCACTTAAACGCCGTCGTAATAGACTGAGAGTTAAAAGTTAATTAAAAGTATAGTATCTCAACATTCGTGTCTGAGCTAACACAGACAGTCTTTTTTCCCTTTTCTTCCAAAACCGCGTATACTGTCTCAGAATAGATCAGTTTTTTGTGTAAAAACAAAATTTATTTTCGTTTCATAAATTTAATATAGAAGCACGTTTGAAATATTTGTTTGTATAAATATAAGTTTTTGATTTTTAAAGATTTTTAAATAATGTTTGATCAATTCTGTCTTCTCATATCATCACGACTTGCCTTAAATAAAATCTATAGATATACTAAAAGAGTTCGAGCTTTTAACAGTGTTTAAACGTTAAACCTGCGCTATAATAATAAATGTGCGATGGTATATAATGCAGGACATGAAGGTATTTGTGTTCACTGACATATCAACAAATTGTTGTAGTTTTCTAAAATAAAGAAAACAAACAGTGTAGCCATAATGCTTAAAAAATATATAGTTGGATCCCTGCTTCATTTAATTCCTGTTAAAAACAATAAAGAGTATTTGATTTTATCTAATCTTTCTTCTCTTTTAGAAGGCAAAAAAGCAGATGACATTCCGTGAAAAAACGCGTGGTCTTTGCGACATAAATATTTAATTATTTAAAAAAAAAAAAAAAAAAGTAAAAGTTAACCTGTATCTTGATGTATCAAATTAAAATATCAAATGTGTATCAAATAAAAATCAACGTACAAAGACTTCCACTCTGCTATAACTTCACTTCTCAAGCAGAGCGGGGGGTGTACTACAAAGTGTTGACATTTGCCAGCTGTGTTTGAAGCCTAGTCTTTGTGCTCCGCGCACGCGCATTATTTGTGCCGCAGGGAACGCGCCTGCGCGTTCTCGTGAGCGCAGCGGAGTCGGAAGTGCAGTCAAAGGCCTTCCGGTACTGAGGCTCACACAACAGCAGGAAAATGGCGCAGATCGCCAAAACACATGACGGTAAATTCATCGCCCAAAGATTATTGAATAATATGTCGTTTTTGTTGTTTATGTCTAATGTAACTTTGTATCGGGGGTGTCTGTTCTTTTCTTGTCCTAAAATGTGGAATTAGCGAGATAAAGCAGAATTAACCCAGTTCGAGGCGGTGAATAGAATATGGCGTCTGTTCGCTGAATCAAACCTGGCCGTGGCGCACATGAGAAATATTAACAAATATTCTATCCAGAGATTCGTTTTGTGGTTTATAGCAGATTTAGATGTAACATTCATAACAGAAATGCGCATCGGTGTATAGACCGTTTATCTGTTACTGGATAGGGTTTGATTGTTTGAATGTTCAAAATACGCTTGTTGGACGATTATGTATGGAAACCAAAATGGCGTTGCAAACATACACGCAAACAGAGACCCGATCTTTAACTTTATCATGTTGTTAATCTTTATAAAAATCAAATTAATTGTAAGTTTCTGTTTTTCTGTAGAGTTATGAATTGTATTCATTGCCTGTTTACCGTGTTTATGTAAACTTTGGGATAATTGTTCCGTTTCTCCCCTCTGTAACGAAGCGTTTATATTATGTTTACGCACTTTTTTTTATTAGGGGATCATGCTATGCCTTTAAAATTATTTTCTACAGTTGTGTAACTGCAGTATGTGGGTGTGTAAATGTCATTTGTAGCATACAATAATTATTGTTAACCTGTTTATAGGTATTTTGGGGTTCTGATTTCTGATGTCTTTGTGTGTTTTTTTTTACTTTACTTAGACATTGAGGCTCAGATCCTGGAAATCCAGGGGATGAAAGCTGCCCTGGTGGAGGGAGCAGATCAGGGAGTTGGGCTTGATTCCACTGGATATTATGACCAGGAGATCTACGGAGGCAGTGACAGCCGCTTTGCTGGATATGTGACATCAATTGCTGCCAACGAGCAGGAAGAGGTAAGTGATAGCATAATACTCCAAGTAGTTTTAGTAGAACCCATGTCAGCATGGGTAGGTACTGCATGAAGGAGTACCTGACTCTTAACTAATTTTATTTCAGGATGATGATGAAGATTCGTCCACAAGTCTGCTTGGACAGAAGAAACCAGGATACCATGCACCGGTTGCAATACTCAATTCCATTCCTCAGTCAGATGAGCAGGTAATTAGCAGAAATCCTTATCTTAAAATTCCAAGCGTAAATAAAGCTTAAATTTGTTTTCTGTAAACAAATTTGTTGAAGAATATAAAAGGTAACTGTCATCATAAAATATTCTTTTTTTTTTTTTTGCCCATCCTGCAGTATGATCCCTTTGCTGAACACAGACCACAGAAGATTTCAGACCGTGAGGACGAGTACAAGAAACGCAGACAAAAGATGATCATCTCCCCAGAGCGTCACGACCCATTTGCTGATGGTAAATTTTGCACTACTATTCTCCTGTGTTTTATTTGTCCATGCCGGTCAGTATTTACTTTTCTCATGAAGTTCCGGTCCAGACCAGTTTTGGTTAACCCTTCGAACACCACCCAACAACTTGCTCCCTGCATGCGACTGACCTGTAAGACTGTCTCAGTAAGATATTAATCTTTTAATGGGATGTCCTAAGAATGAATTAATTTTTTTAATGTGATTTTGATTTTAAATGAGTTGACAGCAAAGGTGTTGGGAGACAGTTGGTTGGGTGGTGTCATTTGGCACATCAGGACAAAGGTCACAGGTAGGTGTTGTTCGAAGGGTTAATGTACTTTTTTTGTGTGTGTGAAACAGACAATACAGTAGTCAGACACCTCAAACACTTCTTTTGTTTTTTTAGTTTAATAATGCCAGAGACTGCAGTGCACTTTGCAATTACTATCAGTTTTTCTTTTCACTTTCGTCTTGTTCAATATTATACTCTCTATATTTGTCCAATGGCATGTTGGCTAGACACCCATAATGTGTCAAAGTCAGTAATATTTCCAAAAAGAGTGGAACTCTAAACAATCCTGATCCACCTTTGGACATGCTTTACATTTTACTGTGCATATCGGTTGTAGTCTGTTACAGATCCTAGTGAAGCCAAATTGAACATCCAATAAATTTTCCAGCCATTTTAGTTTCTTTAAACCTATGGCCTGTGGGTGCTCATACTGGTACAAATTATCAAGGAGTTTAGGAACTTCAGAACATGTTGAAACAGGCTGTACACACTCAGACTGCACCAGATTGGGTCAGGTTATGGAAGGGAATCAGAAAAAAACATCTTGCATGTAGTCCCAGACAGAGGAAGCTTTACAAAACTGTTGTGTAAATATATTTCTATTTTATTATCTTAAAATAGAAATATATCTCTTTGAAGAATCTGTGTACCAAGATTCCACAGGCCCATACTAACTGTCCTTAATTTCTCTCCTACAGCAGTACTGCTATGCCAGTCCTGTCTGCACTCTCTTAAGGGTGCAGCAACTCGTCCTGTGTAGGTTATGGTCAACAAAAAGCAGTGTTTTTATCAGATAAATCAAGACCGTAGTTGGTAGTTTTGCTCTGGTGTGAGCCCAGAGGGTCTTTCAGGGGAATCTACCATGGTTTCACTAAACGCCTTTTTGTTTTTCTTTAACTGTAATGAAGTTATTCATTGTTTTTAAGCTCATCAAGGACAATTTTCTCTTCTCAACCTCATGTCCTCCCTGCTCATTTTAACTTTTCATACCAATCCATCGTAGATAATTATTATTTTTTTTGAATGAAACTAAATGTACAATAACGCACAAATGTGCATTGCAAGTAATTGTTTCTGATTTAAATGTAGTTTTAAAGATTTTATTAGAATTCCCCAAAGTGTTCAGTGTCTCTGGCTGCAACACGTTTAGTGCAATAAATTATTTTAAAATTTCACAAAGTCGTTTTTTCCCCCTTTTTTTAAACTTTACTTTCTTTTTTTAAGAGTTACAAAAGCAGAACAGGTGGTATGCTATTGTGTGTGTGAGTTCAAACCCTTTTCCAAAGTGTTACTAATGGTAAAGAGAAATTTTCTAGGCTTCTTTTCTGCCGGTTGAAGTCTGACTGCAGAGGGACCCTTGGCACTGAAAGTGTACGTATTCTGGAGAGCGCAGCCCAGGACCCTGCATCAGTGATGGCTATATCCTCTCCTTATCTCCTCTTAAAAGCAACAGAAACCTCTTTGTACCTGCCTGTTCTTAATGTATGACTGTATACTAAGAGTGCTTAGCTTTTATTGTCTAGGGTTGTTTTGTGTTATGAGAGGATAGTAATTTAAACATTTTAAGGCCATCTATTCAGGGACAGTTGACTGTAGTGCTTTGTGTGTGAAAATTTTGGTTTTGAGACTTTCTTGGCTGATCGTCTCGCATTTTGTTGGTGCTCTTTCGCATAGGGGGCAAAACGCCGGACCCCAAGATGCAGGTCAGGACATACATGGATGTTATGAAGGAGCAGCATCTGTCCAAAGAAGAGGTAAATAACATTGACTTTTAGTGAAACGTAAGATGTTGGTGTGTTTAAGTCAAAAAGATAAATTAAGAGATGCTCCAATCTAACCATAATATTTAATGTGTTTCCACCAGAGAGAGATCAGGCTGCAGATGGTAGAGAAGGCAAAATCTGGAGAGCTGAAAGCAGTGAACGGCTCTGCTGCATCTCAAGCTGCTGGGGCCAAACGCAAACGACGCTGGGACCAGACAGCTGACCAAACCCCCAGCAATACCACACCAAGAAAAGTGTCCAGCTGGGACCAGGCAGATGCAGGTCCTGAAGTGAGTCGATGCTCTCTAATACCTTTAAGGCTGCAGTGAATGATTATTTTAATAGATTATTTATTTGATTTAATTAAAAAAAGCCTTGCTAATACTGTTCTTCTTACCTAGACACCAGGACACACACCTTCCAACAGCCGCTGGGATGAGACACCTGGCCGTCCCAAAGGTAGCGAGACCCCGGGAGCTACTCCAAGCTCTCGTATGTGGGAACCCACACCAAGCCACACACCAGCTGGAGCTGCCACGCCAGGCCGAGACACCCCTGGTCATGCCACTCCAGGCCATGGAGGAGCCACTTCCAGTGTGCGCAAGAACCGATGGGATGAGACCCCAAAAACAGAAAGAGGTCTTTTATTTTGTCCAGTTTGTAATGTATTTGATAACAAATCTTTAATGCACAATGATTTTAAATCATTTTATTTTGTGTGTTTCAGAGACACCTGGTCATGGCAGTGGCTGGGCTGAGACTCCACGTACTGACAGAGGAGATGAATCAGTGGGTGAGACGCCCACCCCAGGTGCCAGCAAGAGGAAGTCGAGGTGGGATGAAACACCAGCCAGTCAAATGGGATCTTCAACTCCTCTGCTCACCCCGGGAAAAACCCCTCTTGGCACACCTGCTATGAACATGGCCACACCCACTCCAGGTACTGGACGGATAGTGTTTGTTGTTTCTATTGTAGTTAAAAGAGATGTTTTGGGTGATTTGTAGAAGTTGATGCTAAGTTTTCAATGTTTGCAGGTCACCTAATGAGCATGACTCCAGAACAACTGCAGGCTTGGCGCTGGGAGCGAGAGATTGACGAGAGGAATCGCCCATTGACTGATGAGGAACTTGATGCCATGTTTCCAGAAGGATACAAAGTACATAACTTTATATTATTATCTGCAAAATACCTTTACTTTGGCAGAAAATACATTTATTGATATTTTGCTGTTGCTAACTGTTTTTCATCTGATACTTTTGCTAGGTACTGCCACCACCAGCAGGCTATGTACCCATCCGCACCCCAGCACGTAAGTTAGCTGCCACCCCCACCCCCATTGGAGGCATGACTGGCTTCCACATGCAAACAGAGGACAGATCTATGAAACAAGTCAACGATCAGCCCTCTGGAAACCTGCCCTTCCTCAAGCCAGATGACATCCAGTACTTTGATAAACTGCTGGTAAGTCCCATGTACACCTGGGGCCTCATGTACAAAGACATGCGTAGAATTATTACTAAAACATTGCGTACGGACAATCCTGGAAATGTGC
>JAUCNO010001888.1:8394497-8428982 GCA_032353835.1 Enteromius viviparus
CGGTCAAGAGAGCTGCCTGGAACTACGTTCGCTGTGCGTTTCCTTGAAAATAATTGCACACCTCCGAACGTTCGTCAGCCAATCAGATTCAAGCATTCAACGGCCCCGTAGTATAATAAAGAATAACACACATACATTTCAGTCAAGTCAGCTGGTTAGTATACAAGCAGATATTTATAAACATGTATACATGAATATTTATAGTCAAATATTCATAGACATAATACTCATTTCCATAGGCATACTATCAAGCAGCCATTGCTCTATTTCAATTAAATTCATTTGGGCTTTTTTCATTGCTTTAATGGGTTTCAATGGGAAAAATTTAGTTTGCATGGTCATCTTTTACTCACCCTCGAGTAGTTACAATATTTTGAAGAACATTTGTAATCAGGCTGTTTTAGACAACTGTTTAAATATAAACTATTTCTCACCTGAAGAGGGCGATATAGTGCATATTCATCACGGAAGATCTGATCATGATGAGTGACACAGTCAAGCCAGCGGCCATCCACCAAAGCCTGTCCAATAGCAATGGCCTGAGCTCTGTGTCGAAAAAACAATTTAATCAAGTGCAATTAAAGCATCTGACCATGTTTGAAGTTGTAATGAACTGAAAATAAAACTCTCAGTTTTAGTGATTCTTACCTGGTTGAAATAGTGCCATTCCGTAAGAGCCAGTTGACCAGCTCTTTACCCACAATGCAGTTGGGATAAGTGCGCAGCCAATACCGATGGTCCTGGAACTCCATTCCTGTGCTGTTGTGGCAAATCTTCTTCCATAGATCTTTGAGTTGAGAGGAATCCTACAAGATAACAAGCTGTTATAATAACAACCTGAACGTGAAATTAAGGTTGAACCTGTAAAAGACAGTTGTTACCAGAAGGATCTTTCTCTCCTCTTCACTGTGGTCAGTCTTGGATAGGGCCCGGCTATTCTGTGGGCTAATCGAACTCTCGTAAGCAGGAACCATGGATGAGCCGGAACGGTCCAAGGACAGGTTGGTCACACTAGCTGACCTTTTTCTGGCTGGAGACTTGCCTATATCCTCGTGGACTGCTGTAAGTCTGGAACTGAGACCACTGTTCTGAGATTCCTGATGACTAGAGTAATCGCACATATACACACAAATCAACTCCAGCAACAGCTTAACCATTTCCCTTTAAAATATTACATTAATAAATGACACTCAAGCTATGCGTGAAATAGGGTCAGACACAAGAGCAGCAGAATGTCTTCACTAGGAGCTCATGCAAAACAAAAATAACACTAAAACTCACTTCTTCCTCATCCCAATGGAATTTTTTCTATGCATGGAGAGAGAAAGAAGAAAAGATGAGCATTGAGACAGACTCACAACACATGAGCAGAAGGAGCCAGCTGACTGAATATAGGAGAGTAGAAAGAATCAAAGTTTATTCGCATTAAAGTAATCATGTGACTGTTTTACGGTTGGTGTGTCAAGGGCGAAATTCGGTCCTGAATGCAAAAACTAATTGGAATGATTTACTGTCAGATTGAAAAGCTTGGTGGCAAAAAGAATTCTTAAATGAGTTAACACTGACTACAGTACAATAAAAACATACACAGCATGGAGATGTGACTACAACATATTAAAAAAACAATATACGTGTCGACCCGGTCTATGAAAACATGTCCAGATCATATTCTACAATAAAAAAAAATTAGCTGTCGTTGTTACAATGCAATTATACATTTAAGTACTGTGTAATATTGATTAACTACGTATACTTACTAAATGGTTAAGGTTAGGATTAGGGTTACTTGCATGCAATAAAGCATAATTAATTGTTATAAAAGTAAGTACAAGTGATGATTTGTTTTTAGTTTTTTGTATTGTAACATTACTTTCATGCATTAAGCATTAAACAGTTTTCCTAATATTTTGCCATTCCGATATTTTCTCAATTTGTTTACAAATTAAATTTAACCAGAGAATTCGTGTGATTTTTAATGAATATAAACATTAAAGAAACAACTTCTAAACTGTACACTTTTCCTTGTACATGCTTTAGATGAGGAACAGAAGAAAAACTGTAAGGGCCAATCCTCCAATTAAAGGGATAAAAAGCAAGAGCAATGATCATGGTAAGAAAAGCAGAGTTAAAAACAGAGCAGAGAAACACCAGAGGGATAAGGTAAAGTGAGCAGGAACAATGGAATAGATAGTAAAACGTCCTTATGCCCGCCCCATTTCTGACTCTCTCTGTGTTATCACCTTTGCCAGGCCAGGTCCTCTTCCAGGAAGATGTTCCGGCTGGCTTTGCGGCCCCCCACAGGTGTGCGTGGTTCGGTGGGCTCCAGAACACACACAGAGCAGGGAGAGTCAGACAGGGCGCTGAGATCATCTCCGATGGAACTTGTGTCAGCTGAGTGAGCATAGCTCAATGCTATCTTACGACAGTATGTGCATGCGCGTAAATCACCTGCAGTATGGGGTGGAAAAAGCAAAAAGAGAGAAGATTAGGCAAGTTGGACAACCACAAACCCTGGCAGAGAGCTTTCTGAACTAGTGCACCCTGAAAAGGTCAATAGCTAAATGTTTGGGGTCCAAAACCAACGTAAAAATAAGAATAACTGAAGTAACAGTTTCTCAGAAATCAAAATCAGAATAGCTCAGATGACCTTAAAGCATAAAATATCTGCAAAAATATACAGAGGAAATAACGTTGTTGTTTTTTTTGGGGGGGTAAGGACAAATTTTTCCTGAAACATCAAATTTTTACCTTTCTTAAAATCAAACCAGTTAATCCACAACACTCAAAAGCCACTCTACAACCCATTTTCATCAAAACCCAAAAATGTCAAACCACCGCAAACACACGCAGCATGCTAGAGGTAGTCTTACTCTTTTATCTGACAAAGCTGCTCATCTTCTTGTCGAACGCCTGATCAAAGAGGCTACGTCCACAAACCCATGGTCAGAATGAGACCCTCGCTCCCCACAGCGAACACAGCAACAACACTCACCCGTATAGCCCATGAACTTGCCAGGAATTTCCTGGTTGCAGCATCGGCTGCAGAAGATTTGACCGCAGAGTCGACAATGGTGACGGCGTCGAAAAGTTGTGAATTTCTCGTTACAGTCATAACACTCTTTACACTGGCTGTCCGGCATCCAGTACTGTTTCAGATCACTGTCCTGGAACATAAAAAACACAATTCATTTCTGTTATAATCCACTGCAACCCACCACTTTTGTATTCTGTGGTGGATTCTGCACAATGCAGGTAGGCTCTTTTGTCTGTAAGCTTAGGGTCAACATGCAAAAAATACTCAAACATTAGATTTCTTTTTTCTCCAATGACATTCATCTAAAAATCCTTTAAAAGTACAGATACAGCTAGTTCACTGCAAATCAATACCTGACTTTTCCCTTCCATGATCTCCTTGAGCCTCTTGAGGGCTGTGCGTAGCTGGACAGCTGTTCGGGGATCGTGGCTGCCCAGAGGAGCTTCTGATTTCCGTCGACCTTCTATAAAAGCAAAGAACCAAAAAAGCAAAGTCAAAAATGAAGCAAAATATTAAACTTACTTTGAAGTACAATATACAGGAGAAAATGCATGACACACATGCAAATTCAAAGCTAAAGCCTGCATTTAAATGTCCATCAGCACCCTTTATCCTGTCAATGACTGCTTATGTCAGCCGCTATAGGTCATCGAGGATTTTCAGGAAACTTTGTGGGATTATGATTCTCATGTGTAGACTATGAGTGGATACAAGCAAGACCAACAACTAAAGCTTATAACCAAAATGTTCAGCTCAAACTGTAGACACAACCTTTCACATGCAACACATGTGATTCACTTTAAACTACATGCTGCAAAATTCATTTTCTTAATCAGTTTTTCTGTACATTTTTCCCAGTAAGCATATCTAAATACCTTTAAAACAATATACATAACAGAGTAAGAGTCCTGTTTTCAGAGAAACAACATTACCTCAACAAATTTGTCTGTTGTTTCTTGGTGGGGATTGTTTTAAATAATTTGGCAGTGTGTGAGAAACATATTCTCTCAAAACAAATTCTAGTATATTTAAGTTTAGCAATAAATAGTATCTTATTTAAGGAATTTATTTCTAAAACAAAATACTGATAAAGAAAATATTGTCTTTTTGCAGTATACTATACACACAGAGTTTAACTTTGTGTTGATGAATTGAAGCAGATTTTAGGTTTATATGAAACTGACTTCATACAAATTAAATTAAATAAAGACTACTCACCTTCCCAGTCCACTGTGAACAAAAAGGAACATACAACAACTTTAGCCTAAAAGATTTCTGCACATGCAATATTGTATCGTAAAACTCACAAACTCTTCAGCTTTTAGTCAGTTTGAAATCATCTTGCAACTTACAAATAAAAATAATGGGTCCATTGTTTGAATTATGATCATAACTCCAGAATGTAGTTTTTACAGCCAAACCAAAATGGTCTTGTGG
Organism: Enteromius viviparus; assembly: GCA_032353835.1. Classification (NCBI taxonomy): domain Eukaryota; kingdom Metazoa; phylum Chordata; class Actinopteri; order Cypriniformes; family Cyprinidae; genus Enteromius; species Enteromius viviparus. Next base: position 8,398,969 of record JAUCNO010001888.1, read on the forward strand.
ATTTACTGGACCGTTGCCTGTATTTTCACTTAAAGTAAATGTCCAGTGGCTCTCCTGAGAGCGGTATGGATCTTATAAGGGCAGAGTCTAGCCTTGGAATCACTGTTATCTTCAATGATAAACCCTGTGAGAACCACGCTGCAGAGACTAGTCATCAATCAAAGATACTGATAGGATTAGCCTTTCTTTAGCGAGAGCACGTTTTGAAAAAATACAGAACATTGGTTTTGTCTTTTGGAAGAAAAAGATTGTAGCATTCTCTTCTACAGAAGAACAAACACAATGTAAACAAGACAATTGTATATGCAATCTTGTCTGTTTATACCTGAAGCAGTGGATGTTCTTCTGAGAAGTTCGGAATGTTTCCTCTGGGGTTCGGAGCCATGTATAGAATGGGAGGGACTTGCCCAGTTGCGCCGTGGCCCCTGTGGTGATGAAGAAGCCGACTGACTTTTCTCGGTCACTGAAGGAGGCCGTCCTTCCTCTGATCAATTAAAATCACAAAAAAGCTCTGTCTCCATCAAAAGGTAGACCATTTGAATTTTTGCGGCGACTGGCTGATTTAAAGACAGAATTTGCATTGTGTTGACATTTCTTGTCTTTTAATCTTCCTTTGCGGAAATCATTTTTCCCCAGTCATTTTTTTCTACACTTGTATTTCCGTACAAAATCTAGACTTACCAAGTTTAGAAATCTTTTTTGCTGGTGCAATGTTTGCACCTGTTTTTTCTAAAGGGAATGAAAGGGAGAGATTAGAGAGATGATCGCTATAAAAAATGTGCTGAATTTAAACTTTTACGGATTATCATACTGATTAACTGTAAATCAATACATCAATACTATTCAAAGAAATCCAGTTTAAACATTTCTCTGTTGTATGTCAGAGTATTTCTTCAGCTCCACAGTCTGGATTAATTATGTTACCTAAACAAAATCCTCAAATGTCCAACACAAATGCAAATGTTGAACTTTTGTTATATCCACTAGACTAGAATATCATCTATTGCATAATTTATGCACATGCAGTAGCAGTTTGACTTCTATAGTGTTCTTAGAGCACATCCTTTCCTCACAGTACGCTGTTAACTCCTTAATGTAGAGCAAACTATTACTTTAATAGAGATCATCTATTTCTTCTAGCCCTATGACCAGTTAGAAGTAAAACTCATATGTCCTGAGTGGACAGGATGCACCTAATTATTATTTCTTAAAGCTTTATGTCTTATAATATCATTGTAATGGGTGCTTCCAGCAAGAATGTTTTGTTCATGATATACACAGAAACCAAAACAACAAAAACACATGAAAGGATGCAGAATAGGGCAGTTTTTTTAGTACCTTTTGAGCAAAATCAAACGACGTTTGATGTTTATTGTATGTTAATGTTTATTTCCCTACACTGTTCAATACAATTCTTACCACTGCTTTCTGGAATTTTCAGTAGAGCACATTCTCTAAAACTAGAATGGCTACTTCATGTGACTTTGTACTTTTATTGCGGATATCAAATTCAAGGTATTAAAACGCTACAAATCTTTATGCTTTTAATGTGCAAGGAAACAGTTATTCAGGAATACAAAGTACTATGCATCCAATTTCCTAATAAGTGCTATCGACCCATTAAAACCCATTAAAAACTACATTCACATAATTGCATGAAGTAGATAAATGTAGGATGATATCCATGAATCTGTGTTTGAAGGCAGAAAACAAACAGTGAACCTTTCAAAAACCTCAATGATTGGAAAAACAGGAAATGCAGATGCAGCTGTTGATTATGACACAATAGCATGGAAAAATAATCTGTTTCACCTTTGCTGAAGCGGAATAGACTGACGAAGGAGCTGTAGGCAGAGCGCAGGGGCGGCTCGTCCTGCTCGGGGGTCAGGGGTTTGAAGTGCGTTAGATGGGAGGGACTGGTGGGAGAGAGTGGCGACTCTGAGCTCCAGTCCATCGCAGAGGACGAGAAGGAAGCCTTGTCTTCAGCAGCCATGTCACTGCCCCTGAGAGACAATTCAAACCAATTCCATGTGTGTTTGATTATATTTGTGAACTAAATAAACATCGACTTGGTACTCTCAGTGTCTAAATAAACAAAGTCTCAGTAATGTCTAAATAAACCCTGAAGTCAGTAACGTTAAGCTATAAAGCACTAAGGCTGATGTAAAAGTCAGTCATGTGAGCAATTTACTCAGGAAAAGGAGACATGTGATCAGACTTGCTGACTACAAAAAAAAGATCACAAGGCAGATTGTAAAAGAGAAGTTGCCTTTATAACAAATACTTCTGGACAATGTAATATCAGTTCACTTTGGCATTTTAGAAAAATGTATTGTGGTAACCAATCACTAACGCTACAGCAATTATTATCCACTCATTTCAGAAGCAGGATAGGCACTGTATCACAGCTGTACGTGGTCAAGTGTTATGGACAGAGGAATGGCACCAAAAGCTTGGAAAATGAAAACATAACACAAACACGAGTTTCACGTGTCATGTGATTCCTAGAGAGCTGCACTATGGCGAAGGCCTGCTCATGAATAATTACTACTTCACACTGCCGTTTCCGGTACGACCCTCCAATCATCGAACACAATATCTTTGAGCCAAACCTTCGCCTTCGTACACTTCGTTGATTGGCCGCCTGACAAGCGCAGGCTCCCAGTGTCTGCTTTTCACCCAATCAGGTAAGCCCATTCACGAACCCGCCTAATACGTCACTAACATTCAGGAAGAAAGCCTTCGCCGTAGTAGGACACCTAAAGTGTCATTACGCTGGTGGTTTATTATGTATTATTAATCATATACACGTTCCGCTAATTTTACGACTGTTCGCGCTTATGTGTTATTATTACAAACACGTTACAAAAAGAGCTCTGTTGTGTTATTGGTTTAGTATATTCATAACAGTGGATGAGACACATAATGGATGTAAAGTGGATGAGATACAACATAACAAAATGTTTTATAATAACCTTAACGTTATTGCAAAATTTTCATTAGCGAATACTAACACACAATAGAATGCACCAGAGCAAATAAACAGGATAAATTCTGAGCTATGTCACATTTAAGCAGTGATGCTTCTGTAGGCTGTTGTTATCTGAGATAGTCTCATCCATTTAATCTGCTAGGCTAATAATATAACGTCAGACACATTCAGTTTTGCTTGTGGTTGTTTAATAATGTATATTTAACTCATACGTTACTTTTCGAACACAATGTCAAATTTTCTGTTTCATCTATTAAAGGCCCCAGTAAAGTTAGCAAAGCTAGCTGTCTGATAAACTCACTTCAACATGTTATCATCCCAGCATAACATAAATACTAGACTTACCTGTGCCGCGTTCCTTACACCATGTCTATGTCAGTTGTTAAGAAATGTCACTAATCCTTAATTCATTTAACCGAAATACATTTTCAGTTATTTCCACCCCTGTGGTGTTCGGCGACTTGTTCAGACCTGCTAAGTAGATTGCAGAGAGTCCGAGCAGCATTATGATATCGCTTTTCGTGATCGCAAAATCAGGCGTAGCTAATCGATAAAAAAAGCGAGAAAGATTTTAATCGAACAAGAATAAATCAGGGAACGTGTCATTTTAAAGTATATAATATTTATAATATTTTAGACATTTAATTAAGCTTCTAACACGCAGTTTAAGAATTCAAAAACCATCCATTTAATACAAAAACACAGAATGTGTAGTCCAAGAGTCTAAATTGTAATGCTTTATTAGTTATTTAAAAAAAAGTCATAGTCATATTTGGGTATATGCAATCCATAATTGGTTTAATGCATTTATTTAGACTTAAACTTGGAAAATTACGAGATTGAAAACAAAATTACAATACAGCACGGAATTTAAAATAAGCACATGATGAAACGGCTAAATAGAAATAAAAATAAAAAAAACCCCGCTGTGTATGCTCAGAACATTGATTGTAAAGTGACACCTAGTGGTTATTGAACTGTTATGTACTTGACAACAGCAGCGGCATCAGTCAACTTCATAAGAATATTTCTAGAGATTTGATCTTTATAATCTTTATACACCCTGTCTTGCATGAATCAAGCTTCATCTTGAGATGTATCTTTGTGTTCAGATTTAATCTTTTCCTCAAATCCTTTTCTCTCATCCCATATGTTAGCAGACATTTCATGCTCATTTCTTGCAGTTTTCTTGTTCTCTGCCTTCCCATGTCCCTCTGCTGAGATCGGTGGCAAAGAGGATCCCTTTAACAACATATAATGTGAAAAAAACACGTCAGAGTATGCATAATGAAGTATGCACGAATACAGTGGGCGTAAGCATAGGCATAATTGTAGGCCATTCAATTTAGTATGCATAAGTAAGTTTAAGTTGACAAAATGGGAAATGTCTGCTCTACTGTACATTTTAGTAATGTTTTGCTCACATGTGCTGTGTGCAGACGCGGATATCTCCCTATGTTGTCCATGAGCTGAAGGTTTTTGAGCCAATGCTCGCGCCACACCTGAACGCTGTAGAGGGGCCTGCAGGTGGACAGGCGCTGAAGGATACGCCGATTCTCTTCAGCGATGCGAAGCAGCTCCTGCTGTCTTTTTTCCGAACCAAGACTGAGACAAAAACCATGAAGTGCGATATAAATGTGTACATATTATAGACGTTGTTGGATATTTAATATTACATTGTTGTATATACCTTTTCTTCACACAGTCATTTTTACACTCAACTCCCCCGCCGGTCTGCATTATATGGGACATTTTGTCGAGAAGCATGTGATTTTCTCTTTTGATTCTGGAAACCCGCTCTTCTTCAAGCTGGTTATGACAGACAAGAGAATGATATCTCACATTTGTTTGGTAAAGATGAACATGCATTCGTTTCCAGAGTTTTGACAATTAAACGGTGGAACTGTCGACATCTGGTGGTAGTTCAGCTTTCCTACCTGTCTTTTCTTTAGCTTGACAAGAAGGTGGTTATATGTTTTCGGTGGAGTTGCGTTGATAGTTGGTTTTGCGATTTTAACCTGGAAATATTTTGCATATGATAACAGTTTATGCTGTAGTTTTTATTATACCGAGAACCCAAACACAGACACCCTTTTATAGCACTTTACAAAGAAGCACTTAATGGCAAGCATGGGATCAACATGGAACTCCATGAAACCTCAGATAATAGCACTGAATAATCCAAAACAAATTTCTAGTGTACTCTGACTCCTAACCCAGCCACTTGCTGTTTTACCTTGTTCCTGTGCATCTCAAAGCAGTTTTTGTCCCATCTGTGTTGCAGGTATTTATTAACACAGGGCAAAACAGGTTGGTAAGCCTGATGTTGCATTACTTAGCTTCGCTATAGCCTGAATCCACCTGCACCAAAAGCAACAATGAACAGAGACGGGAGTTCAGCTTGAGTTTTGAGCAAGTCATGTGGTTGTTGCCATGGCAGCCATTCAGAAAGAAAGTGCAGCTTTGCTGGTCTACATTTTTGAAATGATACTCTCAGAGACAGTCAATGTAAATGAGACCCATTCATTCAGTTTGAAGAACATTTATTTTCCTAAACGCTTCTGCCTGCCTCTTGTGTGCTATCAAAACTTTCCTAAGAAGTTAAAACCAGCAGCTCCATTGAGAGGGCACCCTCACCCATTTAAAGACTGGCCTACATAGTGTCCTTGTCCGATATGAATATTCTGTGTCCTGCAGGGCTCTGTTGTTTGCGTGGAAAAGCTGAAAGCCGTCTAATATACTGTGTGATCCCAACAGAATTTAAGCAACCTTTTAATCTTGTGTAACCTTTTAAGAGGTGACACAGATCACACATGCAAGCAAAGGCTAATGTAATGTGATGTTTTTTATCTCAAGGACAGTGAGAGTGGAGATTGTCCCAGCTTCCACTGCCTTTGTGATTTGACATTCAGCAGAAGATGTGGGTGAGCGTAAGTAGATTATTTTCTGGTTACAATCATAATACATAATCTTAACACACACACACAAACACATAAATATATAGTTCTATATGGTATGTATTTGTTTATTTTTTATTAATTTCTCTACATTTTTTATTTTATTTTTGTTGAATTAGCCATTACAATACCCATAAGACGAACTATTGCCGGAACTACCAACGACAGAAGGAATTTTTAAGTAATTAAACATTACTAGAAAAGGACACCCCTCCCATATTTTAAAATTCATAACAGGGCTGAAAAAGCGTTTGAGAGTCAATGGAGTGGAGAAACCGAGCAGGTGTGGATTGTGTAACCAAGTTACAAATATATTCATGGTGCCAGCCCATGTACTGCTTTATATACTGCTTTAAAATCAATACGTGATTGCCTTGCCAGTGTTGTTGAGAAAGTACAGGGGTAATGTGTTCGTGTGATGACATGTAGGTCAATACACAAGCAGCAGAGTTACGACCTGGAAAAAGTGAATTGCAATAATCAAGGCTAGATGTTACAAAGGCATCAGGCATAGAGAGAAGGCTTCTTATGCGTGCAATGTTCCGCAGATGACAAAAAGCTAATCTTGCGATATTTTTTAAATGAGTATTAAAACTCAACTGTGCATCAAAAATAACACTCAATTTCCACACCTGTTCAGAAGGGGAGATCGGGCTGTCACTTCGACTGTGTTACATTTATTAATAGAAGCTGGAGTACCAAATGATAAAATCTCAGTTTTAGAATAGTTTAATTTAAGAAAGTTCTGTCTCACACAGGACAGTGCCTTTATTTCCAATAAACAAGCATATAAAGTTTCAAGTGCGAGTGTAACATCAGGTTGAATACTAATATACAAAAATAAATCTGCATATCATCTGCTTAGCAGTGATAGCCCAGACCGTACCTCATATTCTGTCCAAAAGCCAGCATATAAATACTAAACAGAATAGGACCAAACACTGATCCCTGAGGGATGCCCTGTCGTAATGGGAGAGACTAAGATCTATTTACACATAGTAGTAGTCATTAAGTATTAGTAAATTAGAATTTTATGAATTCTGTCTAGCTGCCTTGTTAACCTTATGCAGTTGTTTAAAGAGCAAGAATATTAGCCATTGCTTAGAGAAGTTAATATAATGCCTCTATAGTAGTAGAGTTTAAAACCTGACAACAGTTGCTTGGTTACTTGGATGTCTTTGTTGTACTGGCATGGTTCATGTAAACATAACCTCTGCTGAACTGTACTCCATTTGTCATTTCAAGCAGCAGTGATTATGTTCATAAAATTATTAAGGAACTGCAAATTATTCTCTTGACTTTCGATTTAGATAGCAGTGAGTCATCGCTTGGCCTTTTCTTAAGAAATGTCATATTTATGCAGGTTTATGAACTGTTACAATATTGAGAGTGTAACGTTAACATAAAAGGTTTGATGGCATAAAGAAACCAACATCGCTTGCATTTGAACAGGATAGATACACGATGAAAAATTTGAATGTATTTATAAAGTTTCACAGACTTATTCATTATTTGCGTGATAATACAGTATTTTTGTTTGATAGAAAATTCACAGGACAAACATTAGTTATCTGATAATAAAGGGCTACTGTAACTGTCGCACTTCTTTGTGAAAATTAATGTCTGGCAGAGTTGCCTCACTACATGTTAGTGTCTTTTTGGTTTTTTTTAACACTATATGACAACTTCCGTTAGTATTAGTCACTTATTCTCCACTGAGGTTCGAGTTTATTGCCTTGAAAATGGCTTCATGATTTAATCACAGGCAATAAAATGTTACGTGTCTAATTTGTCGCTTAGGTGAGTAATGATGCTGTCCAGACTGCTCCAAGCAGGATTACAAGATAGTGAAACTCTAAGGAGACAATCAGACGGTCCGATCATTCTGCCATTTTTTTTTTAAAGGATGAGTTGATTCAGTACCAACAATTCTGTTATGACATACATGTCTTACATGACTTACATGTTGTTTGAAATCTGTATGATTGAAGAAATTGTCTGGATAATATTCTCACTGTTCTAACAGTGCCCTGTTATAAATTTTAAAATGGGAGGGTCATCCTTTTTAAGTACTGCTCCAAGACTGTTGAACACACTGCCTTCTTTAATTAGGAATGCTCCAACCTCTTTTGTCAGGGAACATTTGACAGTGGCTGATCTTTCCCTTTCTTACTCTTAATGAACAGTGTAGATGCTCTATACAATACAGAAGTCTTGCAGTTTACTTTCACTGTATTACCAAATGTTGTTACCATGACAGCAGATCATAACAGAATTTGTTTTTTTTCCTGATTATTTTCATGTTTCAAACTGCTAATTTGCATTGTGATTAGTAAAAAAACAATATAGCGACAAATGAGAGGAATAGATGACAGAAAGAAGCAAAATATACTTAGATATGAGCAGTTTCTCAAATGAGTTCTCATCAATTCCTTTAAAGTGAAGTGACTTGTGGCCAAGTACAGCACCCATACTTGGAATTTGTACTCACACAGTAGTGAACACACACCCGGAGCAGTGGGCAGCCCTTGCTGCGGCACCTGGGGAGCAGTGCCTTGCTCAAGGGTCTCACCTCAGTCATGGTACTGAAGGTGGAGAGAGCACTGCTTATTGACTCCAACCATCTACAATCCCTGCCATACCTGGGACTTGAACCCACAGCCATTGAGTTCCAAGTCCAACTCCCTATCCATTATGCCACGATTGCCCCAGTTGCTTCTCTCAAAAAGCAGTGAGACTGAAAGACTTTTGTTTAAGTCTCAGCATTTTCTCCTGACAAATAGACTTCAGCAATCTCATGCTTCAGAAGATAATATGGTCAGTAATACGTATCTCAATTGTGCTCGGATTTGCCAAGATATCAAAGTCATCAATCAAAAGCAAGTGATTTCAGTTTCCAAGACCAAATTATCTTAGCTATGTAATCAGCATTATTTATCTCTCTACTCTTACTATATGTCAGCAATTGACTTATTTGTGTCTATTTTAGTTATTTTATAGGGAATTTCAGAAGAAAAATCAGAAATAAAGTTAAGTTAATGCTTAAATGATTTATGACTCCGAGCTTTAAATCTCTAGAGCTATGACAGAGCAACATTTCAGAAATTGGATTTTCTCTGGGATGGTGTATGGCCTTTTTTTTAGCATAAGACAGTTATGACTTAAAGGTCTTAAAAGCAGGCTTTCTCTGCATTCTGGTATTGTAATTATTTTCCGATGTAGAATTAACGATGAAGAATATATTATGCTTGCTATAATTAAAAACTCCTAATTTGTGCCTGTTGTAGTATGAGTCAGTTTTATAGGATGAATCATGTTTTTCTGATGATGTGACCTGGAAAGGTTGCATTTTTCTTTCTGCTTGACATACGTAAGTTGCTTTCCTTCCTTATCAGTGTCTTGAGAATCTGTATGCAAAGGGCCTGAAAGAGTCTCAACGGTGGCGATGTTCCAGTAAATTAGCTCCAGGGAAACTCAGAAGGGAGCAGGCAAAGCCAGGCATCATTAGCAGAAAGCGTGTTTGGTAAGCTCCTTTCCCCAAAGATGATGCCCATGTGCAAAAATTCCCTCTTGCGCAATTGGACCTGTTGGTGTCTAATTATCAAGCGTGGTGTATGATCTATTCCTAGTCTTCTGCGAACTTCAAGAACCAAATGAACATCAGCTGTAGGAACATAAGCCTTTTAAAAATGGCCAATATAGAGGTTTGTTCAATGCTGTGGAACAGAAAATCGCCCTGTGCTGTTACACTATTGTGCCAGCGCTGAAGAGACATGTACACGAATGCTAGAAGGATTTATCCAGTAATTATTTCTACTCCTGCCAACATATGTGAGGAGGAAAAGCAGTCAATGTTCATTATTTGATTTTTTTCATGCCTAATTTTGTATTCGTATTGTCGTCTGTTTTCTACGAATGTCATGGAAGCTGGAAGCGTGGCACACTCTCAAGACATTTCAACTGGCAACGTTGCCTGATACAAATACCCATTGTTCCCTGTTGTTTTGCAGGGGAGCACTGGTCTCTACTGAGAATGAAGAGCCAGACGTGCTCCTTTAGGAGCCTGCGAGATCTGTGTTTTTCTCTCACTGTGATGGAAAGTGATCAAGGCAACAAATCCCAGGAGAGGTAGCGTCTAGTGATGGTCACATCCTCCACAGGATCTCTTGCTGCTGAGGAGACATGTTTAGGACGTGTGCTCTTATTAACAGTGTAACTGAAAATTCAGTGTCGCCTGATGCCTAGTATTTAATGCAGCAGAGTACACAATGACTTATAACTTATTTTTTTGCTCTCCTTTTTTCTGCTAACTGCTAACCTAAAGTATTCAACTTTGGCATCTCATGTTTTTAGCACAAATATACTTTCTGGTAATTGTTTATTAAATTTAATCAAATTGAGTTTTTTGAATAGATACCATATACTATTACAAAACCATAGAAAAGGCCTTAAAAAAATACTAGAATACCTAGCAATACACTAGCGAGCACATAGGCACACCCTTTATTAATTAATTTATTTATTTGAGTTATGGATTTTGACTTATGGTGAACAAATTAAGAGTGAATTGACGTTGCTGGTATGACATTTTTTTTTTTTTTTGTAAAAACTGAAAAAGCATTTTGTCAAACAATTAATGGGCAATTTTTTCAGAGGGACAATGTTAGTTGAATATATGTTGTACAAAATATTATACAATACATGTTCAATATTACACAGAAATACTGAATGTTGAAACTATACTGAACAAATCAGAATTTCGTATTTTAGATATATGTAATTTTATTTTAGTACTTCAATACCCCAAAACATGAATATTGCATGCTGCATACAGAGACATCCAATGATTGTGTGTGCTTAGCAGAGATGTTTTTTTCTTTTACTCAAATGTATGTTTTACTTATAGATGTTAATGCTGCACATACTGCGAACATCAGCAAACCATATAGAGCACTGTTTCCATGTTGAGTGATTGAACATCTTGCTCCTTTCAACTTAAGCTGGTTAGGACATTCCCTGAGAGATGATTATCATGGCGCGTGAGCAGTTCTTATTTAGAACAGTGTCATTAAAGTACTGCTGTGGGGAAATATCCATGGGCCTACTCAAAGAACTGCACATGTCAAGTCATCTGATGGAAGGGGAAAAAGTGCATCAGCAGCGCAAGGGACGACGAGGACGATGGACAAATATGCCCACCATATCCATTGCGGCTCAATCACTACTCTGCTTTTAAAGCAACTCTGACAGTAAAAGGTCTAACTTGCCTCTGGCTTTATACCAAGGGACAGTTTTTTTAGCGTTTTATGTTTCACTTGCATTACGCACTTACTCTAGGATACTTTTGGATAAAACGCATATTTCTATAATCCCACAATATTTCATCCCTCATGCTACGCAGCCACAATTTCCAGGTGATCTGAGTCAAATGTATTGCCAAACAAACAGAAATAAGCATTCAAATGGGTTGACAAATTCAATCAAGATTTTGTGATAGACAGGATCAGATGCTTGTTAGATTCTGTTCAGTTGCAATTCATTCAGTATATGAAACATTATGTGAAGAACTGGTCCAGAGAGAGATCTGTAACATACAGAAGAGTGACACAAATTGCTATGAATATAAAATCAAAGCCAAAGACTGTTAAAGCAGGCTTATGCCAGCACTGATGCCATGTGTCAGTCTGATAAAACATCTCTAAGTGACTGTTTGAAGAGGTGCTGCTTCATATGTGTGTGGGATTTGGCAGGTTCAGTGCTCTTGCCCTATTAGTCATACTGTGGGGGCACTTGCACTTTATTTGCCTTTATTAAAATGAACAAAATACTCTAAGATCTTATTCTCACCTATAGCAAGGTGATATTGTTAATGTTGTTTCTCAGAGATGCAGGGCTGGGTCAGCTTTTTTTATTATTTGTATGAAAACGCTTTTACATGCACAGTCACGTTCTGTTTTTTTATTTATTTTTTTTGCAGGGAAGGTCAGGCCCGATGTGCAGTCGCCTAGGGTATCCAACATTCATTCAAGTGAATTGTACTGTGGTGTCATGCAGTGGTTAGTCATAAGTAAACGTGGAAAGGACAGACTGGAGGGTTGTGCACACATGAACAGCCAGAGAGGATGTTTAGACACTGTGCTCATCAAATAAGATTCATATTAAAGCTTCATTTGCTGCTCATGAGCCTTTTCCATTGAAGGGGAAAGTTTAGATATAAGCTGTGGGAGTTAAAAACAAAACATAAAAATGATATCCACAGTTATATAAGGGATAAAATGTAAATGTAAATAAAATCATATCATAAAATGTTTCTTTATGATAATGAACAGCCGATTGTACATGATCCCTTTTATTACATGGCTACTTAGCAAATAAATAAAAAGATGTCTTCATTAATTTGAAATAGTTTAATTGTAAAAAAAAAAAAGGGTCAGATACAAAGTGAGACCAAAATATGCCAATCAGAATAAAATATTCAATTTTTGTGAAGATTTTGCATGTTGCAAGTCTTTAAGCTATGTTTAATTGATTTTTTATTTGATGCAGAGGTAAAATGAATCAATAGCAACACATCTTAATCTTCCAGCATGAGCAATTTACTGCACAATCAAAAAGAAGTATAATAATGAAGCCTGACAAAATTGTCAGAGGATCTTCCCTTGGGTGCAATGATGTTTTACATTACATGAAACAGATCAATACTAGGTCTGGCAGTGAGAGCAGAGAAGAAAACCTCAGCACTGCATTACCCCTTAAACAGGCAGTCTCTGCAGACACTTATCTGCAAAATCAGGGCAAAATGTCATCTTAATAAAGTGCTGTTACCAAACTCTATGTGTCACAAAGATGACATGCATGGTAAGCACTATGCACTTTGCTCATCTTTTAAAGATTTACAGCAATGTGTTGTTGCTTTAATCAGGGAAGTGGCCCTTGCTTCTGTGACTCATAGCTTTGGGTTTTGTGATCATCTAGTAGTGGGAATGATTGGGCTGTGTCAGACTTTCTGTGGGGAATTTAGTCAAGAAACACTGAGCCTCAAAGGGGCCCACCTCCCTAAAGACCTAGACATCACAGAAGAGTGGCAAGTCTAGGGCTGAACAAAAGTAGGTCGTTAAAGTAGATTAATGCAGTAAATCAAAGTGTGGAGCATCCTGTTAATTGAACACTGCTCTTTTGTTTTTGTTCTAGGAAAACAATTATGCGAAAGAAAGCATTTTCGAAATTACAAGGAACCTGTTTTTTTAAACAGGTTATGAATCTTGTAACATGGTTGTAATGTCTTTAGAAGAAGCTTTTTTATGCAAAAAATATTTTCCTTATGTTACTTTGTTGGTAAATAGGCACATTTTAGGTGCATTGTGTTGCTGCAATGCCTAAATTTATCATCAATAGAAGGTTTATGTTAAATAATTAATAGTTGTCTAGAGTGAAATGGATTTTTGGTGCATAGCTACACTCTAAACAAGTTACTTATTGGAATCAGTGGTTCCATGAAGAACTTAAACATCCATGAAACATTTCTATTGCTCAAAAGGTGGCATAAACACGTCTATTACTGGAAAATGGTTCAATGTTTTTTTTTGTTTTGTTTTTTTTTAGATAAAGTTTGCCGCTAGAAGACGTTATGCACTTGTTTTCTTCATTCTAGAACATTTGTATATTCTACAAATTTCTACAATTACTTAATCGAAAACACAATAGTGGTTTATGATTCCAAACGAATAAAACGTAAAATTGAAAACGCGTTTGTGCAGTGACTCAAACAAAATGGTCAACTAGCCATTCAAAGGAACCGATTCCATTCACAAAACATTTGCAATAGCTTTTTAGAGTAAAACTTTTTCGATTTATTCAGCAAATATGAACGTGTGGAAATGTATCTGGCGTAACAAGCACACGTTTGTTTCAGTTACGGTGGAATCAAACTGTTATAGGCTAGTAAATGTTTACATGAAAATAGTCAAAATACACTTACCACAACACCTTCATTTATAAAATGTAACCGATAACATTGATAATAGACAAACATTTAAGTGCAGCAAATGCTGTAGAATGGAGCGTAAAACGGGAAAGACTTTTTGAACGATGATTCAAACGAACCGATATACCGAAACGAGCCGTTCGAACGAACCGATTCGCTAAAATGCATCGGATTTCCCAACGCTACTCTATGCCGAAATGCCGAAAGCGTCGGTGATATGCCAGAGCCCAAACCACGTGTTTTACGTAATGGAAAGGCAATCTTTCAATTTAACCCCTCCTCCTTCTTGTCTTTATCCAACACAGATCCAAGGCAAAGAGGAATACGTGCGAGATACTTTTCGGGAGGCGACTGGATCAGTAATGCACAGGTGAAACATCAAGCCGCACTCCAACCGCATCCTCAGCATCAGCATCAGTGCAGTGCTTTCACATTGATGAAAGCTCATGGATATTACTGACCAGCAGCAGCAGCAGCAGCAACAGCAGAAGAAGCAGCAGCAGCAACAGCAGCAGCAGGTTTTAGGAAGACTTCCCTGAGAAACAGTGAGCTGATGCTGGAAATGTGCGCTTTGCTCGGAGGTATCGCTGCTTTTAAATGGGATGCATCCCCTCCAGGCTTCTGATGCCGTGCACATCCATCCACCCTTCATTTGAGTGATGAACTAACAGGGAAAGCAAAGATCCGCCGTTTCTTTCACGTTAGTTTATAACGGGCTGCACGTTCCCCCTCTGCAGCACATGCAATTTATAGAGTATCTATTTTTATGACCGACCAACCTTTATTACTAAGAAGACTACCTTTGTTTTGCCAGGTCTAAAGAGAATATTTTACCTCTTGCATGAAGACGCTTGGATAGTAATGCATATTTTTCTATGATACTACTGGAAAACTGAGCATCCCATTGTGTTCTTATTATTATGCAACCGCAGGGATCTGTTCTTTATCAGTGTGTCTAAGCTGTTGGATCGCTCCTCGCCCAAATCAATGTGGTTTCTTTGGAACATTTTCAGCAAAGGAACGCATATGCTGCAGTGTCTTTGTGGCAAGAGTCTTAAGAAGAACAAGAACCCAAGTGGTAAGAGCCATTGCGTCTTCTTCCCCTCTGTGTATGCTGATCTGCAGTCAAATTTGTGCAGCAAGTCAGTGAATGCAGGCAGGCTGAGGATAACTTGAGCTCTACTGGTGAGACCAATCACAGATATTACAGGCTTTAACATTCAACTTTTTCAACTAAATCCCACAGGTATGTAGTGTTAAGACAGGTCGAACAGTCTCACTCGGGCCGTGTGTGTGTGTGTATGTGTGTGAAACAGGCTTTTGGGTTCATTTCAGGGATGCTGCAGCATCCTTCTCAGTCCTGCATCACTTAAAGTGATGCTGCTCTCTGGCTTTCTTGTGCAGCATTTATTCTTGCGTGATTATGTGCAGTGCAAATACCTTGTGTCATTAGTATCTGTCTCTTTGTTAGGAGATCATTAGCTGGCAGTTTATTACAGTCAAAACATACATACAGCTACCCTGTTGTTTCACAGCAAGATAGGTACAGTTCAGTTCACACGTTCCCCAAAAACAAATCACAACAAGGCGGTCTGCAGGGCACACTTGCGCAGTTTTAATTTAACAAAGCTGTTGACAAATACGGGCACAAAGGAAAACTGCAGAGTGTGAGGGGACGGGTGGGAGTCCTAAGTTGATGTTGACACCTTCTTTCCTAGACGTTGACACTGCAGCGTAGTAGATCATAGCAGTTTGCCCATGCTGACGTGACACATTTTTCCATTGTAGTTTAATGGACACTCTGTCAGTCTTGATGCTGTAATTCATTTTATTACAGTTCTACGCCACATCATTGAATAATCCAAAGCATCGATATGACATTTCATAAGTTTGATCTACCAACTTTTGAGAACATTTTTTGATCAAAATAAGACCTAAACGGTTAATTAGTTAAATTGATTAAATCCTGCAGACGTTTTAATGGTTACACAGTTAAGTAAAGAGCAGATTTATCAAGCAAATCTCTATTCAAATGAAAGCTGTTACTGTAAAATACAGTTTAGAATCAAAGTTTAATCACAGCATGCAGTGATTGTCTCTCCCTAGCAGTAATGTCCTGGGTGACGTGTTCGTAGTGAAATGAAACCATCATTTTCTTTACTCTGTCAGTGATTAGAAGTAGCAAAGCGTGAGGTTTTTGATTAGTTTACCATGGCTATTACGGTCTTAGCTGCATAACATTAATGAAGAGAGCAGAGTGCTCCCGGGGCCTGCTGGTTATAGTCTACGACACTCAGACTGTATTTTTAGAAACGCAACATGCAGCAGCGGCTGCATGAAGTGTAATCACCGTAGTTTAGTTCTGTTGTATTCAACATCTCAGTCATGTCAGTTAACACCTTATATGCAGCGCTCCCTTGATGCTCCTGGTTCTTTTTTTAGGGAGAAGTCACAGGCAACGTTTTTCCAGAGTTTTAAAGAGTGGTTTCAATGGCTGCCTTCTGTTCCAGCAGATGGCACTTTCTGATAGCCTTGTGTTGGCTAATGTTTTCCTGGCAGGGACAAAGTCTTGCACTTGGCAATGTGGATTGCAATGAAGGTTTGTTGTAGCTGATGCTATAGGACTGAGGTAAACACAGGTTGGTTCTCAACCTGCTGAATTCTGCATGTGGTGTTACAGAACTTGCTCCATCGGGATGCAAGCAAAGGGCCGCATATAACCTTTCATTCATTCATACCCTCAATAGCTGCAGCTTAGTTTTCGGTTCTTTTATGTGTGTAGAAGACACTGGATTTGCTTTCACATAGACAATCTGTTCTCAGATGGCATTTATTTATAGAATAGTTTGTCATAACGCTGTTAGATCATTCCTCTGTGCAGAATTGGCAGACTGGATCCTGTTGTGACTTCTGGTGGTGAAATAACATTAAATGAGAGAGCTTGCACACACCTGCATGTTTCTGCATCACAACTTGTAGGGTCAAAGAAACATACACACATTCATTCAGACTGTACCAACTACTGTGACTGTTAAGAACATAGTTCACCCGCAAAAAAAAATTACCCTCAAGAATCAAGACTGTTTGAGTTGTCTTTAGATTATGCAAGAAGAACTCTCAACAAAACAGCACCAATGTGACATTATGGAAATAATGTGACATCCAGTTGCTGAATTAAACAGTATGATGCATTAGTCCATTTATCTGGCTGTTCCTCTAGTTTACAACTCTTTTTATTGTGGGATGGATGTATTATGTCTCATTGTGTGGACTCTCACTGACTATCAGTATAATCTGAGATAGCGGTCCAGTCTTGCTGTAAGCCATCCTCTGTTTTTTTGTTCTTTTGATCAAAGTCTCCTCAAACCCTGCTTAAAAGCCCAAATTTTCTGCTACCTACTAATCCACTGTGGTCAAAACAGCGGCAGTAATAACTCATAATGGAAATTTCATGTTTGTCAGGGCCGTCTCTCTATCCATTTAAACTAAAAAATGGCTCATAGGGGAACACAAGAATTTGAACCATTATAAACACCTTTGTATCTTTGTCACATATAGAATGAATATTTTGCTTTAAGACAAACAGTTAGCTTATTTTGTACTTTATAGGCCTTGTGTTGTATAATGAGTTTTTTTTGGAGGTTCACACCCGTTCAGAATTTGCTTTTATGATGTTAGGGTGTTGTGGGTGATTGCCTAGGCATGACTAAGTGGTTGCTGAGATGCTCTGAGGGATTTTTAGTATGTCGATAGTTACGACTGCAGAGTAGAATAAGAAGGTGGTTGCTTAAGTATTGCTGCAAAATTCTCAATAGTCCATGTCCATGTTTCTGTAATTGCTTGCTCCATAGATATGACTTGGGCCTGTCCTTTAATTCAAGTGTTATGTGATGAAGTGTTACATCAGTAATCATTCTGATATGTTGATTTGGTGGATAAGAAACATTACTTATTCATGTCAACGTTGAACACAGTTGTGCTACAAAATAGTTTTGTGGATACTACTTTATTAAAACTCTTTGGGTGATACAAAGTTGGAAAGAACATAATTTACATTAAAAAGTGATCTTATGTAACATTATTGATGTCTTTACTGACACTTTTGATCAATTTAACGCATACTTGATTTCAGTAAAAACATGATATAAAGTATAAAAAAATAGACTGATGTTCAAAAGTGTTATGCAACAAGTTTGCAGGTAAAAGTAATGAGTGTATACATATTTAAAGTGAAAGTACAGACTTATTTGTATTATAAACTAAATATGGAGTGGGTTTTTGGACCAATAAGATTTAACAGTGGGTTGGGTCATGCAGTTAAGCAGTAAACCAGGTAGCTGTACTTTTGGTCGTTGCCTTAATGGCTAGTTTGGACTTAGATTTACTTAAATCACTTGTAGATTTACTGCTTTGTGTCTGTTTAGACACAACGCATTATAAATATGATTACCTTGATAGTCCACTTTTCCACCACTGTGCTTATTCTCGTAACTCAAGGATTTTGAATTATCTTATTAACTGTGTGTAGTTTGAATGGCTAAGAAATGTGCTAATACTTTGAGAGTTGCTATTTCCATGTCAGCTTGATTCTTGAGTCACATTCTACAAATACTGACTAAAGCACTTTTCTGTACATCCAACTAAATTACAAGCAAAATCAAATCTAGGCTTCTGCTGTAATCGATACTCTTTCACTTTTGCTGCCAATCTGACCCCCATCCATATAACTATACTTTCATACAGTGATGTCCGGTGCAGGTAAAGGTGCCCTTGAATGTCTAGATGCTCTGCAGTGCTGCCATTAGTGCACTTTAATAATTACAATCCTGTTTACAAAACTTAGCTTGTGCTGCCTTATCTGCCAAGGCCTCGGCTCTTCTCTTAACATATGATACCCTATCACATGCTGCTAAATGTCCACAAAATAAGCATTTGACTGCAATGTGCTGCAGTGAATCTCTGAAGTGCAGTTTATAGTATTGTATTTTTGTCTAGTATTTTGTGTATTAGTACTTGTTTTTCAGGTTCCTAATTATTTCTATTGTGCTTACCTCTTAACAGACTAACTACCTTTTACCTGTTGCGTTAATCAGGGACTCTTGACTAGGTTAAAGGAGTGACTAAACACTGACGAGTGACTAAAGGGCTTAAATGGTATGGATGCTGCCTGTTAGGGGTATTTACACTGACAGTGATTTACAGCAACAAAGTGACCAGAATTCATTTATTTTCAATGACAGTTGGCAATTTGAGGCGACATATGTGACCATTGGCAAGGCACCAAAGTTGAGCAGAGTTCAATTTTATTCAAATGCACAGCAATGCATCGTTTCAGCTATGTGACTGGACAATATGCAACTGTTGGATACTGCGGTTGTGGTGGAACACTTATTATAAGACACAAACAATACAGCAACTTGGCAACTTTTCCAGTAGTCTTATAGTAACTCAAAACAGTTGGTCTTTTGTAGTATTTATTTTATTAGCATGACAAAATGCTGTATTTGTTACACTGTATTGTACACAAGTGAGCTAAGGAAATAATCAGAAACACTCTAGGATGTTCTGTCTCTAGTGTTGTTGTGAAGTCTGATTTATTTTAGTGAATTGATTTGTTCTTTTCAGCTAAATGGGGGAAAAAACCTTCTGAGTCATCAGTTTTTAGTAGGAAAGCTGAGCAATTAATGGTAGGCATGGCTTTATATTATGAACAGCTTGAAAAGCTTTTAAGTAGTTTCCTCTAAATTTAGAACAATGCAGTGGGATATGATGTCAGAGGGACAGATCTGTAGTCATTTAGTCCAGTTATTAAGTCTGTCTAAAGTCTATCTAAAGTCTGTTTGGTTTAAAAGGCTTCCTAAACATCTTGTTGCAATCTTCATACACGTTGGTTCTTAGTACTGGAATCCTGACTTTCTTTTTTGAGTGACCAAATTGGTAATGCTTCAGGCAGTTTTTTTCTAGTTATCACATACAGCTACAATACTAGGGGAACCGTTTAAGTGATTGATAAGATAATGTTTTGGAAAAGATTTTAGCCATGTGATCTTTGCATGAGTTCTTTATAATACTGTATCTATAGCAGATACTTTTTTGTCAGCATTAGAGTAAATCCAACTACAAGTAAATCCTCAAATTTTGCAATTATACCCAGGACTTTTCAAGTTTATCATATTTTTTTTCAGCATATTTTATTTTCAATTATTTTTTAAATCAACAGTTATTCTGTAATAGTTTTAAATAAATAACTTTCTATAGATGTTTATCAGGTTAAATGTCATAATGAATTTAACACAGATCTATGAGGGATAGACTTACACTCTTTACAATGGCATGCACTGTATAAAGGTCCTAGATCATGTAAAACTGTTTTACAGGAGTTTTTGCCTGCTGTAATTTTTTTTTTTAGAAATACTTTTCATCAGCTGGATAACTGGTATGTTGTTAAACAACAGTACAATCCATTCATCGCACTGTACTCCTATCCCTCAGCCTCATTTTCATTCCTATCAGAATTTATATGGCACTAACCTGACTTAGGCCTATTGTGTCTCTTTAATTACTTTTTCCATTTTTTAAGAGGCCAGGAATATTAAACTTGCCAGGATCTCTCTCTTTTGGGCTGGTCTCATATCTTTTAACTTTTAGAAATGGAGGTTAGCCAGAGTTTGTTAGTTTATTAGTTAACCAGCTGCTAGCTTACTTCTTATGTTAGAAAGCCTAAGCTTTGCCCAAATGTTTCTCTAGAAATTGAAAACTCATTACCGTCACACACTATGTGGAAAAATTCATACCACCACACATTAAAGTGAAATCCACTTGAAGGTCATGATCTTATCATGTGATAAAAATGATTCATTTTTTGAGGCTTCAAGTAGTCAACGGGCTCTAAATGAAGAATCACCCAGGAAACATTGCAGACAGTGAGTATGTCATAATTGGTAAAGCCCAGCTGGGTTTCAACTCATAGTGGCACAATGAATCCTGTTCTCACTTGTTCATCACTCTCCCAGGCTCTTTAAACTGTTACCTTTTCTCTTGTTCATAGTCATGTCAGCATAGTTTTTTTTCTATTAGTAAACTAGTGCTTTTCCAAATGTAGCTTTTTCTTTTAGTCATAGCCTTGTCAGCATCACCTCTTTGTAACTGAAAGTCTTTCCTGTGCATTCAGGGGTAAAAAAGATCTTGCTGTAACATCTAAATATTGCTGAAGTACATTTGCTTCATGCAATTCTCATGTTCATGCAGAAAACATTGCTGTTGGAGTAATATTTGAAATCCCCTATATTGCAAAACATACTAATTAGACTAGCAAAGAGCTGACAATATCATTAAACAGTGTCTTTTTTGTCGACAGCAGCAGTTTTAACTCTGTTGCATCTCAGTATAAAGAAACTTTAGCGGTGGTTGCTGTACGACTAAAAAGTCCTTCATTTTGAGCTATTATGCTAAAATAGCTCACAGTTGTCTGATGTAACTGATTGCTGCATTTGCAGCATGCTGCAGGGTTAAAGAGTTGTTCTTAGTTTCCAAAAGTGCTTCTTCCACTCAAAGCTGTGTTTGCCGATAATATTCATGGCCTGTCTCATGTTTCTCTCTGGCCCCATTAATGGAATAAACTTTACATATAGAGCAGTCCAATTAAAACAAGGACTGACCATGGCCCCTCTGCAACACATTAGACGCAGTGGACATTTACATAAAGCTGCCATCAAGTTGCTCCTGTGGCTCCATGCTGCAGCACCACACGGTACAGCAAAGCAGGCAGAGTTTGATTGCTCTTGGCCAGCTGCCCTGGAAGGTGGCATTAGCCTTGATACCCTCAGAGGACAAAGCAAGTGCTCTCTGTACTTGCATCCATCGGTGTTCAAGGGTTAAACAACAGTCTGGATTAGTGTGTTCGCCGTTGTCTATGTATCAAAAGTGCAACCTGTGGGATCATTACATTCAAATACCTATTTCTTTTAGATTATTAGATAACTTACGATTTTAATAATATTTTTGCACAAAAAAACAATAACGTTTCCTCTGCAGTGATTATTCGGCAGAAAGCTTCACATACTGGAATTACCAGTGACTTTATTAAGACCTAAAACATAATCTAACTGTTTTATTTTGTATTATTACATTTTGCAAATGCATTACAGCTCTCAAATTGAATGGTGTTAAAACATTAATTTATTACAGTATTTACTTTACATTTAGCAAGGCTGTAATTTAGATTACATTCATGTTTATGCTTTAGTTCCAAGTATTGTTAAGGTTTCCAGAAGACATAAATCTGTGTTGTACTTTTATTGAATGCATTCAATTTGCTGTTACTTATCAGTCGTAATATTTCCCCTTTAACTATTAAGCTATCATCAGATGTATTTCATCAGGGGGTACTGCTCTGGAGTCATATTTAACAATATCATCTCAAGGATAAATGATCTTTGAAAGTTGCGCCTGAGAATCTGTGATGCATCCATATCACATGCAGCAGGAATAAATCATCGTCACTGCATGCACATACAGTATAACTGTATATCGCAACTGTAAGAAAGGTGTACTCAACCTTTTTTTTTTTTGTGTTGTCAAAAATTATCCCCACTGATTAAAGTGGATCGTTCTCAAGTGGCTTGTAACAGCATGTTTCAGACTGCCTCAATAAATCATGTGGCAATTTGGAGGGTCCCAGGTTCCCAGTACTAGTGTTTTTGCAGTCTTCCATGTCCTGGGCTACTGTAGTGGGATGGGAATTATGCAGTTGAACCTGTCTCTGTTTTACCCACGACACATCTCAGCAATATTTCAGCTCTGGGGTCCAGGTCACATGACTGAGCATGAGCTCCAGTCATTATCCGGTACAGTGCTCTGATTTTTGTGCACACCAAGCTTCTTCACGCTCCAGGACAAGCGATAGGCTTTTGCTCAGAGTAACATAGATCACTCTTTGTGATAAAGAATCAAATTAAAATGAATGATACGAACAAGAAATGTTGTTGTCTCACAGTGATTCTGTGATTGTGACTGCGTTTGTGCTCCAGTGTTGTGGGCCGTTCAGAACTGAATAGAGAAACATGAACTGAGGAAGCACACAAAGTGGTAACTATAATTTAAAGAAACGTTAAAATAAAATAAAACTTGTTTAATTTTCGGGAAAAAGGATCTGTAAACCAGAAACATTAGTCTAGATGATATTATGTAACTTATATATTGTATATTATTCATTTTAAGGATGCACAATATATGGGCACCATATTAGTTACTGGCCAATGTTACACATTTTTAATAATTGAATAATACTGTTAAATGTAACGAACATTCATTTTTCAATCGTAATATACTGTACATTAAAATGTTGTCATGCCTTTTTTATTTGTAATAATTAAAATAACTGATTTTAGTTTTTTATTGTTTAATTCTTTACTTTTACTTTCATGAAATAATGCTTCATTTTAACATCAGTAATAACTTAAAAATAAAGTTTAAAAGTTAAAAATATATTCACTCAGAATTTCAGTGTCTGTGCCTGCTAACAATGTGGTGGACAGTCTTATATCTAGCTATAAGACTAAAACAAAACTAAACAATAAAACAGCTGTTTATAGAAAAGATTTATCCACCTATCAGGAATAAACAGACAGAATTTGACCTGTAAGGTGTAGTTATTTAAGTGTTGTGTTGTGTCATAGAATAATGAAGATTCTTTTTGTGTTGAATTTCTTTGAATTGCAATTTGGTTAATTACTCTGTCGTTCCAATTCATTTCCAATTAAACTTCCCGTGGGGTTTCATAAATTCTGAAATTTACCCATACCCTGAAAGTAAGAGATACATTTTTAAAAAAGTTTAATAATCTGTTTTAAAAAATAGAAGTACTAACCCATTCATTTCATGTGTCAAGTAAGAACATTTTCATATATCATATTCAGCAACATGCAGTACACATACTGTTTACACAAATGCTAAACTGGCTGTACAGATTCATGGTGTGTGTACACCACCACCCTACAATGATAAAGGTCAACCCAGTAGTTTTGTTTAATTTAATAAAAATAAGTTGTCCCTTCTGAGATCAAGCCATTCTCAAATGCAGAGGTCACTCCGACAATAGTTGATTGACAGCAGCGTGTCACACAGACTGAACTGGTGTCTTACCTCAGACCCGCCCTGAGTGAGACGTCATCAGACTGAGACGCAGAGACAAGAGTTGCTGCGTCCGAAATCTCTTACTTCCCTACTATATAGTACGCGAAAAACAGCATGCGAGGCGAGTAGTATGTCTGAATTCATAGCATTGGAAATTCAGTAGGCGAGAAGTACCCAGATGACCTACTAGCAAGCATACCATGGACACTTTCCTGTCCCATAAGGCTCCGGGAGAGGAGGCGTCATATTTTAAAAAATGACGGAAAGTGGAGACGCGGCTCATTTTAAGTGTAAGCACCTTGTGATTAAATTACACTTGTTTAACACACTCTAAATAAACGGATGACTTATTGAAAGTTTAAATTTTCGCGCTGTTGTGACCACGCGTGATACGTGACAACATCAATATGGCGGATGTAGTACGTCCGAATCCCATTCATACTACTCACATTCATACTATAGAACGTATTGTTTTAACGGTTGAGTAGTATGTTCAATTTTAAATGTAGTACTTGAGCAGGATGCGATTTCGGACGCAGCACATGACTCCTAAGAGATTGAGGTGTTTTGTTAACGTTACATTTGGTTCTGAAGGGAAATGCCCCCTTGATCAGCCGGAATGCGTTTATGTTCGTGAGAATCATTCTTGATCCAGCCTCACCTACAGAAGCAGAATTGTCTTTTAATGAATCTTTGCAAATCGCCTTTCCTAATAATCTGCTAATTAGCAAGTTTCACTAGGAATACAGCTAAAAAAAAGATCCTCTGAGAGCGTCTGGAAAAGAGAGGCGGAGTCAGCGGAGCTCATGAAGATTTAAAGGGGAAGTACACAAAACAGAGTGATCTCCAAAGAGCTGTTATGACAGGGTAAAACTAGCATTTTTAAAACTATCTTTAAGAAATTTTAAAACAAACTTTTCATTAAGACCCTAAATAATCATATTAGCTTGTGGAAAACTTGGTTTGTATGACCCCTTTAACCCTAGCAACAGCAATGCTTTATTTCACACATGCTTGTATCGCTGGTTATAGTTGCCATAGAGATGTTGCTCAGGTGTATTTGTCTAATTGATCAACACAGATGCATCTTTGTTATCAAACTAAGCACTTCTGTCATGTAAATAATTTCCACACAGAGGCGTCTGCAGTGTAAACACTCACCTTAGCTTTTTGTAAATACAGTCGCTTTGAGTAAACTTGAAATGTGGGTCGTACTCGTGCAGCTCTGAGCTGCGGTCGTTTTATTCAATATATCATTAGGCTGATGTACCATAATTTGAAGCTTATATGTTGCTCGTCAAATGCTCTGTAGAAGTCAATAAGCTGAATCATGTCATGCATGGCATTTGTAAAGCCTGTGAGGGGGGCATGAACAGACCCGAGCCCTCCTTTTCATCTGGATGAAATGGTGTTTTTGTTCCCCGTCTCCTCAGGCCCTCAGTTGTCAGTAAGATGTCGGTCATTTGGGCTTTGCTCACACTCAGAAAGCTGCAGGTGAGGGCAGCACTGACCTACTTTACTGAAGCACACTAACCTATTTTTCCACTCCTAAAACTGTATCCTGATATTTTTGTTTGCTTATTGTCATGGAAGCGCCAGGTGCATCCTTTGTTTGTTTGTCCTATAAATCTGGAATTAAGTTATATAAAATTGTGCAGGTGAATTATTATTAAATGAATGATTCTAAAAGTGTTTGAATGTTATTTTAAAGCTACATTTAGTTTCAGTTTTTTCCATTACATTAATTACATTACTAACCAGTTACCTATTCAACATATTGCATTGCATTTATTTTTTATATGTGCGTATCTTAATCCATATGAAAGTCAGTGGTGTTCAGTTTTGTTTTAGTCCCTACTGGGTATCCTCTTTTGCTAGCTGTTTTATTAGTGCAGGTGAATTATTATAAAATAAGTGTCAGTATGATCCTTTTGAACTAAATATTTTCTGATTTTGAAGTTATTCCACTTCATGTAATTCCAAACCAGTATCCCTTCATAGTTAGCAACACAACCGAGACATTCAAGCTAAATTAGTCATGGTGACATCAGTGGTTCAACTTTAATTTATGTGGCTGACTTTTACAACTTTATTGAAAATTTCTTCTCTGCCGTGACAGTTTTTGATGCCATTCAAAACCATATCCTAATTTGAGTTCTGAATATGAATGAGTGACTAATGTCAAATTGGGTTTTGATAATGAATTTGCTAAATTTTCGGACCTGGATCATCTCAGTTGTGTTACTGTCTATGTGGAGTCAGATAGCTCTCAGATTTCATCAAAAAAATCTTAATTTGTGTTCTGAAGAGGAACGAAGGTCTTACAGGTTTGAAACGACATGAGAGTGAGTAATTAATGCCAGAATGAACTAGCGGTTGAATTAAAGTATCTTATTGATGTTCTACAGAAAAAGCCAAAAATGGTAAATAAATGATGATAGAATTTAATTTCTTTTAACTGATGATTGTGATGTAGTGTTATTATTGCACAGATGCATTAGCTGAACACAGGACATCCATTTATGTTTGTTCTGTTATTTGATAGCACAAATCCAGACTGGTGATGTGACTCACTGTTCTGAACATTAGGACCTTTGAAATTGAAATGCACCCAAATGAACATCATTTCACATCTTTCTTGTTTTTTCTTCTTTGAGCTCTGTGTGTTGGCAGAAGTGCTGTAGGGTACTAAAATTTCATCAGAAATGATGAAATAATGAAATCTCATTGAATTGCAGCACTACCTAACATCAAGGGGAGGTAAGAAAAGTCAGGATGCATCCCTTTGAGAATTGGTTGATACGTTTTTGAACTGAAAAATGAAAGAAAGTGAACGCACAGTAGGACAATATGTAAGATGTGAGATATCAAATTATTCGCTATTGCTCTCTCATTTTTTTAATGGGATAAAAACAAAGATTTGATGATGTCTGAGTGTTTAGAGTGGGCACTAGAGCATCATTAACAGATATGCTCAACTTAACATATTGAGGGACCACACTATACATAACTTGAAAAAAGTTCAAACTAAATGTTAAAACCTGATTTATAATGCATTGCTACATGTGTCTCATGCATGTTTTTGGCCGTTTCAGTTCATATAACACAAGTGCTTTTCTCCTTCCAAATACAGTATGCGACCTCTCAGCAGTACTTTTTTTGGAAAGTCAGTTAGCCATGTAAGATGTAAGTGATGGATATCGGATTGGACATTGGATTACTGCCAGATGAAATGAAAGCCGTGCATTGTGCCCAAAATTGAGTTTCAAAAATGATGGTCTGGGGTAATAAGGTTAAATTACCCAGGTGCGTTATGCTTCCAGGAACTTTATACCCAGCCACTGGTGGAAATGATTCTATGTCATCTTTAGACAAGGCCCTATTTTTCTTATTGTCACTCAAGGACAGGTTTTTGAATAGACACTGGTGAAGTCAACATGAAATGATGTCTGTAACCTTTTTTAATATAATAATGTGTTATTGCAAGACAAAATATGGGACAAAACTATCAATTCGGAATTAAATGGATTGTCCAAAGTGGACCTTGGATTCTGGAATAGATCCTGATCTTCTCACCTATTTATCAAAGAATACAGAGAAAACAAAATTATAGACATAAGATAACAAAACATATGTTTCAATTCCAAATCAGCATATTTCTGTGATTTCTGAAGAATCATGTGACACTGAAGGCTTGAATAATGAAGCTGAAAATTTGGAATACATAACATTTTACAAAAGTATATTGAAATAAAAAAATTATTTTAAATTGTAGTAATATTTCATATTACTGATTTGTTATCATTGAAATCAAATAAATGCAGTTGATGAGAATGAAACATAAAAAAAATAGTACTGCCCCCAAACTTTTGAACGGTGGTGTAAATAGGGTTGACTTTTTAAGGAGAGATTTTGTGTGATGAGTGTGTGTTATTATCAATAGCCTGCTGTTCTCACACATGTGCTTTTAGCTCGTTGAGTCACTGAACGCTGACGGTCTGTTGCCATGTCACTATGTAGGAGGAAATAGGGACATGGTGACAGAAGTATCACATCTATACCCTCAGATGGATCTCAGCCTGGACTGTGACCGTTTAGCATTTAAAGGGTGTTTGAATGTCCTTGGTTTTCTCATGTAGACGCCATTTTTCAGGGACAGCTATCTCCGTTTCACTGACCTTTAAAGGTCAAGAAATTAAGGTGTTTCTGTTATCTAGGTTTCATAATCTTTCCATCACTGAGAGACGCAGCCGGAACTGCAGGTCTCATGAGCAACGTCACACATCATTTTCTAAAAGCTCACTGTGAGGATAAAAGATGCAGTATAGTCTTCAAATAATGATCTAATATTGCACTGCTTGAGTAAAGAGTAATCACAATATGAGATGAAATATTAGTGTCTGGCAGGTGAAAATTTTATTTATTTTATTCTTTAATAAAATGCTCTCTACAGGACGTTCTTGGACTGATTTATGCAATGTTTAGAGGTTGGAGGTGACAGTATTGTGTGTGACTATTGATTGATTTTCTAGCCTTACTAGTAACATTATGTAGTTTTAATTTGTTGAAGAAGACAACTGAAAAGCTGGCTTAGATATAAAGTCTTAGATTTAAAGTTTGCTTTATGACATTTCATATTAAAACGTTGAAATGACATCTGTGAGACTTAATTGAAGTGGTCTCTCTCTCTCTCTCTCTCTCTCTCTCTATATATATATATATATACTGTATGTATAGTAAGTTCACAAGTTTTAAGATTTATTTATTTCCATTTCATTTTTCATTTTTTGTAGTCCCCACTGGGTATCCTCCTTTGCTAGCTATTTTATTAGTGCAGGTGAATTATAATAAAAAAAGTGCCAGTATGATCCTTTTGAACTAAATATTTTCTGATTTTGTTCTTAAAGGGATAGCTCATTCAAAAATTAGCCTTCTGCCAATAAGTTATTTTCAAAAACATTAGAAAAAAATGTGCCAACCTCAAACTTTTGAACTAAGCTTGCATAATTTTTAACACCTGCATATTAATAATGGAAATGGGACATATTCCCTGAAGCAGATGCAGTTATTATTAAATGGGGCAAAGTTGGTTCTGAGTGCATGCTGGGCTGTAAGGACTGTATATTTTTAAGCCATCCTGGTAACAATTGTGATTGGATGTGTTTGTCAAAGTTTTCCCGGACTGTCTCACCATCAAACAAAGCTGAACTGTACATGTTGGAAAAAAGTAGTGTTGTAGGAGTAGTTATATAATTATTCTCATTCATATCCTCCTTTGTTCAAATCAGTTATCCCTTTGTGCTTTAGAATGAGTCACTGTAACAACATGGCTGACCCTGCTGTCCTGGCCAGTATACGTGATTGCTTTATTGTGTGGAACAGACATTGTGGATGATATTGATGCTTATTTCAGAGTCTCTGTTGGTTCTCTGTGATGACTCATGGAGTTATAAGAAACTGTTGAACATAAGAAATGTGTCATAAAATGTAGGTCAGTATGACGGTCTGGGATAAACCACTTTTGCTCCCTCTTGGCTATTGCAGACATCATAGCTGGGAAATCAGGTCCGCTGGAGGCAGATATAATGGGCATCAGTAGAGAATCCCTGCTGATATAGTCCGATGTCGCAAATTATACACCCTCTTCTGTCGAAGATGCAGCTTTTCTTTAATCTTCAGACAGATACACCTTTAATCCAGCTTTCAGATGGATCATGTAGAGATTCAGATAGATATTTTGAGTCTTTACCCTTACTGGTGTTAAGAAAAGCACAGTGACACTAAATTCCTATTATGAATTTATATGAATATTATGCAGTCTATTTATAGAATGTTTACATCATTTCTTAATAATGTATTATATTGTATAATATATAGGTTTTCCTCTACATTAAAAGTAAAATAAGTATTGCTTTTATAATATAATATATATATATATATATATATA
>JAUCNO010001888.1:8429082-8440617 GCA_032353835.1 Enteromius viviparus
GTTTATTCCCATTAATTCCCGTTAATTCCCATGGAAAGTTTCCATCTTTGAAAATTCCGGGAATTTTGCAACCCTACACCACACACAAGATACCATGTACCTGCAGCTAACTTTTTATCAGGATGAATGTTATGAGCATCCATCATCTTTAAAAAATGTATTTCTAGAATTTTGAGATGTCACAATGCTTGATTCTTTACACTTGCAAAACAGTTGGCAATGTTAATAAAATATATTTAATGAAAATTTTGTTAACATTTTCTCACCGTCATGTCATTTGAATGAATTTCTTCTGTTAATCCCAAAAGAAGGTTTTTTTTAAAAGAATTTGATTAAAATAACATTAAAGCCCATTGACTTGCATTGCATGTACAAAGAAAAAGAAAAGCAAATATGAACTCAAACAGTTTTGAAAACCCATAAGAATAAATATATTAATAAATATTCCTTAAGTAATTTTATGGAAAGAGTAAGCGAGAGATGTATGTTCTGTATGTTACATTAATGCACTTAATTGATTTTCTGGAAGCCATCTATTTAGATTTGATTTTGTTTTTCTAATATGTAGAGATAAAGTTTCGAAACTCATCTTGAGCCATTAGTGCTGCAATTATATTTAAAATTGGATGGCTTTTTAAAAGAGGCTTTCCATGATTTTTCCCTGTTAGACAGTAAAAAGGTAAACAAAAAAAAAGTCCAATAATAGATTTATTTTAAAAGAGGGATCTAAGCCATATCTCGAGACCAGAAAATCAGACGCTAGATGGTTGGCTCTTTTGACTTGTTCCAGCAGTCAGCCATATCACTCTAGCTAAGTCCTACCACTCAAAACATCTAATCTATTACTTAGCAACATGCAAAACAACACAGAGCATCTTAGCAACAGCTATCAACACCTTGGGAACCACTCAAAACACCTTAGCAACATACTAAAAAAAGAGTCTGAATCACTTGTAGTGTAGTAACATCCTGGTATCATATGGTGGCAATTTTTGCATGGCCACGCACCACTTACATTCTCTTCAAAAATCATATCAAATTGGTCTTATTCCTCTAAATAATTCATGTGTACATTGGGTATGCATGGAACTGTAACACATCTCTTTGATTGTTCTTTGTGGGTTTTTTTCTGTAAGTAAATGCTTAGGAGCTCTTTGCTGTCTTTAAGCGTCTCTGGATGCTGTCTCAGCAGTATCATTGTGTAGTTGTAGGCAGATATCATAAAGCACCACTGTGATTAGCATTCTTTGTATCTCTCTTTCCCTTTAAACTCATCCTCTCCTTTCTTCTTTTGTTCTTTTCTCTCACCCTCTCATTGGTTTTCCCTCTCCACCTTTGATGTGCCAGTTTCTTCAGCTCTACCCTGGCCTAACACAGGCAAAACCAGGGCAGCAGGCCAACAGTAAACAGCAGCATTGTACCTACATCAATATGACAAGGCAGTTATTTGTTTACCAGCCTGGAGTTAAGCAAAGCAGGTATTACAGAAGACCCTTATAGCCAAATGAGACTACGACATTTTATGCTTTAAGAAATCCTCCTGTTTTTCCTGCCTGTCTCTTGGTGTCACTTGCATCTATTTATGTGATTACCCCCGAGCAGTGTTTGCTGAAGCAGAGTTAAATAACCAACAGTAGTATGTTTTGTTGTTGGTTCACACTATTGTTTTACAATTTGTGCAGAGTACATTTACAAAATGAAAGGGGAAAGAATATTTTTTCATCATTTACTCTGCCTGATGTTGTTCCAAACAGACTTTCTTTGTGAAACCCAAATTTAGCTGATGTCTGAATATTCAGACTTTGTCACTGATTTATTTGAAGACACAATTATTGATGTCAAACCTGGAGCAACGCGTCTCCCTGTCTAATGCTTCAGAAGACTTGGAACGAGATAATTTAGTGTGAATGCTTGGTGCTGCTTTTTAATGCTCTTCCACCACATGTCTACTGTATTGAGATGAGTTCCAACAGTGCAAACTGTGTCTTTTTGAATTACCACCATAGTAGTATGCACACATCTTATGTTCCATTAGCGATGCAGTAGCTCAGAGCAAACACATCTTGAAAAACAGTGTAGCCGTGTGTGTATGAACTCTGCAGTAAAGGACAACATTCTTTGGTTTGTTATTTTCTTTAGATTACCACTTGGATGTAAAAAAACAAAACTAAACAAACTATGTTTCTTCTGCTGTTTTAAGCAAGAAGTCAAAAGGAAGAGTTGACACCCTTTCATTTTTACTGTATTTTCCTGTCGTATGTATGGTATTCAAAAATCCAATAAAATTCTGTCCAGAAACAGACCCGTGACAGTTGTGCACAGAAAATATATAATCATTAAACCATCCCCTTCTGTTTAGCAATCAGATTACAGTGCTACTCAAACTGTTCATGTGAAGACTGAGATCACTTGCCTGGTTACCTCACTGATTTGTTAAGCTTCCTGTTGATATCAACTGTAATTCATTTTGTATAATTTAGTGTAATGCTTTACAGTTATGTCACCACATTAATGTAACAATAGGCTTTTTTTTATTATTATTATTATTATTAAGCAAAAATGTGACACCACATGATCAAGATACATCTATCAGGCCTGGCTAAAGAGGGCTTTGGAGTCACTGCACAGTACTTAGTTCTGTGGATCTTTGTCCATACAGTGGATTGCAATGGGCGCCACTGTTACTGTTCTTCAAAAAATACTCTTGTGTTCTGTAGAAGGACGAAATGCATGCAGGGTTGGAGTGACAAGAGGGTGAATAAATGATGACATATTTGGGTTGACTGTTACTTAACATATTTTTCTTTACATGTGTTGGTAGACATACACTTACATGAGCATTTGTAGTGTCTGTAGACTTTAGTTCCTCTATAAGAAGTGCTTTGTTAGTTATTGAGTGTTTTCTGTCTTTCTCCACAGATCCCCAGCTCAAGGGTATAGTGACCAGGTTATATTGCAGGCAGGGATACTACTTGCAGATGAACCCAGATGGATCTCTTGATGGGACTAAGGATGACAGTAGTAATTCTTGTGAGTTTCCTCTAATTTTGTAATCACTGCACATAATAAATGATCAAAACATGAATGTGTTTCAAAAGGAATGACTCCTGCTTGATGATTCTGGTGCACAAACACTGCAACACTTAAAAAGTGTGCTCAAATGCATATCATTACTTTTACTCCACACACTTTTAAAATCCCTGTTACTGATTCATTTTCTGTAGTTATCACTGTTGCTGATATGGCAGTAGGCTGGTCCTTGGGGAGATGCGTGTGTGCATGTGAGGTGATAACTCAGGAGGCAGTGGTGTATTATTAGCCTCTACTGGGCCTGCTTTTCAAATGCTTCAGGCCAGCTGCTTAATTTGATTTTAATATGCAGCTGTACTGACAGAGTGACACACAGAGGGCTCTCTGTCAGTCACACACTCTGAAAGATGATGACACTTGACGTTTGTGACACTAAGAAGCACACCTACACAAATGCAGAAAACAACTGTAGAGTTGGCATTTTAGATTCACTGAAATATTGCTAATGTAATCAAAGTTTCCTTAAAGTAATCAAACAACATCTAGATTTACCTTTCCTTAGGAAAGTTGAAGTGCTGGCAAGGCACACAGTTTAGGTCATTTATATTACCTATTTGTAGAAACTATAGAAATTACAAACCCAAATATGTGACCCTGGAGCACAAAACCAGTCATACTGTATGTGTCAATTTTAAGATTTATACATCACCGAAATTATGAATAAATAAGCTCTCAATAAATGTATGGATATGACAACGTTTAGCCAGAGTACAACTGCAAAAAGGGTGCAAAAAAAATCTAAAAACTTTTTTCTTAAATTTACAAAACGTCTGAAACATTTTTACTTGCTACCCTAATGATTGTTGGCAAAAAATTATAATTTTAACCCATACAGTGTACTTTTGGTTATTGCTACAAATATACCCCAGTGACTTAAGACTAGTTTTGTTGTCCAGTTTCACATATAACTAAAAAAGTCTAAAAAAAATAAATAAAAAAAATACTTTGTATACTTCTGTCCACTTGCTTTGATTTTTTTTTCATTTATGTAAAATTACAGTTAGTATCAGTTATTTATATTAATTATATATAATTATTTAGTTGAAAAGCCAAATGTAGGTACACCAAAATTAATCTGGACACTTTTGACCAGCTAAAATGAAATTTCATAAATTGGATAGCAACTTGTCAAAGCTTATCTATATTCTGTGATTTGCACACCCAAATACAGATAGAGAGATGGAGATAGAGAGAAATAGAGGTGAAGAAAAAGAATGAAAAGGTGTGAAATTGAAGTCAATATCATGCTCTCTTTCGAAGACAAGGATGCAAAGTCGATTTTGTTCCCTTGTAAGAATCTGTTCCAGTGCGCCCATGGAGCACTTCCTGAAACTCACTTTGATGTGACCATCCCACTCATATTTTGCCACACCAGAGTCTTCCAGACCAGAGCTTTTCTGAAATCATTTTCATTCAAGCACCCCGGGAGCTCAGCCAATTACCAGTGAGTTGAAGTGAGTTCATTACACTGTAGGTTTAAATCACCCCTTTGGATGCACTTAGTGTCACCAGCTAGCCTGTTACTCCCCTCCAGTACAAACAATGGCCGTTACCTAACAAGACCAAAGAGCTTCTCCAACAACAAAAGATCCATTAAATCTGCCATGCACTACTACTGCCTCCAATCGCTAACCTTCAATGCTCCAGCTTGTAGCGCCAGGCTTCTGTTGCTGCCCACTGGGCATAAAAACAATTATTCTACATAATATGAGGCCTCCATTCAATTTCTGTGTATCAGTTTTTACGCTCCACACTATCCCTGTTTATGCACTCTGTGGAGTGCTGTCCGTGTTCAGTTTATGGGTAATTTGAAGCACATTGTTTATCATTCTAATTCATTTTAGTAATGTTTGGTATTATTATTGGGGTTTGAGGTTTGTTCTACATCCTGATCATTCATAGAACTCCGAAAAAACCTGTACAAAAACACCTTAGCAACCATGCACTCAATCACAGTTGTGTTTTAATTTTCAAGTTTAAGAGTAATTTCTCAACTCTTAGTTTAGATATCATTTGTTGAATTTTGGATTGATTGTTAACGCCTGTATTGTGTTCACAGCGTTGTTCAACCTCATCCCTGTGGGCCTTCGGGTCGTTGCTATTCAGTCTGTGAAGACGGGGTTGTACATCGCCATGAATGGAGAAGGCCATTTGTACACATCAGTGAGTATACATTCGAATACTTGAAAACGATTCTAACAATTACAACACTGTATACATAAGTGGCATCCTTCTAAGGCAGTGACCTATAGCTATAATAAGTGACTGATTTTGAATGGGAGAGCTGATTCACAACTGATTCCAATATGGTTTTACATTAACACGTGCTATAGAGGCCATAAAAATGCATACAACACAGATATTGACCATTTTGATATGTCTTAGAAGGAAGGTAAGAAGGTTCTGAAACTTGAAGGTTTTGACTGGATTTTAAATCTACCATAGTTTAACTTAGAAACATCATGATTTTGTGATCTTGGATGCAAGCAAAATCCGCAATCTCCCCACTCCCGTGCAATATCAGTCAGTAGTTCATTCTCAGATGTCGGCATGGCCGTCTCATTTACAATGACACATCAGCTCAGGCTCAAAGCTGAAACCCTTTTCACTACTGCTTTATAACCCTTGAGCTCAAACTCATCTGAAGAAAAATTCTCACTGAGGCCACACATTTTTGGGCAGAACATCTTGTGATCTATTATTTAATTCTGTGAAAACTGGTATTGCACTTATACACAGAAGTGGTACAGTATCTGTCCAGACATTTGTACGAGGAGCTGAGAGAAAAAATAAGCAGAAATGTTTTGCATGCCAGAAATTATTATAAAGCTATAATACATAATAGAGCATGTTTCTTTTATGGTTTTAGTTTTAAGTGCAAACCACTATATTGTACACCCACATGTGCATTAGTGGTTTTATAAAGACCTGTTGCTGAAACATTTTGTGCTACATTAAATTCTTCATGTTTACCATCAAATAGTACATTTAGCCTACACTGTATTTACCTTGAGCAGATGGTCATTAATTACCGGCAACCATGGCAATCAGTGAGGTGTTACCTTTCCTGTCTGATGCTGGTCATTAATGACAGAGCACTGCACAGAACAAATTCTTTTTTTCCATGAGCACTTGATTGAATTCTGTTGATGTGTAATCAATATCTCCAAAGATATTGGATATTTTTATTACAGCACTTCTTACAATATGTTGTTTGTTTCATATTGTTTGCATTATGATAATTTCCCCTTATTTTTTATTGTTGTCATATACTTTGAAGAGTGTCTACTGCATATCCCTCATGCATGTTTCCAATTATACAGGTATTTTTAGTGCTGGACATTAGTTTTAAAATGATGATTACATAGGTCTAGACATATTAATATGCAGAAGCTGTTCTTCCCTGATAACAAGCTAAAACTTCCAATATTCAGCCACAGCTGACCCAGCATATTTCACTGGGGAGTTTTATACAATGACAATCTTTCTCGGTCCTAATGGGCTTACTAATCAACTGTATGGATGCGCCCACACACTCTCTCAGCTTTCTATCACTGCTTCTTTTCTGCTCTCTCTGTTCCTGTGTGAATGACTCAGGTAATGGCAGAGAAAGCTCCCCTCCTTTTTCTCTGTCTGCTCTCTGAGGTTTGTACATTCATTTGCCATTATTCCTCTTTTCTATGAGAATGTGCAGTTATTACCTGACCCTCCATCCATTAGAGGCCATTTTTCATTAGTGAATAAAATAAGCACACTTATCCTGTAGATGCCCTCCGTTTTTTTTATTTATTAAAAATGACATTTAATTCCAGAACTATAGCAAACATGAGTTTAACCATTTTGAAGAGCTTCATGGAGTTTATAGTTTTGCTAAATTAAATTAATAAAAATAATAAATTGAATTAATAGTATTTGCAGCATTTTGGGAGAGACCGCCAGGCAGGAAAATATAGACAAAAATGAGATTTATTATTATTCTGAGAGCACTAATACTGTGTCTGCTTTGGCTGAAATGAGTTTTGTGTCCATTTCTGTCATTCCAACATTTTATTGTATTACAGATTAATGGCATTTCATACTGTATGATCAATCGTTACTCATTTTCCTTCATCAGTCAAACACAAATGAAGGCACGCTATCGTCCCACTTTGATTAGTTGATCTCTATTCTCTGTTAGAGTCAGACTGAGAGAATACGATAGTCCCGTTGAATAGAGGAGAATTCCATTAAGAAGCTCTAGCACTGCATCCTGGTCTTTTGTCTGTCAGGCCTATATTTTGTACAGCCCGGGAGTACAAGTGACCCGATAGTATCGAAACATCCTGGAGTCTCGGCACAATAGACTCATGCCTGGGAGAAAAGAAAGCCTTCAATAATCTTCCATTTTTCCAATCCCTCTCTTTTGTTCATACGGCTCAAACTCTGCTTTCCGCTCTGCCGTTGATGCTCATAGGCTGATTCATCCTTCGGAATAATAATCAAGCTCTTTTTCTGGGTGGCTGCAGGTGTGACAGTCGTGCGGTTATATAAATACAAAACACCATTGCTCTGAAAAGCAAACATACTTGAATGAATGAGAAATTAGCAACAATTGACAAAGAAAAATTTTGACAAAGACAAAATTTGAATAAAAAAGACGAAAAACAAGAATGGCTTATTTTTTCGG
This sequence comes from Enteromius viviparus, assembly GCA_032353835.1. NCBI lineage: Eukaryota > Metazoa > Chordata > Actinopteri > Cypriniformes > Cyprinidae > Enteromius > Enteromius viviparus. The sequence goes on from JAUCNO010001888.1 coordinate 8,436,839, forward strand.
TTTAGTCACTGTATGAAGTTGCATGGCTTGCTGTGGCTCTCTGGCTCTCTTAAAAGCAGTTTGTTCTCTTCTCTGGATTGAAGAGGTCTATAGCTTTATTGCCCTGCCACACTTGTTAGAGCTTCCTTTCATGAGTGTTAAATTGACTCTTCACATCAGTAGACTGGCCCCTGTAGGCTTACATCCCTTTGGTGCTTGTGTAGTTTGAACTATTGCTACCAGAGATTGCTTACAAAGCTCAGTTGACTATAGAGCCAATTTGATTTGTTAAGTATTTGATTTATTTTCCGAACACTTACTGTATGATGCAGCCACAGTGCAATGCAGTAATGAATAAATCTTAATATGGATCTTTTTGGCATATTTCGAAGTGATAGAGCTTTAAGGCCTATGAATTAACGTAATCACATATGTCATCTTCCGACATAATGAAGATATTTCCGCTCACTTGATGTTTTCTACAGTACTTGTAATCTCATTCATTGTTGGTGTTGTATAATGGGGGCTATAAAAACATTAAAATCTTTCCTGCTACGAGTTTGCTGGCTGTCAGGATTTCTTGTAGGGTAAACATATATGTTGGTTAAAGATAAGAACTTGTCTTCTTACCGTGTATTTCTAAATCTCATATCTAACCAGGGGTTTCACATAACCTGTCCAGTCAGAGATAAGCACTGTCCAATCCCTGTCCTCCCACAGACGATTGTGAGATTTATCAGCACCGTTAAAACTAATAAAATACGGTTGCAATTTTTAGACATATTTATTCCTGTAGTAAGGGGCACGTTTCTCCAATGGGCCAGAAAACTCAGACCGAAAAAACAACCTGAGGATATAAGCTAAAACAGACAAGATATGAGTGAGTTCATCCCATGGCATTTCTCAGTGACGGCAGATGGCTCAGTCTGATTATATTCCCAAGTGTTTATTATTCTCACCCTCGTCTAAATCTTCCTACACATTTCTTGTTTGTTTGTTTTGTTTGAACAAGCAACCAAAATCACAGAGCGTAATATTTTATGATGAAATGCCTTATTAAATAATAAATGCAAAAAGCTTTTATTATTTGTATCTAATTTGCATCTTAAATGCGAATCGTGATTAGAACCTGTTGGGTTTTTGTTAAATAAGCTTCACCAACCTGTGCTACTTGTAATCAGAGGCAGCAGAGGGAGGACCCAGGGACTGGTGAGAAACCATCTTCATGCATTAATGAACAATAAGGTCAAAGCTACAAGCTGGCTTGGAAAATAGAACCAGGAGACAAGTCGTCTATAAATAGGCCTTTTTTCATTCTGTTAAGATGAATAATACCACAATTACTATTATGTCTTTTTCTATTATTGTCATTTGCGCTATTTATAGTTATAACTACGCCCAGACAATAACATTTTGACCGTCACTAAGCATGAGCACTTTTGCTACACATAGCCCAAGGGTCAATGACAAGATGTCTGTGCTTCTTTTTTTTACTGGCTTTTGTATAGAGAGCAGGCTAGCTCACCTATGAACCAATGCAGTCATTTAAATGCGGTTGGAGGTTTGGGAGGATGGAGTTGTGTGAAAGCCCAGTCGCAGAGTTAATGGAGCCCCACCAGTGAGATGGTGCTTGGCGCTCTGATAAAGTTTCCCTCTGCCAGCTTGTGCAGCAAAGAGGGGTCTTATTTGGAAATACATAGGCAAAACAAGGTCAGGTGACTAATGGAGGCGAAAGCAATTTCACTTCAGACAACATCTAAATGGAATCCTTTGCTTGCTCCCGACAGTGGCATTACTGCAGTGCCAGTTTCGTCTCTTTTAGGTTGGCCATATCTTCAGGCAAGTTTGGCCATGTTTTCAATTTACATGAATTTTTGTCATCTGTTTTCAGCCATGTAATGACTTTATGAGCTTTGGAACACAAGCTGTGAACACAAAAGGGCTTTATAGACTGAAGCATACGGCCTAATGATTGCGCAATATTTATAGCTCTCTGTTTGTAAGGTGCTTTGGTTCTTTTTGAGTTTTGCAACGACGGTCTCACACATTCCAAAGGGAAAAATGTCATAAATGTACCTACAAGATGCTCCCCTTGGCGATATTTATTATTGGTTTTGAATGAAGGCTTTTATTTACAGTATTTGATCAAAATACAGTATGCATTCTTGCAATAGCAAAGTAAAATTTTCAAAAGCCATTACTCTTTAGTGTCACACGATCAAGAATGGTGCTCAAGAATCATTTCTGATTATTATCAATTTTAAAAACGGTTGTAGTGCTTAAAAGGGATAGTTTCCATAAAAATTAAAATTCTGTTTTGAATTAATTCTGAATAAATTCAGATCTTCAAATCTTCAAAGTAAATGAATCAAATATTATTTTGTTATATTCTGAATATATTTACTGCCACTTTTGATCAATTTAGTGTTTCTTAACTGAATAAAATCTTAATTTAATTTGGAGAATACATTTTATTTGTTCTGTAAAGCTTTTTTAGCTGCTGTAGGGGAGGGTAGTTTTCTCTTTATACTGCTAGAAAGCATTTAGGGCCAGATTTACTAAATAGGCCAATTAGAGTACAATTCCATAAAAGCACAGATGGGAGGGAAAGATTCTATGGGTGATTTAACAATGCACACATTAAAGAAAACAGATGCAGCTAGATCATTTCTATAATGTCCAGCACAATCTACAAAGAGCAGTGTCAATTTTAAAATGAAGCCCTTAAAAATGACTATGACTGAGTTCAGTAAGGTCCTTTTCAGCGCTAATTCTTCACTGCGCATCTTTAGTAAATCTTGACAGTACTATTTTAACGGCAAAGGGCCTTTAGAATGGAGACGTCATTCACAAATTGGTGAAAGGGCTTCATCTATAAATTGTTATTTGGTCAGAACAACTGGTCTTGTATTTATTGACATGACAGTTATTACATTTGTTCGTTCACATATCCATTTTGAGCTGTCCGCTCAATTGAATCTCTTTGTAGAATCATAATGGAGGCTGGTAACTCTACATTGATCCTCAAATGAAAGGGTGGGGGTTGTGTCAGGTAAAATCACTTTGCAAAATCTGCCTATGTCTTCATAAAAAAGAATCCTGCAAGAAAGAGACGGCCTACTTTTGGAGCCGTGTGTTATGTGTATCTGATGGATAATCTGAGCGCAACAGAGTGGAAAGAATGCAGTATCGATTAGAGAGCAAGAGACAGTCTGAGCGTTGGAGAATCTTCTTGATGGCACAGGAGGAAAAGCTTTGGGTATGTCGGTGGATTTTCATATTGTTGTGAGCAGTCATGCTTCATTTAAAGACATTCGTGGAAAACATTGTCTGTTTTTCTGATTGAGGTTGTTTGAGTAGACATAGATATTTAGTCAGGTTAGATGATGAATAGAAAGACTGTATTGTATAGAGCTGTCATTGTGGGAAGAAGGACTGCCAAGTGAAATATCTAGTATAAATAAAATAATTAAATAAGAATTTTATTAATACTGTTAAATGATAAAGTACATCTGCAATAGGGCTGCACGATTTGGGAACACATACAGTATACAGTGCAATCTAGCAACAACAAATTAAAACTTAATTGTACAAGATTAAATAACAGTAACATCTTTACATGACTGAATTAAATTACATTAAATTAACATTAAAATAAAATGAAAAAGTCAAAAGTACAGATAAATAAAACAAATACCCATACTACAGTATATTTCTTTTGGTATCTCTTGTCCAGTCCAATAACTTTCTCAAATCTATCTTTGCTTAAAGTGCGTTCACACCTGAGGTTGACTTATATA
>JAUCNO010001888.1:8440717-8462684 GCA_032353835.1 Enteromius viviparus
TTCTGTTCTCTGTGCCTTGTGTGTGATGAAGGTGCTACTGGCAAATGTAACGCAAGTAACTAGCTCGGGAAAATTTTCAGACAAGTAATGCGTTACACTACTAGTTACTGAAAAAAGTAATATTATTACAGTACCCAACACTGCTTTTCATACACATGGTACTGAAAAAGATGATAATATAATGCATCTGGTTCACTAAAAGATTTGTCTCTAAGTTTCACCACAAGACTTGCTGCCAGATTCAGTGTTATTTCAGGTGCTACAGACGAAACATGCAGAGCTAAAGCCTTGAGGGATAAAACACAAAAGCTGCTACGATACCTCATTCTTCCAGCCCGCATGTTCACACTTGTGTTTTTTTAAGTACGCTGGATTGAATCAGTATTGACACTGTATACAACCAACACGGACTAGCGTTAAGTATTGACTCTAGTGTTGTAAAACAGATTTTGGACTCATTTAGGGGAACAAACCAGCAAAAATCATTACATTTTTGACTTTTAAAATAAGACAAGTTATATTATCTGCTCTATGACACTCGAGTATAAGAGAGCACGGGAGCAAAAGTCCCTTAAAAAAACAAGTGCACAGGACACCGTTAAAGTTAAATTATCACCTCACCCAGTGAAACAAGACTATTATTATCACTCTTCACTTTCTTATGCAGCAGGGAACTATGGAAGTAACATTGTTTTGGAACAATTGCACCAATTCTGATTCATCTACTGTGACATTTTTTTTCTTTCTAACAAGACTCATGCAGAGACAGGCCTGCACCCCTACCTGAAGCAAACTGCATGTTCATAATTACCCTTACAAAAAGTACCATTTATTATATCTTATAAGACTGTAATTCATACAATTATGACAATATGTTTATAAAAATCATACTAAATGTGTTTGAATTGTTAGGTTGCTTCCTAAGGCGGCCTAATGCCTAATGCTCTTACTACAATTCATGCTACTATAAAACCTTACTAAATTTATAGGTTCTTTAACTCTGTCAAAATCAAACCACAAATGCCAAATGACCAGTTTTATTATAGTCACAACTACTGTATCTACAATATTTCGGTGGCCAGGTATCCTAAAAAATGTATTTTGTGTATTACATTTTACCACAGTACATGTTTTAAATATCAATAATATGATTAAAACAAACAATCCATCCAAAAAAGGAGAAATCAATACAATTCAAACAACTCTATCAAAATCCATTGTTTGTCGTGTGTATTCAGACATCATCCTGCATCTGTTTGAAGTATTTGTGTTGTTTCTGGGTTTAGCAGTACACTTCCACAGAGACATGTTTGGTCTCTTATAATCATTGTTGAAGCACTGTTTCGAATTAATCTGCAGGCTCAAAGAATGACGCAAACCGCAACAACCTTATTTATGTACCAACATGTGTTACATTCAAACCAGTCTATTAAGATTGACATGCTAAATGAGAGTTTTTGCTAATTTTAGCATTGTACTTTGCACTCGAGCTTTGCATCACGCCAAAAAGCGACTAATCAGGGGATCGAAAATTACACACTTCACCTTTAAGAGTCCTCTGGCCTACCATGTGACCCACAAATGCAACACCTCGGATCTGTGAAACACTTCTGTTGGAACCCACTCTGGCGCAGATGAATAGACACTAGACTTAATTACCTCTGCCAAAGCAGGGCAGGCTGGAGGTTCCCCGACACTTCTTTTGACTGGCTTCCACTGACAGCGAGCAGGAGAGAGGATGGTCGCATTTCTTTCCAGCCCAATCTTCCTTGCAGTCGCACCTGCCACAGTTACACTGGCCGTGACCTTCAAACAGACACATAGCAGGATTTAGAGTCCTTTAATGGATGAACGATCGACTGAAGCTCTGCCTGAAGCTGCCCCAGATACAGAAAAAGATTATATAGTACATTGGGAGGTGTATGTGTGTCGGTTTATGGATTGGAAGTTAAAGGGCACCGCTCACAGGTCTGGCTGAACGTGAATGTAAAAAATGTATTGTCAAGCCGATCCTCGGAGGCGGACTTAAGATTGAAGCGCATATGGCCGCAGAGTTATTCCTCAGCATTAGAACCAGATGTTGTTCATCTGTTGTTCTTCAGCTCAGAATAATCCACGTGGCCTGTGTTTATGCAAGATCACAAAAAGAGCGGATATCGAACGGTTCCACCCTGTCCTGTTTTCAGCAACTGTCAGTATTTTTTCTGCCGGACTTTGGAATGTCAGCCATTTCCTTTTGAGGGGGTTTGATGAAGACGAAACTGAACATCTCAGCCTAAGAAAAATACTGCCAGAGTGACAAGCGAGATACAAATTTAATACATACAGCATAAAGTGATGGTAATGTTTTAACTTGTGCTTCACCTGAACAGAAATCATCTGAGTATCTGTCGTACACGGCATGGCAGCTTCTCTCGTCACACTCGCAGGTCTCTCCGTGAATGTCGCCCCAATCTCCTGAGGGGTCCACATCATAGCAAGAGCACTCACCACATACGCACGTGCCTACAAAGACAGAGTGAAAGTATGGTAAACTCCTGAAAGTCAAACTAGGCTATATTCACTGTGAGGCTGACTATTAAATCAACAGGTTTGACTCAAATTGTCCTGTTTAAGTAGAAGTTTAGAGGAGCTCAGAAATGTTAAACTATTAAAGTAAATATGACAAAGGTAACGTTATTTCATAAATGAGTCGAATTGTGCCACTTATTCATTTATAAAATCAACAGCTGCTTGGAATGTTTCATTACACTTTTTTAACATTTAAAAAAGAACCTATATATATATATAAGAATTATACTTACTGTATTGAATAAGTTATATATATATATATATATATATATATATATATATATATGTTTTTGAAAGAAGAATTTTTTATTTGCATTCATTATTAATCAAAAATACAGTAAAACAGTAATATTGTGACATAGAATCGGATGACGGTTGATCCATGTGCAAGCTGTTTATTACAATCGTAGTCGTACAGGCTGAGGTCAAAAACGGGCAGACAGTTCAAAGGAGACAGAGCAAAAGGCAGTACCGGAAACCAGGCAGGAAGTCAGGGAAACAAGCAGAGTTCAGAGTCCAGGCGACGGTCGGGGCAACAGGCAGAAATCAAGGTCGATAAACAATCCAAGTAAAGTCCGGGTAATCCACAAATAATCCGCTAGGTAAATGCTGAGAGATGCCGAAACATTATACATGTCTGTACTGTGAGTTTTGATCAGTCTAATAATAAAAAACAATATTTTTACTAACCCCAAACTTGTTGAATTTCATCAACTCAAATCCTTAATTCAGTTATAAACATTTTAAAAGTGAAATATCCTTACATTACAATTTAGGTCAGATTTTGTTTGAAGTTTTAAATTCAATGCCAGAGAAGGCCATTTTTCTGATTGTTAAAGTACAGGTTCAAACTGTTTTGCCTGTGTTAGGAGGATTAGGGCTCACTGAAACAGTTAGCTGCACAGCACTATAATTGAAGTGATGCTGAAAAGGAAAGCCAAATTTCTCCTGGGGGCCAAATCCTCCAGAGCCCAGCTGACAATAAAGGGGCCATGCATGGCAAGGATTGATGAGGATGCTTACTCCAAGTTCCAGCTAATCTATTGCTGGGGCGACAGTCATGGCAACAGAGCTGCGGGAAACACCTCCACTCTGATGAATCCAAGCCAGACCAATTGCAGCACAACTGGAAATCATGTTTTCTCTTATCTGTGCTGTGAAAGCACACTGGGAAGCAAGCCAACTGGCGTCCTGCGAGCAGGGGACTAGACCACATGCCACCATTTGCAGTCCTGTCAAAGACCTGTCCACTCATGAATATAGACCTTACATTGAGCATGATTTGCATTATGCAACCTCCTGCGAATGCTTAAATAAAGGAGCCGTATTATTACAGTCAGGCATGTAAGAGTATATTGTTGCTTAGTGTTAAACCCTTAGTCACAGAAAAGAAAATACAACTTTTAGTAGCCCACTCTTATCAGTGACTTGCTTACACTTGGCTAAGACTCAGTAGGAGTCCATTGAGAGAAGGAAGAAACGATTAATGGAAGCCCAAGAGTGTCTTACACATGCTAATTATAAAATCATTACAGAAAGAACTCTAAACTCTAAAATTAGAGATCCACAATATAGTTTATCTGTTAATAATAGATACGTATTACACTAAATCTGTATTGGATATACATAAACACTCAAATGTTTGGGCGCAGTAGAATTTTATTTTTTTAAAGAAATAAATACTTTTATTTGGTCGCAGTGATTTTGTCAAGTAAGACATGATCCATGATTTAACATCACCTTACCAAAAATGTATTCCTAAATTAATGGGTTAAAGAAATGTATAGGTTTCAACAAAATAGTCAACAGCACAACTGTGTTCAATACTGATAGTAAAAAAAGTTTTAAAAAAAGTTACATATCATCATATTAGAATGATTTCTTTAGGGTCATGTGACACTGAATACCCAGCTTTGTCATCACAGGAAATTACTTTTTAAGAAAATTATATTATATTATTATATTATAATGGAAAAAGTTATTTTAGATTGTAATTGCATTTTACAATATTGTTGTATTTTAGATATTACTACGATGTAACAGTATACTGTATTTTTACTCAAAGAAATGCAACCTTGACATAGGTGACTTGTTAGAAAAAAAAATTATAATCTTGCTGACCCCCAAAAATATTGGATATTTAATATTGCATGCAATTTTTTTTCTATGTATATATTTATTCTTATTACACTGCTTTTCTATTGAACTTCAGCTTTACATTTAATACTGAATGTCAAAAACACAAAGATTTCATCCTGGGATGGCTTCTCAACACCTTGACCAGACTGAGAATGTCTTACTAAGGCACCTACCACCATAGTTACCCTTTCAGTCGAATCACTTCGACGTTACATATGGGAACTCGCCAGATAGACCAATTGCCTTTGAGCTTTATACAAAAGGCCAATGAATATTGGCCGAGTACACGGTGAGACAGCTTTCGTGGATGCGTTCATTGCGAGAGGATGCCCATGGCTGCGTTGAGGTCCCGCCTCTCATTCGCGAGATGGCTCCCTCATGTCCTTCCCGTGGCAGCTTGTTAAACCGTAAACCTTGCAGACCTCCAGGTGTCTGTTCAGAATGTTCTGTCCGGTGTAAAAGCCCCGCAGACTTTTGCCATACCACATAGTCCCATGGCCCAGTCACGGCTCCCGTCCGAGGCATGTGGGCCTTCGTTAGCTTTTCCGAGCAAGGCCTATTGTGCTGCCGGGCAGGCTGCCACCGCCTTGCATGCTGTGGCTATACTGCAGGTCTACCAGGCTAAGGTGTTAAAACAGCTGCACGAGAAAGGTCCTGACCAAGGGGCGATGCAGGAACTCCGCACTGCGACAGACTTCACTCTCCGGACGACGAAGGCGACACTGTCGAGGACTTGGCTCAGGAGTTCTTGACAGTCCGGCAGCAGACCGAGGCGATGTCACACATTTTGCCTTGAAGAACTAGCCAGTCCCAGAGTGCGCCGCCTCTGCCTGCTCGTTGCCGAGGACGCCCCCCCCCCATCGTCGAGCTGCTGCGGGCGAGGGGCCCAGCCCTCAGATCAGGGACCGGCCAGGAACACCCGCAGCACTGCAAAGTGTCCCTGACACGGGCAGCCCCAAAGTGTTGGGGGTTGCTCTTCTGAGGACGACAACATCTCCGTCCCCACTACCAGAGGAGGGCCGGGAGCTTCTGGCTCAGCATAGCCATGGCCATCCTCTCGCAATGAACGCATCCACGAAAGCTGTCTCGCCGTGTTCTCGGCCAATATTCATTGGCCTTTTGTATAAAAGGCAAAAGGCAATTGGTCTCTCTGGTGATTTCCCATATGTAACGTCTCCGTTCCCTCCTTCAGGGAACGTGGGTTACGTTCATAACCTAGACGTTTTCTTTACAAACATTAGTTTTAAATAAAAAACTCTTTCTGGCCTATCTGCAACTGCCATTTGGCCCCTTTTTCAGGCCTCCCTTTGGCATCCCATGCTTGCCAAAATCCCATTTAATTGACTCTGCCAGCAAGAGTTTACATGAGTCTGGTTTTAAAAGTAGCTGTTATTAGATGTTTTAAAACCTAAGCATTTTTGCTTCATTTATGGTATTTTCTATATATATATTAAATGTATAACTTTGCATGGTTGTATTTCAAAGTGAAGGGCAAGCTGAGAGGTTGACTGACTAAAAGAGGCTGTCATTTTACACAATAGCAGCGATCCGCTGAGACCTGCCATTCACAGGGCAGAACGTATAATTGAAGGGTATAAACAGAATATAAAATACCGAAAATGAGGCTGGATAGCTTAAAAGAATAATGAATATCAAAATAATAAATATCCTTCCCCATGTGCACTGGAACTAACAAGTGCACTTTTCTGAAGCAACGCTAACTTAATTTCTGTTAGAGAAAGAGGGCTTTCCCTTCAATGCGGATGATAAAAATACATACATGGTCAAATGTATGTAAAAGCATGCCTAAGAAGGCCACAAGGGATTGTCTGCTCTGTTGGAAAGTGTAACTTTTGCTAAAACACTGTTGTTTTTTGAAAGCTTTTGATGTAGAAAACCAGCGTGGTTGCTTATGATGAGTGGATACGGTTTGTGGGCAGATTACTTAACCACAGACGGTGGTTCACATTTGAGGTTGAGTTTATGCTGTGTACCACTTCACCCTTTCGCTGTAATCAATTTCAGAGAAGCTCCCTGGAGGTTCACCAGCAATATGAGAGCCAAAGCTTTTTGGCAGCCTGATGTATCTTAATGGAGAATGCATTGTCCCATTCTCATTTGTGCTTGTCAGGTGAAATTACTTATGCTGTATACAGCTGATATGGGACAATTAGACTTATTTTGGTGCAGATTCTCTGTGGAAAACCCCTTAAATAAAATTTTAATTTGATTTAGATGCCCCGCAGTAGCATTAAGAATAACATATGGGAATATGTTATTAGTTAAGGTTAAAAGGTGATAGGAAATGTCGGTTACGTCAGAGAAAGCTAAATGCTTGCACAAAGACAGACCTCTGTTGCTGCAGATCTTGCCATCTGGAGATGTGCATCTCCGCTTACTCTCCCATGGGCTGATGTCACACTGGAATTCACATTTATCTCCATGCCAACCAGCCGAGCAGTAACAGTTTCCACAGTAACACTTTCCATGGCCTGCAACCACGAACACAGGGAGAGGGAAGAGAAAAATTCTGATTTTTTCAATTTAGGATATTTTATTTAAATATAATACAGCAATGATAGGGTGTCATTTAATTGGAACAGGTGAATTTTATATATATAATATATTTATTTATTTTTTTACCCCTTAACAAAATCAGATGGTGATTTGACATTTGTGGTTTGACATTTTTCAGTGGTTCAGCTCAGACTATATTAAAAATATATCAGACTATATCAGAAAAAAATATTGTATTTTACAAGCTGGCAATCTAATTTGAAAGATTTGTTCCTAATGCTTCCAGTACTGCTACAGCCACCAAAGGCTCTCAGAATAAAAGGTAGCATACAAAAGTAACACTTTTGCAGCTTGTTTACCTCCAGAAATGCATATTGACAACTACTGTGTTCATCTAAAGTGCACATATTAGAACATTTTTTTAAGGTACAGCCCCAGTGAGTTTTTTTTTAACCTTTTTTCTAAGAGTATATTGAAAGTTTAAGCAAAAATCAGCAAGCAAATCAGCAGTTTATGTCACTTTTTTAATTTTATCTATACATGTACAATTTAAAAATACTTTATGGGTACAGTAAGTGTAGAAAGACTGGCCACCCTGTGATCGTACCTCCACATACTTCTCCAGAGTCTTCATCCAAACACTCGCTGTCGTCACACTCGCAGTAGCGTCCGCTGATCAGGCCCATCCCATTGGGATTGTGGCACATGCAGCTGCCGCAGTGACAGGTGCCTGTCGGCCAGACACATCAATGTCAAAACCCACAGATCTCCCGCTGTCACACTGCTCCACAGCACTGCACAGCAGCAACACACAAACCTAAACCTAAGGCTATATACAGTGTAGAACTGCATGCTATTTAGAATTTGATGGAAAATGTACTCAGAATTCCTGAATTTGAAATGAGCCAGCAAACTGGATGAAGATGACAAAATAAAAGTTGTAAGAATTTTTTTTTTTCTCTGTTTTTATGAATTACCTATACAAATGTTAAAAATAAACAACATTTCCCCCCCAGAATTCTTGCATTATATAAAAATAGTAAGTCATCATTACAGAAACTTATATTAATTTAAAAATAAAATATTTGATATGGATTTAAATTCCATTAAATGTATTAATTGTAATTAAAATGTATTTAATATTCAAAAATGCATTACATATTATACAGTTTGGACCACCGTACAACTGTCATTTGATCAATATATTAGTATTAATATTAATAATAATAATGTTTTTTTTAAAGAAGTCATTAAACCTTTATTTATTTGATCAAAAATAGTAATTTTGAAAAAGTTACAATATACAATGATGGTTTCTATTTTAATATATAGTCAAATATAATTGCTTTCTGTGATGCAATTTCAGCCAATTTCAGAATTATTATTAGATTTAAAAAAAAAACAATATACATTTTTGCTATGACTTCTAATCATTTTAACACACCCTTGCTGAATAAGTTTTAATTTCTTTTAAAAAACAGAAAGAATACACATTTAATGACCCCATAATTTTAAACTGTATTATATATTGTTAGAGAAGATTTCGACTTTAAATAAATGCTCTTCTTTTTAACTTTTTATTCATCAGAATGCTTAAAAAATATATCACAGGTCTAAAAAAAAATATTAAGCACTGATAATAGGTCAGCATATGATAATGATTTCTGAAGGATAATGGGACACAGAAGACTGGAGCAATGGCTAATGAAAGTTTAGCTTTGACATCACAGGAATTATATTTTACAGTTTATTAAGTAGTGTATGTTTGAATCAATATTTATATATTTAAATATTTAAAGTAATTCATAAATTATATATTCATAAAAATAAAAGGCTGTCAAATAGATTAATTGTTTGTGTTCACATAACATATGTATGTGCATACTGAAGAATATGTAATATGTATTTATATTTATTTTTCATATATACAGTGTATATACAGTATATATATATATATATATATATATAGACACAAACTTTTTTGGAATGTTATTAATCTGTCATTTCGATTCAACTGGAAGTGTGGACAAATTCATTCAAATACCAGAAACAAGCCAATTTTGACCAATTCTGGTGCACTTTCACAGACACACATGTCCTAATGACACAGTGACGGCATATCTGCAAGCAGCTGGGCGCCCTGTTAACAACATACAGACACATCACCTAAAGTTAATGTTCAGGTCAGTGTAAGGGTTAAGTACAGGTTTGGGGGCAAGGTGTGAAATACAAGCAGGCTGTTATTTTCTTGGCCACCCAGAAGGAATGTTTGGACAACTGCATGCCACATATACAGTTTGATTATTTATAGGTCCCTATGCAATACCAAATATCAAACATCTTACCTGCATTGGAGCAAATAACACCCTGGGCATTGCGGCATAGGTCTTTACTGGTTTTTCTGGAGAGTGAACATTCCTCCTGGTACTGACAGGATTCCCCAAACCAGTTTTCATCACAGAAACACTTTCCACAATTGCATATCCCATGATCTGCATTGGACACACATACAGAATAAAGTTATTGATTGTTTTGAGTAACATATGGTCATTATGATAACGCTGAAAAAGTAAATGGGTTTATAACAAATGATATTTTGTTGGAGGAGTCAATGAGCTCACTATGAGATCGATTTTGTGATTAGTAACACATTTGTAAGGTGTTTGGAGAGGGGTGAAGGCCAGGGTGATGTGAAAGACATTAACACTCTCCATGTATGCATGCTTGCCTAGGAAGCCCTGACAGAGAGGAGGATGGGAGTTGAGCATGTTTCACACATGTCTGCTTTTCACAGCTAAAATATGATGAAGATTCCTTATGGTTCATTTCCACACCATTGCTATCATACAATTGCACAACCATATGCACTAGATGTCCTGATCAGTGTAGAGGTATTTTGTTTTTACACTTGTTTTAATTTTTAAGCCATTCAAATGAAAAATTCAAGTCAGACCGAACCACAGGGTCATGCACAAACAGGTCAGGGTGAGGCTTTAATGCCCGTGAAGATTCTTTGTTAACTAATTTGCTAAATGATGCACAAACTATCATTAACAAAGCAAAATAAATACGCTTACGAAGTGTTAAAAGGGAAAATAAAGCTTTTTCCATATGTTTTGTGCTACCTGGTCTCATGGCATAAACGTACCTTGGTGCACTTTTTAGTGAGACACAAAATACGTACCAGTAAGTACATATCACTGCAGTTAACAAAAGAAACACTAGAGGCAGTAAAATCTTTTTTCCCTTTTATTTTTATTTCTTTTTACACAAATTTTGTTTTGATTAATAAAGCATCATTTTTACACAATTACTTGAAAAATAGTAGTTAGTGTCAACATGGAATATTCTAAACAATATTAATACGCTGGGGGGTTTGAAAACTGATGCTTCTAAATGATCACATAAAAAATCATATGGCATGCGGTAGAAGCTAGACAAATTGGGCAGATTGCTTGACATCCTTTTGAAAACCATAAATAAATAAATAAAACAACTATCCAATATGTTTTTTTCCAGGTACATTTTTGAATAAAATAAAATGAAAGTTAAAATGAAAAATAACAAAGCTTATATCAGGGATATTTAATTTAGACCACCTGCAAAGTTGATTTCTAACCCTAATCAAACAAAACCGCATGTAATAAAACATTAATCTTGTAGAGCTTGATTAGTTGGTTCTGATGTGTTAAATTAGGCTAGGAACTGAACTAGCCCTCCAGAAACAGAATTAAATGTGTTTGACTTAGGGTGAGTCATGAAGGTCTGTGCAACCACAGTCAGTATGTTTTACTTTATTGCTTCTCACACCACAGAACTCTTGCTGGACAGACAGAAATGGACGTAATACTATGTAATCAAAGTTTTTCCTGCAGTTTCACAGTCCAGACACTTCTATAGGTGACTATGTGTAGAGAATAATGCCAATATATGTGCAATATAAGATATAAGGTTTTTTTTTTCTGTGAAGCTCATTACAAAATATTTTAAGAATATTTTCCATTAATTTTGCACCACTTTCTCTTTTCTCATATTCCCTTTAATATGCATGCAACGCTACCAAAAATAAAATATTTTTCTATATCAGACCACTGCTGATTGCCTATCATTATTCTTGACTCCATGAATAAAAAGGGATGTGCACAAAAAACAAAATATGCTACAAATATATCCTGTTGTTGTAAATTCAGCTCCTTTAGCCACATCCTGAAGTGTCATCTTCAATCACTCCCTGCGCTAATCCATCATGTAAATTTGATGTCGTTTTCAAGGGCTATCCATCAGTCCTTAACAATAGCCTTGTTCTGCTCCTGCACTCATTACCAGAGAGTCTTGGCTGCTTGTCACAAACATTCAGTGTTTTATAGCCAATCTGGAGGGAAAGGCAAGATTTATGCTAATACCAAATAGAGGATACATCTATCTTGAGCCCTATAGATTAAAGGCAAATTGGTATTGCAAATGTTAAGATATGAGCCAAACATTTTTGGGTTTCTGCTATGATGTGATCTTTTAAGAAGGCATTCCTCATACTGTATATATCAGGCAGGTTGTAAGCAGCAGGACAACAACTTCTTGTTCAGTGTGACTGGCACGATTTTATACATTACTGATCATCAGAAGCCATCAGAAGTCTCTGAACATTTTTAGAAGAACCATTTTTGACCTTTAATGCATTTTCAAATGACTAGTTTTTAACATTGAGATTGCCAGTGGCATTAAATTAAAGGACAAATGTCCTGTTTTTTTTGTTTTTTTTACTTGACTTTTAAAGTCAGATCAAGTCACTTTAATTTCTATAGCACTTTATACAGTGCAGATAGTTTCAAATCAGTTTTTCAATTATGATACCATTCAGATTCTGTCATAAAGCAGCTCAAAAAAGACAATAGTTTCATTATTTAGCTCACAGACATTCAAGGTAGTTTTCGTTGATATCAGTGACAGTGTAATGTTCATCAGTTTCAATTCAGACATGAGCAGTTCTACTGTATTCTAAAAACAAGAAGTAACACATTTCTACTTTCTCTATCATTTGTATGTTTTAAGCATTCATGTTTCACTTGAAAGTCGGTTGATGCCAAAGTTCGATCCTACATGCTACAGACACAATCACTTTGACATATTAACTTCCACCCACCCATGTGTGGGAGGAAGAGTTTGGTCCTTGCTGTCCACTGTGTCCCTGCTCCTGTGCCACCAGGGGCATGATTTACCCCCTCCCAGTTTATGGGCCAAGAAGGCCATATCCACCCTGAGCCGTATGACTCATTCTAAACAGCTGTGAACAGTATTAATAGACGGTGTGTCCTCATCAGATAAATTGTAGATGGCGAGCGGATTAATGAGTCATCAGATGCTAATAGCTGTTCCTATTGCAGACAGCGCTGTCCATGTTAAATACTGACAAAAGAATATGGGGTGACCAAGAGTATGCATGACAAACTCTTAATACGATCATTTGTTTTGTGAAGCACTGAATCACAGGCAATGTTGAGCATCCATCTCGTTTAAGGATGCAGTTATTTTTGGTTCGAGAATGTACTTAATTTAGTAGATAAGTTAACATTTGCCATTTTTATTTTAGCTTGAAGCAGCATTCGCTTCTTTTTTATTAAGGTGTTTCAATGATCATTGCAAAATTGTTCCTATTAACTCAGTTGAGCTTACATATAATCGTAACTAACCTATGCAAAGGAAAATCAAATTGAAATCAGCGAGTGATAGTGCTTTCAAAGATAGCAATTACACCTGTGATTGACTGTGAGTATAATAGCTTGTTCCGATTAACAGTGTACACAAAGATGAAGACACTAAATCATCCAAGAGAATAGAAAGGAAGCATTATATTGCTACCAAGAAAGATTGCTACCAAGTTCTATTGCTTTTGGCTTCTGTTTTCCATTTCAGTCAGCTTCTTTAAATCACTAAACAAAAGGAAGCTGTAACAAATGCACACAATGCAAAAATTAATTTTTTGTAAATTAAACAGAAATTATTGGACTATGTTTTAATTAGTCTTTCTTTTTCAGAATGTGACATTTAATTCAATGTGTTACTTGCTGTTGTAATTATTTTTTAAACTTCCTGCCAATTTACGAGTGAAAGTTGATTCTACACCAATTATTTTTAGTGTTAACGCAGCCTAATTATACATGTTAAATAAATAAAACAGGTCTGGACTGATGAAATGAACAAGTTTTACACTGGATTGGGACAAACAGTGCAATGAAGGAGAAATGCCACAAGAAAATTCATCAAAGAACAATCACAGAAACTGACATGATTTTCTTTATGCATTACAAAAGACGCAATCCCCAGCCGCCTCTTTGTAAATCAGTGTGATATAAAGTTTGCACATGTTTTTTATCCACACAAACCTTTAGTAAACCGTGGCCTCTATGTGTAAACTTGATCTTGAAGACATTTTTCAGTCCTCTTAGCCTGTTAAACAGCGACTTTGTATTAAACAAGACAGTGAGGTAATTATTTCCCCTTGTTGTTCTCCTGCTTTGCGTTGTAGAGCGTGAAATGATTATGTGCTAGGCTGGGCTGGTTGTGAGGGAGACATCTGTCCTGGCTAATAATGCTGCATACCTACAGCAGACCCACAGCGATGAAGACAGGCCAAATCATGTAAAGAATGAGGGTCACTGTGTGTAATAAGTTTATAGACAATCTATGATTTATGATAGTTGTCACACCTGTGGTCCCGCCATTTTGAGCTTTAGCGCTCATATAGGAGATGTGCAATCATGTCTGGGCCATGTCATGTTCATCTTTTCCCCATTTCCTCTCACATGACATTTGATAGTGTGTTACTAATTGGATGAAAGCCCATAGAGGAAATTAAAGTGTCTTTTGGCATCATCATTCATATTTGCAGTGAAATGACACAGTGCTGTCCCCTGTTCGGATACAATTTCCTCTTCCACTGTATCCCCAAGCACATATTGACCTGGAAGGCATGTGACCTTTTCATGTAATTTGAAGTACAGATCAGCCCTGCTGCAGGAGCTAGTACCCACACTATATGGTGACTTTTTAGAATGCGGATGTTGATTCACCTGAATCATAAACACTGCTGTCAAGCCCATTGTGCAGAAAACTATCATCACACTTCAAAAAGTATTTTCATGTGCTATTGATGTACATACCCTGCTGTGGAAACATCTTTAGCATAAGTTTAAGAATTAGGGCTGTGAAAAAATATCGCGTTAACAGTGCAAATGTTTTTTTTCGTTAATTACGTAATTTTTTTTACGCATTTCACACATACGCAGTGTGATAATTTTATTGTCAGAAAAGTGGGGCAACAATTACCTCGGAGTAACTGCACATTGCATCAGTGACACGTGGGAACTGAAGTCTGTATCTGTAATAAAAACTGAGGAGCGTCATTTTGCGGAGGCTCGTAAAGAACAGATCCTGTCTGTTGCACGTAAGTATGGGAAAAACGACAATCATTGGAACTCACAGTGCACGCAACATGGTTGTCGCAATTCGTCTTACACGCTATGAACATATGAACTGTGTCGCTCACATACTGCAGAGAAGTGTCACAGTGAGTTTTGCTGACAGCGGCTTTGTGAATGCTTTGGTCAAGGCGGTGCGGCAGTGTGTAGTAGGAGTAGAGCAGAAGCGTCAGTGCCATGCGCGATAGTTTCGGTGCCGAGTCTATTTTTGCTGTGCTGCTTATGCTGAAATAAAGTGACAGTGCGTTATTCTTGATCTAAATTCAGGTGTAGTTGCAAATAGTGATTAATCCTGATTAATCCACTGAAAATCCTGATAAATTTGATTAAAAATTGTAATCATTTGACAGCCTTATTAAGAATATAATTTGCCAATAGGAAATATCAGATATTAGATTTCCAGACATTTCTTTAGCAAATATTGTAATAATCAAGTGATATTTGTGCATGAACAAGCAATCTAAATGTAGAGAGTCTGGGACATACATTAAGACTAAGATAGACATTCTTCTATAGAGTTAGAGGCTGTTTACACAAAGTGCTTTTTTTCCATTCCAATGCACTACTTTTCCATAGTTTTTTTTTATGTAAACAAACGCTAGATGAAAGCCTTAGCATTTCATGCAAGACACAGTGTTTTAAACACGTGGCACTCAAGTTTAAAGAAAGGTCATATAATATTCCTAAAAGTAATTTCCCTATCAGAATGTTTTTTTGGGAAGAACAAAAGTTCAACAACAAAAAGATTGAGGAAAGGGCTCTTGACAAAGATCCATTGGGACCTTGAAATATGAAATATCACTCTTCACGCTCAGGCACCTCAAAAAAAAAAGCAAAGGATCTCAAGGGTATCATAAATTACTGATGTATATATAACAACTTTCTGTGGACATAAATGATCATAAACCTGTTCTTTACATATATCTCATTCTAGCATTTTAGTTTGTTTCAAACCGGAGAGGAGAGGTCTCTAGACGGCAACACTTGCTTGATAGAAAAAAGGACAATGCATCGCACCGCAGGACCAAAAATGAAGGTTGCACCAAGTCACTTAGAAAATTTCTACAGATGGAAAAGTGGATAAAGTTATGTCAGCGCAGTGCCAAATCTTTCACGTGGCTTCTTGAAACCCCAATTAGCTTGTTTTGGGAGAGGGAAAAATGAGTGAGAAAAGTGGAAAGGAACTGCCACGTTGAGCTCTGTCCCCATAAAGCTGAAGAAAAAAGCAAAACCAGGTCACATAAAAAGGAAAGAAAACCATGAAATTGTGCTCCATTTTTCTCAGTCTGTACAAACAATTCAAATCCTGTGTAAATGCTTGTACATTAGATTTTTTTGTACTATTCAGTGACAACAAATGAAAAGGAAATATGAATCAAACGTTAATCAAATGTTGCCTATTGAAACACTGAAGATGCAAGAAAACAAACAAAAAAGAATCATGCACAGCTGGTGACCAGCTGTCAGGTAAAAATATTTTGTTGTTTTGTGCGCCATAAAGTTCTACTTTGTAGTCTTATCGCTGGGTCAAGATATGCTGTCATGTCTGTTTGTCAGTGAACAAAAACAGGTGTTTCCAAGCAAAATGATTTATGGAGTCTTCCTGAACAAATGCAACTCTCCAGAGACCAAGACAGGTTTTCTTCTTAAGTCAGAACAGAAATTTCTCATTAAATGCTCCACTTATCATGCACATCTTGTAATGAGAAATTAAATTATAAAAAAAAGAAAGAAAGAAAAAAGCAAGGCAAATAAAAAAAAAATCTGCCTGTTGTCAGGGAATACTATGTGTTTTTCAAAAACACAGGTTGTGGTTATGAAACTGGAGCATAAACAAGACCTTATATGCCCTGTATGCTGATTGAAATGACAAGACAGTGTTTCAGAGCAATATACAAAGAATCCTGCTCAGCTTGCACATTCTGCCATTTTTGCGTAATGGTCAAACACAAAGCCCAGCCTTTTCCTATATATTTCTGGTATAAATTTCACGTGATGCTGTTCTAAAACTTCCATTACAGTGAAGTGAAGGGATGTGCACAATGGAACAAAATCATAATCCTTTTAAAGGTCTAGAATATCCCAAACTACAACAAAGCAGCTCAGAAAACCAGCTGAGAGGTGGGGTATTTTGACAGATATGCGCAGTAAATAGCCTTGATGTTAGGCAAGAAAAAAGAATATTGGTCCATATGGTGCCTCCATTTTCATAATATGTAACCACGAGAGAAACCCTATTATCAGCTATGCTCGAAAGCTAATGAGCTCTTCACTGGTTTGCCTCCACAAATAAATCTTTTTTTTTTTTCCAGCATCACATATCTCCATTAGTGGTCCTCAACATCTCATGTCTACAGATCAGAACTGGTGGTGGTATGAAAATAGATGAGTGTTTTTGTTCAAAGTCTGTCAGGTGGATTTCCATTCTTAAGAGTATAGCAATCAAACAAAGATGTTATATTATATGTACTATATTATATTATGAGCAGCAGCAATAAAATCACTAAAACCATTTATTTTCTTAACTACAAAATTTTTAGTTTAGTAATGTACAAACTTTCAAGAGAAACCAATCACCAGCTCTGTGGTCATTAGGTTATTAATAGAAGTTCAATCTAAGTTCAACTATGTAAAAAAAACTTTAATATCCAAATTCAACAGAAAGAAAAACACACTACCCACAAGTTTGAAACAAGTTTCAGCCAAAAACTCATCACAAAACACCAATAGCTTATATATATGGGTACAATATATGAGTCATTTTAAACACTACCAAAACTGTTGCAACGGAGAATGAATTACAAGTTTTTAATATATTAATTGGATTTATGCAGACCAGAAAAGTTCTTCCGCTCTTGACTGAATCAGTCTTTTTTTTTTTTAACCCTGCCTTGTACAAAGATGTATTGCCATGTTAGAACATAAAAAGGGTCCTGTCCAAACTGTTGCTATAAAATTAGATGCACACAATTCCCTGGAATATCATTATATACTTTAGTATAAAGATTTATGGAAATTACTAACATAGTCAGACCTGTTTATTATAAGGGGGTGCCCCAATACTCTTGGTAATATAGTGTGTGTGTTTGGATATACACACACACACACAATGTATACTGTATATATGGTGTTGGATCGGTTCATGGCTTTGAATTTTATATTGAAGAGCAGTGTAAACAATAACACCTTCACAACCAAATCTTGAAAAGTGGACCATCACAGTTGTTCTTTACGGAGTGTAAATACTAGCATTGTGTTCTTATAATTATAATAAGTTTCAATCAGCAGGTCATGGTCATGTTAGTCAAAGGTTTGGATGCCAGAAGTCTCTGTTAATGGATTTCTGTGGAGATTTTGCACACACTCACCATCCAGTGAAAACTACTGAAATCACATTCAACACAGAAAAGTAAAAAACTGTAAAAACAATCCCTTAAAGCAGTGTCTGCAAAGTCTTTTTTTTAAAAAGTGTTTGCTACACAACAACATGGCCCCCAAACAGGCTCCTTTGAAACTGCCTATGTTTGGTTGAATAGAGGCACTGTGAAATTCAAATGAGACCTTGTAGCTAATGACACAATATTGGATGGAACATCAAAGGCTTTTGCTGAAGCTGTATGTGTGTCTTGCACACGTCTACAAAGCCTTTTTTTCCCAGAAGACACCTGATATTGAAACATGAAATTCACGGCTAAGTGAAGGACTAAGTGGGAACACTGTGTTTGGAGAGAGTATGAGACAGCTCTTACCTCCACAGGTCTTCCCATCATATGTTGGACAGATCCAGTCATGGCACTCACAACGCGGTCCATAAAACGTTCCGGGTTCCAAGACCTGGCATATGCAAATCCCGCACTCACACTCACCTCTTCCACTACAGATCAAACCATCGGGGGTCCGACAGCGCCTCAGTGATGATTCAGAGGAGATCTTACACTCTCCACCCACCTGCCTGCAAAACACAAGAGTGTTCATTCACCCTCTGACCTTTGCCTTCCACATCAAACCTCTGTTCTTGCTCTGTAGGTGAACATATGCCAGATGGTAGATGGGTGGGTGGTGGTTTGCAATCCTCCCTTTCACCAGTAATGACTACCAGACACCCTTTTGCTTTCTGGAGGAAATATTTTGTTTGTTTTCCGAGGATGGGCCAGGCAATGGATTAGATTTTGGGAGATTTCCTGGCTGTATCTCCTTGTACGCTTTTGAGCTAATATTTAAAGATAACAAAAAGACCCTGTAGAAAAATAGCACTGTAATACAGGTCATGTGGAAATCACTACTTTGGTGCAAATGAAGCCGTGACTCATAAGGTATGATTCTGCTAGTACTCAGTCCCACAGATAACAACAAACTCAAGTCTAGACAGTGTCCATACAAGCGCATCTGCTAGAAAGATTTGAATTGGGAAGCAATAAAAATACGTTTTTGTACATTTGAGGAGAATAATATAATATAATCAAAAAGTATATTGCAGTGTATGGTGGTAAAAAAGGTCTAAAAAGAAAATGCTGTCAGACTCAAGAACTAGAATTTCATTAAAAACCTACTGAAAACAAACGGTGGACTGTATTCCACTGTTTATTATTTCCCACCCGAGTACCCCTGTGAAAAATGTTTCATTTGGTAGCGTTCTTACATACCACTCCTGCGTCTCGTCTCTGCAGTTGGCCATTCTCACATTACAGGGTAATAAAAATACACTTTTTTTTGTAAAGCAAACACTGTTCAGGGGCTTGGTATGGTTGCACTTATATGGAACAAGTCTTTCAGCCACAACAGCATATTCACTCTGATTCAGTCTCTGTCTCTGATTATGTGCAATGCAGCAAAAGCATACATAAACATGCATTGTGGAACACATTAGGTTGATTGTGCACCTGCTATGTATAAACCACTTAAGTAATTTGTCAAAATTACAGTCACACAACTGTAGACCTTAGCCAAAACTATAGGAAAAGATCAAAAAGGCGCATATGTTTCTGATTTTCAGGAAATAATGTATGTTTTGTGAGGTAAAAACTGGCTTAAAGTGGCACTAAGTAAAATAAACAAAACATTGCTGGCACCTCCCCATTGCTGTAAAGAATGGAAAAGGAAAGAATAGTAAAAAGCTTAAGATAAAAATGTGCAAACCTGGGACTAGGTTTGTAGCATTGACTACACAACAAAAACATTCCCCTGTCTGTAAAAATCCAGACTGTCAGCAAAACGTGGCTGCACAGTGAAAAAGTCAAACTGATTGAAAAACAAGACAGCTAAACTCACCTTAGCGACTGCTGTAAACTTCCTTGAACGGCAGAGAGCAGAATTAGAAGCAAACAAACTAAGACAGAGTTCACCAAAGTCTCTGCATGCATGTTTAGATCCCCACCAGAAACCTGAAGTGAAGTGCCTTCAGGAATTTTCACTTTCCAAAACAGAGGGAGAACGGGCTGGCCAAATCCAGCTTGAACGCTTCAGAGGCCAACAGCGCTCTCCATATGAATGCCTTTGATTAGTTGTTACTCTCTGTGCAAAGGCAGGAATAAGACATAAAGTGCCAATAAAGGCAACTTCATAGCTGTAATTCAAATCAGGTTTACATAAAGATAATTGGTGACTTTACTTTCCATTTCTCTGCAGTACTGTCCTTTTACAAGGGAATTTGCTAATACAATCATTATAAAAACAAAACATAAAAGATAAAATGGAGACAACTGGTTACGAAACAAAGAATCTCTTTCAAGATTGATTTAATGAGATTTCATTATGATTTCAATTTTAAATCTGTTTTTTCATTATGCACATTTTTTTTCTAACACAGTACTAATTAGCAACTTTAAATTAAGGTTCTCAATGGATATAGGTATCAAGCTTCCCAGATTTACATCTAGTTCGCCATGACTGCAATTAATTTTCCAATAATAAATAGCTACAATGTAAAACCGAATAGTTCACCTTACTTAGATATAGTTAGTAAGCTGTACTTAGTTGTTATACTTACTAGGTTTTACCAAGTTAGAGCAACTTTCAAAGCAAATAAGACAATTTACTTACTTGCTTTAAGTGACACTTACTTAAAATATTCAAGTAGCCACAAAGAAAACAATGGCACTAATAAAGCAGTGAGAGGCAGCAGTGCGCTAATTTGTTGCTAATGCACAACATAACAACAGAAGAAGAAAAAAATTTCACTAGCTTTTTTTTTTTTTTTTTTACTTACCATTATAATGATTATTCCCTTTCCCTTTGGTTGGACACTTAGAACTTTGTCTACATCTTTATAATTTTCTTCCAATGAATGCAGTGATGCAACATGAAATCGGAATCATTTGGTTTCAAAGGAAGAAAAGTTGTAAAAATAGGTTGCATTTAATAGATGACCTATCACTATATTATATTGTTGATTTATTCTGTTGCAATGCACTCTTGAGAGTCAGTGAGTAGCTAGCCTATACTAAGTCAGTGAGTAAACTTAAAATAAAGGATCAAGTACACCATACAGTTCTTTTTTTTTTAGTTACTGTTAATAAATTTAGTTAATAAGATAAAGTCTTACTTTTAAATCCTAAGTAAATTTAAATGTTCTAAAGTAGAATTTATGTTAAACTCTACTTTGAGTGAAATATCATTCAATCATAAATTAAACTTGCTGTTCATTTAACATTTAAAACCCCTTATGTTATGTTAGTTTGTATGCATTTATTTTCAAAATATACAGAATAATATACATACTATGTTAATAAATCACAATATCACATATTTATATTTAATATCACTAAATCACATATTGTGACACAAAATATCACAAAATATATTCTGTATATGTAAATAAAAACACATGCATGTTTAAGAAAAATATGGTATGTTTATATATTAAATATATTTATATAAAAATCGTAAAATATAAAAATACAAATGTATAAACATTTAAATAATCAAAAGCAAAATACATATACTGTATGAGTGTGCATTTATATTTACACAATAAAAATACACAGTATATAATGTAAACAAAAACTTTTATTTTGGATGGGATTAATCATTTGACAGCACTAGTTTATATACAATAAATCTGCGTTTTCCACACACCATGTTGCCATGAATCCTAAAGTTTGTCAAAAAAGGTCTATGGTAAAAAATAAAATCTATACATATCTTCAGATATGAAATGTGCAACTATGCAAACAGTAAAATGCAGCAAATTAAAAAAAAAAAAAAGTAGTGCAGATTTTATCTTAAATGTTAATCTTAATTTTTTTTAATCAGTATTTTTCAAATAT
>JAUCNO010001888.1:8462784-8518125 GCA_032353835.1 Enteromius viviparus
TTCTGTTTATTCAATACATTACCAGTTTATTCAATAAAGACAATTAACAGCTTTGTTTCCGAGTACTTAGTTAACCCGACACAAAAAGCGGGATTGTTTCAATTCTTTTGCAGTGGGCCGCGGAAACATATGTATTTGGCTGTGTGGGCGTGAGAAAAAAGGTTGGGAACCACTGTTCGAAATTATTACCTGTGGGTTTTTTAGGTCCGATAATTAACACCTCTGTTATTAGTCCCAAAAAGCTAGACAATATTCAGACATTCATGGACGGTAGAGAGAGAACACACACACATAGCAAAAGTCTGCACCAAGGCTAGCTAGCTCGCTCCAAGCATCTTATCAGTATAGCTGGGTAAACAGTCTATGCAGAATTACTTATTAAATCAGTTCAACATATGAAATACATTTATGTAGTTTAATGAGTTAAATACTGATTCGTATAATTACAATAAAAATGTATATGAAATAAAAAATTTAAAAAAGAAGGAAATTAATAAAAGGAAGGATATAGCCTCACTCCATCGTCCCCTTCATAAGGATCCCATCCTCAGATCTGAAATATTAGCCTGCAGTTGTAACATATAGATATAGAGCAACAAAAACACTTACATTATTGTGTAACCACTGTCTGCCTGTATTTACATACCCTTCACACTGCTGGAATTGAACCTACATGGGTGGACTGGTGTCTTTCCATCTTTGCTTGAATTTCACACATGATGTACCAGTAATATTTTCATAGTGTTGCATAGAAGGATAACTGTGTCTAGTTTTGTTTTTGCACATTATTGAGTTTAAAAGTGTGTGGAATCCATTGGACCTCGGCATAGCCTCTGAGAAAGTGAACAGTTGTACTAAAATTCATGGATAGGAGGTCAAGTGCTAGAAAAACACAGAAAGTTAAAAACATCAAAACCCCTAAACTATATGTGAAAACTGGAGAATGCATTCGGACATTGTTAAAGCATGGACGATAGTAAAAGAATGACCAGATCAAGGATTCCTGGGACAAAGGAAGCTATATAGTACTGATTAGATCGAATATATGACATTATGTGAACTGTAATTATAAAATTGAATTGCTGGAGAATCAGTTGTTAAAAAGTGTCTACATAGGACTTGTCAAGTTATCCTTGAAAGTGAGAATCACTTTAGTGCAGGGGTAGTCCAGTTCAGTGCTCCAACCCTAATCAAACACCTACAGGCAGGTGAGATTATTATTATTATTATTATTATTATTATTTTAGGGTTAAAGCTGAACTCTGAAGCACTGCGGCTCTCCCTGCTTTAGTGTAACCAAGGCCGAGCATTTTTTATTAAGTATAATTTTAATTGGCTAATTTTATTGATTTGAACTTAAAATATTTGTTAATGTATTTTTTCCAAGCAAGAATTATAATCAGCAAGGCCACAAAAATACCGTAAAACAGTAATACTTGGAAATTGAACAGTTTAGAAAACTATTTTCTATTCTAAAATATCATGTTACATGATCCTTGATAAACTGTTCTAATTACCTCATGATAATTTCAAATGTTTAAAAGTATTATTATTTGTGGAAACATGATACATTTTCATTTGAAAACTTTTATCATCATTTATTGGAATTTTGTAATGGTTTACATTACAGTCACTTTTTAATACCTTAATGTGTCTTTGATATAATAACTAGGCTATCTATAACAAATAGATAGTATATTTGTTAAGTTGCAATGTATTAGGCAATATTGTAAGACATGTTTTGATTTAGGTAAGATTGTAAAAAGTGTTCATTTTTGTGTTTGTAAGGTAATAAATTTAAATTTCAGATAAAAGATCTAGAGAACAGTAGATTCAGTTTTATAGCAAGGAATTTATGAAGCATGCTAAATTTAAACCTCAACTCACAAGCTATAGAAATATTATGCTGCTAATATGTTGCTATAGAAATATCATATGACCATTCATTCATTCATTGTTAATTGTGATGGTGGTGTGATCTATGAGGACTAAAAATAGATGGATATGTAAAAAATGAAATATCTTCCACTTTATGATGTTCTCTAGCCGTTATGAAACGCACCTCTCTAGTTCAAACCACTAACAATTAAGCCTGGCTATTTCAACACCAGCAGTTCTAGGAATAGTCTGGGATTCTTCTTAAGTGAAAACAAGGGAATTATATATATATATATATATATATACTGTATAACAGCCAGTGACCTGAGGTTTATTTAAGCTTCAGCACTATGGCTGGATCGCAGTGCAGCACTTGACACGTGCCGCTTTGTGAACGTTATTAGCCGCTTGGCCCCACAGTATGTTTAGATGAACAAGCCCTGAATCACATTTTACAGCTCAGAGCTCCTCTGACAGACTGCTAATCAATCTGACAGGATGTTGTCAATGTTGCTCTTATAAAATGCTTCCTTGCCCACCCTGCAGTCCTTTAAACAAAACTAATGGGTTGTGATGTCGGCTCTCCGACTTCCAGTCTAATTGATGTACATTTTGCAGATCTTCCCAGAATGGTAGCCTCCACCCGGCACGATACATCCGCTCCTCTGACACCGGGTCAGGATTCACACACACGTGTGATTATTAGGATGGCACTCATTAGGGAGCATCTTGCCTGACACTGTCGTCGCCCCGCTCTAAGGAGCACTCTACGAATTACTGCGATACACTCCCTGGCATTTTAAAAAGGACTGATTGTCACACGCGATACTGCCACCACCAGTCCCTGCGTCCACCTCTGCCCTACTGTGATTAATTGTTCGTGATGGGCAAGTAGAGGCCATTGATGCCAGCTGCTGGTCTGGGTTTGCTGAATTAATATCGTGGACATTTTCTGCCAACCCTGTCCTGTCATTCACAAGTCCTTGAGACATGAAACAAGTTTAGACGTATGCGTGAGCATTTTTTTGTAATTCATCTCTCTGATTATATTAAGTTGATTTGGTTTTAAATCCCATTCAAATTTCAAATCAAAAATTGTGTTTAAAATATGCTAGATGATAAAAGATAATGATAAAATTTGTGTTCTTTTAAGTTTCAAAATTTTAAATTAAATCTAATTAAAATTATAATTTGTAACCATCAAGTAATAACATATCTTTTTATAAAATATATATTTTCCTTATAACTTGAACATGTGACTGTATATATCTTAAAATTTACTTAAATAAAATAAAGAGTGTTGTTTTACTTAGGGAGACAAATGGAGAAATCTTTTTCTTTTTTTAATAAGCCCTCTTAGCTGTTTTGCACAACAAAATGAGATGCTCTGGTTCATACTGAAAAAAAAAGGTGCACTGAGATGGAAATTTATTAACTGGCACCAGTTAATGTGTGCATTATTCATTTCTGGTAAGCATGAAAAATGATTTAAAGAGGTTTGAAATTGCAGCTGCAAAGGCTGACTGCACCGAGCCAAACTTGTTCATTTGATCCTTTAGAGGTGCAGAAGGGTGTGAGCTGCTCTCTGGACAGGGTTTACAGTAACAGCTGTGCTCCTCTCACAAGGGGGCGGCCACTCGGCCGGGCGGTGGGCCGCTCTGAACAGATGGAAAAATACATCAGAGCTCTCTCACTGTTATTAAAAACACAATATCCTCTGCTTTTTAGGGTTTAAGGCGGGTGGGGGTGAATAGGGCGGGAAGGGATCGAATGGAATGGCTGTTGGGTAATTTCTTATCATCTGGTTTTCCAGAAATCAGAGAAGGAAAAAAACAGAGACACTGTATTTGTCTCATGTCAGTCGCGAGGGGCTTCTTGCGTTCTTTGTGTCTGTGTGTTTTTCTTGGTCTCTCTCTCTGCACCACCCCTCTTTAGCTCAGCGAGGGCAGTGAGGAGGAAACAGTGCCAGTGGCATATGGCTTGCCACTGCGCTAAACATCCATACTACAGACAGGTCCATCAGTCACAGCTTTGGCCGTGTGAGAGGCGAGTATGGGTGCCTGATAGATGGTGTTTAGAGCTTACCTGCTGTTACGACATCACCACTGAAACACTGGGCTCCCCCCAAAAGCCCACGCCGACACTGGAAACCGCAAAGCGTGAAATACCATGTCTGGAAGTGCCTACCGAGTCGGCCGAGTTACAACAAATAATAGATAAGCTATTTAAACCCTCAGTTAGGGACCCTGGGTCAGACCCTGCCAATTAATGCGCAACATCTGCCATATTCAGCGTATGTATATGAGGAGCCTTGGTGCGACTCTGATAATGTTTCCGTTGCAAGAGTGGGCATCAAATTGGTTAGAAGATTGGGTCAAATAGGACCATTCTTCTCAAAGCCTTTTCCTATTTCTATGAGGAAACGTTTGTCTTTGTTCCTACTTGGGCCCGGTGTTTTTCTGCCAAATTTAACAGAAGGCTCTGAGGGTAAAGGGGGTCCACCCCACCATTACCTTCTGCTGCTGAGCAACTACCCAGCAAAGACAATCGCTCAGAACCCCGCTGCCTGCACCACAAAGTAAAAATCCTTTAATTAGACCTTTATGGTTTTTTTCTTCCCCTATCTAACATTCTTCGTCAGAGTTGCTGGATTATACATATATAAAAAAAGTAATTCGATTTTTAAGCTTCATGTAGAATTCAGTTTCTGCAAACACAAAATTGTGTAAAAATGTTTAGCTAATGCCAATGCTAATTATATATTTATTTAATACTGGGAACTTGTTCACTTTAACAGGAATTAAATTAAAAATTAATTAATAAATTAATAAAAATTTATTTATAGTGATGCTTTTCAGTGAATGAAATGCTAAATTAAAAAAAAAAAAAAAAGAGTAAAAGAGAGAAAAAAAATATAAGGCTACAGATAATTTATTAACAATTGTCAACAAAATATGAAATACAATCTACTAATCTAGTGTGCAGCTCCAGAATTTCTTACCAAACAAGTCTGCAGTTGCAGAACTAGCCACCGGGGGCAGTGCTGTCTAAGAAACCACTAACACTATCTTTTCTGTGAGGTAAAAAAAATAAAAAAAAAGAAAGAAGAAAGAAAGAGGCAAAATCGTTTGGTTAAAAAAATCTCTTCTGTGAAATAAAATGCTTTTTACTTATTAAAATAAGCAAGCAAACAAACACATACACAAAATATAAAAATATATTTTTGAAATGTTTTTTAATAACATTTCTAAAACAAAACTAGCCTACCAGAATATGGTTAAAGAATTGATTAGACAAGGACAGGTATTATTTGCAATATTTTTCACAGTCTAAATTAAATTGACAGCCAAACTCCAGCAAAAAAAGAAAATGAATACAAATACAGGCTAACAAGGTAAACGTAAGGTGAAATAGTAATAAAATTATATATATTATATATATATATATGTATAATTTAAAAATAAATCTAATTCTTGTATTCTGTAAAATCTTGAACAAACCACACTGACTGAAAACGTGCATGGGCATATCGAAAAGGAAGGGTACAAGGGGAGGAAGTGTTATATAATTAACACTATCTAAATAAATAAACAGTCAAACTGGAGCCAAGGAGGCCCTGTTTTCTGTGTTAATGCACTATTGGATTTCCAAACATTTAAATGGGTCTAATTAATGTCTCACTCACTGTGTTCTTATTACTAAAAAGGCTAATTA
Source organism: Enteromius viviparus (assembly GCA_032353835.1). Taxonomy (NCBI): domain Eukaryota; kingdom Metazoa; phylum Chordata; class Actinopteri; order Cypriniformes; family Cyprinidae; genus Enteromius; species Enteromius viviparus. The sequence goes on from JAUCNO010001888.1 coordinate 8,468,377, forward strand.
TGCAGATGGATAACATCAGAGCAGGGGCATTTACATGTAAAATCAGAAAGCCATTTACTAAATGAGCATTCTTTCCATCTGTTGGTAGAATATTATAATTCTGTGCCTCTGCATGTTTGAAGATATAACATGAAATGATGTTTTTGAAATGAGCTAAGTATTCCAATTTGATTCAACAGTGCTGGATAATACAATATACTTCGAGTTAGCGATGCCTTGCATCAAATACCGAATTAAAACAATAATAATAATAAATATTAAAAACAAAAGCATACATATTCAATGTATTTAATTTTAAGCACGCACTTCTTCATTTAAATATTTCTTTCTTTTAAAAAATCAAATAAATGAAAAGCCATTTCAATCCAGTTTTAATTGCTTAAACGTGCTCAGTCATTTGCTCCTCATAACCCTGTGAAAGAGTTACATGTTTATTTCTCTGTTCACTTCACTGGCTAATCTCTTCATTAATAAGTCATAATTGCAGACATTAGATAACCACAACAGATTCCCCTCTGAATGCTAAGCATTGCTAGCCAAGCGCTTAACTGCTTCATATTTGCTCCTGTTCCACACGGTGGAATCCATAGATTGTAAATTAGGTCTGATGATATACTCCAGGCTGCCTGGGCCCCTGCGTCAGGGCAGGGAGAGGCCATGGGGCACATTGTCCTCTTGACTTTCCGTGCAGTCTTTGTTTTTTTCTTTTCTCTCAACAAAGCGATCAAGTGGCATATCGCACATGACAGGATGTAAAATACATTCATTTGCATGAATTTAGAGACTGCTTTGACTTTGCTTTATGTGTGTGACTGACCGACCACTCCATAAAATTCACTTTAGCAGCAGGGGTTCCGAGACCTCGCTAAATACTACGGCAATACTCCTGTCAACATCTGTCAATCATCAGAGGGCAAATGAGGTTGATACGATATAGAAACGGAAAGGCATTATAATAACAATGGTTTAAACTAAACCAATTTAGAGTGTACCTAAAAATTCTAAATATATAATCTAATGTATATTATAATGTTTAACTGTCACTTTACTTTAGGTATAAAAGAGTTAATAATAGCTGGTCTCAGGGAAAAGTCGCAGACCAAATAAATTACTAAATTTTTCGCCCAAAAAAAAGAAAAAAGAGGTAACCAGAATTGACACCTGTTTTACAATACAAGAACGGATCAGTGTCACTCCTCCTCACTTGTCTTGGTTTCACAGTCCATTAAACTATTAACAACAGAGAGCAAACACAAAGGTCCAAAGTACAAGAAGGAATAAACATAGCAATCAAATCGAAGCTTTGTAAAAGACTTTGAGGGGCCCGAGATACTTCAGTGCGACAGCTGAATTTTCTGCTTAAAAAGCAGATCTGATGAGATGCAGCATTCATGGAACAATAATTCAGCCCACATGCACAAGCTGCCGTTACCGACTAAATACAAGGGATTTTGACAGGCAATAGGGATTCAAATCTAAAGCTTCTTCATCTAATCTAATATAAATGTAATATAAAGGGTGTTTTTCTCTGCTGAGCACAATTCCTAAAATCTCATACTCTGCTATTGAGCTATTTGGAAAAGTAAAATTAAGAGCATGGAGAAATGACAAGAAGATGTTATGGTTTTTTGAACCTATGTAAATAATATTTAATTATTCATGTATAATTTACTCTGCGCCTAAGGGGTCTTTAAATAGCAAAATTACAAAGTCCCGATGCATAAAGTCCAATGTAAACAATTTTATATATAAAAAAATTATCTTTTATTTATTTTAGCCTATCTTTATCTTATTTACAATTTTACCAGTCATGCTTATTTCATCAGAACAAATCATGTCTGTTTAAAATGTAGTTTGTAATCGAACAATCTTATATCACAGAAAACTTCAGACTGAACAAGAACGTGCTACAAAAACTGCCTTGTTTTATTTTACCATTAAATGTAAATGATTTTATAAAATAGAAGATTTATTTGCATTATTTCCTAAATAAAAATTGATCACTTGAAAAGAAAGAAAGAAAAAAAAAAAGGCAGTTTATTTTCTGAGTATTATCTGAGCAGCTTCATTGTGATCTGAAAGACTGCTTTTTTTTAGAGGCTTCAGGGACTGAATTTAGGGAATATTAAGCGGTTTAGAATACTTTCTATATTTTTAGCTATATGTAAACTACATGCAATATCTACAACTAGACAAAAGCAAAACAAATCTAGCTGTAAAACTATATCATCAGTTCAAGGCTTCGCTTTATCCTGATAGGACGATATTTTTGAGGCTCAAAGGTGCTCTGCTCGCCTGGCAGCCCAGTCAGACACGAGCGAGCAGGGCCAGAGGGGTTGTGTTCTCCCTGCGTCTCCCAGCCCGACGGACACCACCACCACAGTGCTGAGCGCAGGACGCCAGTGCTGTCTTCTGGCACTTCCCGGGCCTGTGCCGACTCAGCGTGGTCACACACTTACTCAGCAGCCACACATTTACAGCAGACTCACTCACACACACAAGATCCTGGCCTGCTCCTCTCGTCACCGACTGCACTCCAGAGATGCTAATTAAAGTCCACCCACAGCATGATTCACTGAATGGAGCTACACGCAGAAATATTACTGCATCTGTATCTCCTTCCTTTGTTTGGCTCTCTTAATAACATTATTTCAAGACAAATACTCACCTCGCTTGTCAAAACATTAATTACAGCACAGGTCAGGTGAGGAAATGACAGAAACATCATTTGCTGGTCTGGTGAAGTTTTGCGGAGAATCCAGAAGATGGCAACCTATCTCTGATGCACACGTCTGATCGCTTTAAGTATTTATCAAAGCATCAGTCACTGTTTTTTTATGTTTCATGACGATCTAGAGGGTGATGCTTAGGTAAACATTACTAACAATGCAAGCTAGAACATTAAAACAACTTCTTTCAAAATGCTCAAGGATACAATTTTAGCTGTTTCCATGAACATGCAATCATAAGGCATTTGCCGTTTAGGGAATTGATAGATTACCACTTGGGTGATGTAAACTTGAACCAGATTGAAAGAACTGAATGGGAGAGCTCCACTGGTTACCTCTCCAATAATCTGATTTCAAGTCAAACTATCCAGCTGTAATTATACAAAGATACTGCAAGTGTGTACACAGTAATTGTTCTAGATTGGACCATTTATGGTACCTGGGTTGCTGCATAACTAACATTCGCTTTCAAAAATAGGCATAATAACGTATTTACTGTACAGTATGACAGAAGGAATTCTCTCTTTATTGTCGTGCTCAGAAGAAAAGACACTGAGCACTGAGGCAAGAGAAGGACAGTGGTTTTGCTCCACGCTGTTGAATAGCCACTTGTGATCGCAGGCCGAGTGAAACGCGACACCATGAGACTTGACCAAATTAGAATGAAGCTTTACTCTGCTGGACACTCTCTGCATCAAGACACTCTGGATTAAAAGCACGCTGGAGACGCAGCCCGTCAGGGACAGAGTGCTAGCGGGAAAGCAGCGCTCATTAAAATACACTCAAGGAGGATGAGATTGAGTAGAAAACTAAGGAATGAATAGATGGTCCTGTTAAAAAAAGGCAGTCCTCAAACTAGCTCAGACCAGCACAAACTCCAGTGCTTTTTAGCTAGAGAACTAGATTAGCCATACTGTTAATCAAAAATTATCCAATCAGTCTGTTTCATACATGCAGTAATCACTATCACTACATCAAGTTGTGCGTTATATTATGATGACAAAAAATATTTAGGGCATTTACAATATTTACACTACAATATATTGTAAAAGAGGAGGCCCGTGATTGTGGTTTGAAAAAAAAACAACAACATTAATAATAATTAAGATACTGAATGTTCTATGGAGAGAAAGTCGATGCAAAAAAGAGAGAAAAAAGAAAATAAATTGAAATTAATTTTTTAATTTTGGGCAAATTACAAAAAAATATATATTTTCACTTAAAAAGCTATAGAAACGAAGATATACAGTACATTATAGAATAAGGTTAATAATGTATATATAACATAATACAGTAAGTAGTAAGAGTCTTACACACACAAGGAAAAGATAGGCCTCAAAGCAAGTGGACAATACTGTATAGTGTGTAAAGTAAATATATTAAGTAAACTTTGTTTGTTTTTTTCTTTTTTTTCTGATTATACCAGTAATCTATGAAAATACTTTGTTCTTTGGCATGACTTTAAATCAGGAGTGACAGACCACTGTTTAGAGACAAGGGATGACAGCTAATAGTGTCTAGGATCAAAGACCTGATCAAAACATGACATTGAACGTCAGATCCAACAGAGCCAATCACGTGTGTTTAGAAAAATGTACGAAAACTTCTAATTGATCAGCCATTCTGATGAGATGAAATGTTCTCATCAAAGCTGGAACACCTAATGGGGGAATCACAGTCTCGGTACAAACAGTATCATTATCTCCGGGGCATCTGTATGCATTTGTGTCCGCAGCTGAGAACGAGTGTCCCGGCCTGGTCCCTAGGTTCATGCCGGGCTTTGACCCGTGCTGCCACCCTCCCAAGTGTCACTTTTGATGCTCGTGGTAGGATCCATCATGTGGTTGGCAGGCTGGCTGGTAAACAGGCCGGTCCCATGGGAGCATGCGTGTGTATGTGTGTGTGTGTAGGCTCTCCAACAGCTGGGTGGAGGAGCTGAAGAGTGGTGGAGCTTGCAGATGTGAATCTGGAAGCGACAGAAGGTATCGGCGTACACATGTTTGTTTTTCCACCTCTCCTGGAGGAAAAAGGAGGCCCTTGATCTAGTGCTGAGCAAAACAGTTAGCTTTTGTTTCAAGAGATGAAAACCAGTGTCGCTGTGAGGAGGGGCCAGAAAATGAAAGAAAAAAAGGGGAGGGTGTGGAGGGGGGGGTCGCTTGAAGTCCGGAAACTGAACGAGGAGACTGGGTGGTCACTCACAGCCTGTCGTAACCCTTGACCTGGTGTACACATGATCAAGAGACTCCCTCTAAAACACTGTAACACAACCAACAGTTATCATGAAAGCCACCGGATCAGATGTACCAAAAGGCTCTTTCACCTTGTCCATTGATTTCTGTCTTTATCCCTAGTTTCTCTTTTTGTATCGGACTGTAACTGTATTTGGCTCAGCATTTGACACATATAGAAATCTTCCAGGGTGTACAGGAGTCCACGCAGTCCATGCTGTACAGGGGGCCTGCTAACAACGTTATGAGCCAATTATAATATAGTTTCGATTTGCATCTAAAGCGGTTTCAACTCTACATAAATGTATGCCTAAACTAAATGCCTACATTTATTTTTAATGCTAAACTGAAGTATCATAAACATATATTATTATTAATTTCCGTCATTTTTTATGAATGATATACTTTAAGAACTCCTTGTGCTCAATGTTACAATTTGTGGGCAGAGCTCCATCTCTTCACAGAAGGAACACCACTGTTCTACTGTCCCAGGCTTTGCTGTTCAATCTGCTTTGTGTATTCCTGTGAATTAAGCAGTTTCATGTGATTTCAAAATCTTTCACGATTTGTGACCAGAGAATACCGACCCAAAGCAAATCTCTTTTTAAACATCTCTTTATAAACTAATCTCCATTGAGGCACCCGTAATACATTAATACATCTCTATTATTATCGTATCTCAGATTTACATGAGAACTAAGCAATTTTCCCAAGAATCCAGCTGAGAGTCCAAACAGCTGATAAAAACATTGCAATAATCCAGAAGTAATCACAGGTCCACTACTCCAATCCATAAATTATGAAGTAAAAGGCTGCATGTTTATAACAAAATTAATGAATAAATGTTGGTTTGATTTATTGCTCCAGCTAAAATATAATTCCTCTATTCATAGCATCCATCCCAATGGCAATTTGTACATATTTTACAAGTTATCTAATTTCCATTAATTAGTACAACCTCACTTGTATGAATCATAGGATTCCTCAATTTATAAAAAACATATATATATATATATATATATATATTGTGGTAAAACATTAAATCCAATAAATTTTTTAAATGAACCTGAATTTGAATAAATGTAATACATTTTTTGGGTGAACTACTTTAAAATTGGAACGCTCACCTGACATCATTTACTCATCCTTATATTAGTGACTTCAGGACTTTCTGCCTTTTGTGAAACAAAAAGTAATGGTCAGTAAATAATGTAATTTTGTGCTTTGCAGAAAAGATCATGACAATAAAAAAAGATCTCTGTCCAAGCCCTTATAAAATGGCACTGTGTTTTAGAAGTTAGCATGGTAGTGAATGAACACCATGGTATTTTTAATTGGTTTCTCTTTAATAGACGTAGTTGTTTTCATGTTAATTTTGGCAAATACACCCTAATAACCTTCAAATATATATAGTCTGATTATACATGCCCACGAGTGCTTTTGTTCAAAGCATTTTGTGTGTGTGTGCTAGCAGCCGGAGTGGTGGCAGCCTGTTAGCATTCTGCCTTGACGACTCCATCAGCCCAGTCTCAAGGTAGCTGTCAATCAGAATGCATCATTTAATTCAACAGCACTCCAAGGACTTTTCCTCCTGCAATGCCCATGACAGCACAGCTACGGCTCTATTCACTGATGTGCACGGTTGTATTTGCAATGTTCAAATAATTAGAGCGAGCGAGAGAGCGGATGTGGAGAGGTGAAGGAAAAAAAAAACAGCAACAAGTCTCAGTACGCACACTGAAGATGGTTCATTTTCGAGAGCGGCACTGGCTTCTGCGGCACAGTGGCACGGCGCTAAATAACAGTGACAACGCTGCATTCATGCTCTTTGGAGAGACGTGAATTCATTCTTAGCTCGCTCTAATTAGATTAATGGTGTTGTGGCATACAAAGTGGGCCCACTTCACATTAGATAGCGTACGAATGAAGACAAACACTTATTTCAATTCCAGGCAGAGAAAAGCAGTGGCCAGGGTAGTTAGCATAGCCCTTTATGGTGCAATGAGATGTTAATTGTCTGCCATTACCTCTAAACTGCTTGCTTGTTGTATTAATCACAGCGCTAATTGATGCAGAGATAGAAACTTAGCCACAGGCGAGAACGTGGAGGAGAGAGTTGTAGATGGTGGATAAAGGATTTATCGTGTGAACCATATGGCTTTGAATACTACTAAACATACCTAGTAGCACTCCTTTCCTTGATAAGTTCTGCGGTGAGGGATGTTTATTAATTTTTTACTAACACGTTTTTAATTTAAGAGATAGACACCTCAAAAGGGTGGCGAAGCATGAATACCAGATGCAATGTGTGTGTGTCCATATGTACTAAACTCAGTGATGAACAACAGAGACATGCAAAAAACAAAGGGTCTTCGGTTATTAGAAATAACCTCCTATTTTATAAAGTAGAATAACCTGTTTTATTGAGAAAATAGCTATTAAATGTTATGCAATGAGCAAAACTATTTTAAACTGTATTTTGGTTTCTTAGATAAAAATGCATTTGATTTTATGATTACACTTTATTTATCTTAAGTGAACTGCAAAAAGCAAAAACGTAACACCAGTATGAATAACGAAACACAAACTTAGGATGTTTGACAGATTTAAAAAAAAAAGATGATTCTTGTGATTTGAAAATTATGTCAACCAGAACAAAGAGGCAGGACTTCAAAATAAATCTATTTTTTAGGTAAAAAAAATTAAATTTGTCTAAAAAAAAAAAAAATTCTCATCATTAAGCTGAAAATTCATTCATCAAACCAACTCTCACCACATGTCACTCAAAACTTGTAGAAACTTTTCCAGTAGATAATACGGTAAAATGCATAGTTGTCATTTTTTTGAGTTGCCTTAGGTTAATCAATGCCACAAAATACAGTAATATTTTGAAATAATATAACAGTCTAAAATCCTTCTCTCTGCTTGGTGCTCATGAATTATTCCTTAAAATTATCACTGTTAAGACAGCTTATTAGTTTTGCAGAAACATTATTTTCATAGAGGTTCAAAAAGACTGTTTTAAAATAGAAATCTAAATATCTAATAACTAATATTTTAGGAATATTTCAAAACCTTTAAACCAATTATTGTAATAACAAACTGGAACTACTAAACAGCATTTATTTACACATAACTATTTTTACTTATTAAAGCCTTGCATTTCTGTTGGCATTTTGTTAATGTACATTTCCGGATATTAACTTCCTAATAGTTCCAAATCCCAAAACAATTATATTGTAGCAGACACTACTGCGTCTAAAGTGTTTACACATACTTGGGTGAATTAACCATTACTAAAATATTTCACTGATAGTGTGGCAGCTGGCACAAGCCTGAAATTGGTTGCTGGTTTAATACATTTGTTAAGCACTGATTCTGAATATGCATGATGCACCTGTGTGTAATGGTCAATGTTAAATAAAAGTAAGTTCAACGTACAAAACACTTACAACCCTATTACTGTAGCAATTAGGGAAAGTTGTGTACCACTTCACAGACCAAACACATGGAACACAAGAGAGGAGGCAGAGAAAACAGAAGCAGCAAAGAAAAACAGAGGGAGAAGATGGCTTTGTCATATGGAAGGGAGGAACAGTGAAAACAGATGAAAGGACCTGAAGTGAAGGAAGTGTTTAAAACAAGGCTGTGCGCACCTCAGGGGGCACCAGTGACCACCTGCGTGGGGGACGTGGGGTCCAACACCTCATGACTCCCTCCCTGCAGTCACCAACACCTGGCTGAAGGTAAGATTCACAGCCTTAAATTTATGCTTGGATAAAGGCATATATATATAAAAAACTGAGCTAATATAAAGTACTTTAAAAGAACCAAAACAAAGATAAGCAATAAAAAAATGCTCTTGCATTTCTTTCTGTCTTTAAAAATTCTCACACATGCCATCTTAATACATTGCCTCATACTTCCATGAAAGAAACCAATTTTAAAATGCATACTGGTGTGTCAAAATAAATTTGAAAGCTCTCCTAATCCTGTACACAAGAACTAGAGTGTTCACGAGGTCATGTTTTTAAAGCAACCCGATCCAGCTAAGCTGAGACTAACTACCTTAAACATGCACAAAGCTCTACTCATGTCTTCACACATACAGCATACTGAACAGTCAGATCCATAACTCTCTTACTATTATTATTAAATAACACTGAAATGGTGTTCCTAAAACAAAATATCCCTCCAGCACCCAGAACACGTTGTTTCTCTAACAGTTTCGCTGTTCAACTACGCAGGTGTCTGGAGTTTTCTGGACTTGTCTTTAATATGTCTTTTTGTCCCCGTCAAATCACCCTGAATTCACTGCTGTTGATGATAATAATAGTGTTGGGTATCCATTGATTTGCCGTGGCCCCTTATTGTGAGCTAACGGCAGAAGACACTCATCTCTCCCTTTAATTAGGCCCTGGACCAGTTTCTTTTTTGATGTAGTTACTCTGTGGATACAGATGGCCAATGCCTTTGTTAGCGCCCTTGGCTTTGGCCTTTGAAAAGACAGGTTCTGACAACTTATTTGCAAAGAAGACTAAAGGAAATGAAATGTCTTACAAAAAGGATCTGAAAGGCGTTTTACAGCGCTTTTGCTCATTATCCACTTTGTAAAGTCACGGAAAACAACTTCTCTCTTTGGTTAATCTCCAGATGAGGACACGTGAAGATGCTACTTAACACTGATGCTAGAAACTGTGGCAAAACAGGCACAATGATTGCAAAAAAAAAAGAAATTATACACAAATTATAAAAGTAAAAAAGCAAACACACACAAAAAGGAAGGCAAACCCATCTAGAAAATAGAAAAAAAGAGAGTGTGGCCAGCGCACAGTGTCTTCATGAGTTCCCAGTCATTTTTTTCCTTTATCCACGGGAGTCTAATTACCTAAGCACTGCTGCCCGTTTTCAATCAGAGTTAGCGAAAATGACATACTCCTTTGTTCCTTTCTCATATCACACATGATGCACTGTCATTCTTCTCGCCGCTGAGCCTAGAGTAGTATCTTTCCCAGGCTGCCATCTGTCCCTGGCGTGGCCCACTTATGTGGGAGAGCATAATTCTCCCCCGTCATGGTGGCTGCACATATTTCATGCTTGCTCCTGGCTTTCTTTATGCCAACTATTAGCAGCTTTGAGGACTTTGGGTCAGCTTAATAATCATTTAAAGGTTTGTTAGGCACTGACCCTGCAAAATGGCCCCACAAATTGAAAAGTTATTCACCATGTCCTTCATCGAGTGCATCTTCACAGTGCCTTTGTTCTCAAAATAGAACTTTTTCATCAGGGATGCTTCTCTTAAAAGATGCTATCAGATTTGGGATTCTCGATGTAATCTTAACATGTTAAGCAATGATCAAGCTGTAATTGCATTATCATATTTAATTTGAGCTCAATAGCTCCCCACCTGTACGTCGCTTTGGATGAATAAATGAATAAATGTAAATGTAAATGTAAACTCCAGTTCTTTTGAATTATAATTATGACTTGTAAAAACAACTAGTCTCTATGTGACAGTCATTAGTGTTTGGCAGAAAAATGTATTTATATATATATATATGCGTCTAAAGAGGTTAAAAAACTAACAACTTTCATTTTTAACTTAATTATATATTTAAATAAATTCAATGTCTGAACTTAAAATGATTTGTCTTGTCTTCATTCCAGTGCTGTGACTTTCAATTTGCCCGTAGATCACCATAACAAATGTGATATTTTATATTGATTATCTCAAACTACTGAAGAACAAAATAACACGAATAACAAAATAAAAGTGCTATGTGCAGACCTCAAGAATTGGCACATGAAACAGACTGAAAATAAACTGATCATTACAATAGAGGGACACATCCTGACATTACAATACAACACAAGTCGCTAGTGCATGCTGGGAAAAGGGATGAATAAGACTGAAGCACTAAAATATTTTTCTTTAACTCAAAAAGCACCAAACCAACAAGTACCTGCTGTGCTACTTTTCTCAACTTTAAAAAAATGCATCAGGTTGTATTACTTAGAATTTGTAAGCTGCAAAAACAAAGTAAATCACAAAACTACAATAATGAAAAAAGCCCCCTTTAGTCATTATTTAGCATTATTCACTCACACAATACACAAAATGTGTAATCAATTTATTGTGCAATCAATAAACTGAAAGCCTTCCAGGGGGTGGCAGCCTGATACATGTGAATCATAGATGGCTCTGTCTGTGTCTGCATGACTGGCTGAAAGTCATGGTCATATCATAACTCATATTTAATGCAAGGAAGGGTGAGAGTTCAGACCTTGTCCTCGTTACATGGCCCTCATGACCTTTAGCATGTTGCCCATCACTCTTGGACGTTGCATCATCCACCCCAGCTGTCCGGCTGTTGTATATATAGCTGGTGCGGACACCCTTCGTACAATTCAGGAGAGGACTAGGAAGTTCCATCATAAAACCAATCAGGGAAACCACGCTGGGGACCGTAAATCACACATTTTTGAAGAGCACTTGAAGGTCTGGGAAGTGCACATTTCCCCATTATACTTCACAGGAAGCCCCACATTCTCCTCCTGAACCCAGGTCACATGGGGTCACAACCTTGGGAAGGCTATTGTACATATGTAGCCATGACAACCAGGGCATTAGAAACACAACAGCGTCCTCCCATCCATAGTCAAAAGAACTGAAACCATGTCAGCTGTAAAAACAGAAAATGGTAAGATAATGTCTTTTCAAATTTGATTTTATAGACTTTACATCTATATCAAAATCCTAAAATTGTCTGAGTGCTATAAAACACTAAAATAAAGCCTAGCTTTGAATGATAAAACGTCCTAAAGTCTTGTCCTGAATGTCAATTAAAATATAATTAAATGAATAAATCACAATGTAATCTAATTCAGTATAAAACTAAAACTTACAACAACAATGATACTGCTGCCTTCTGTTTGGACGTCCAGTTTTGGTACTGGATGTCCAGTGATGTCTTTTGGACATCCAGTACCAAAACTGGATGTCCAAAAGACGTCCTGAAAAGACGTCAAAAACTTTCATTCTGGATTGTCAGGGGATGTCATTTAAACTTCTGACAAAGACGATTATTCAGTCCTTCTAAAGAGATGACTTATTATTTGGATCAATATTCTAATTCGAAGACCACAGTCACCCATTAGTAATGATTTAAGAGTTACCAAACAGCAAAATGAATCACTAACCAGAACCTTACAAAAACCTTAAAAGTTTACAATGAATTCAGTAATAAGGAGTTCGCTGTAGACTACTGAGCCAGACAAAACCGTAATTCCTTTAGAAGGATGTACCTATACAATTACTATCCAGAACTTTACAAAACCCTCAAAGGCTTATATTGATTTCAGACGTAGAGAACTGTCCTGTTAGTGAACTGCCACAGGCGACTAGCACTATTACTAATTCATTAATCGGATTTTCTTGATACCGGTATTACATTACTCCTGGGTTCTTCTGTAGTTATTATGTAGAGCTGTTGTACATCACAACTGATGGATTTTACAACATTAAAATTTTATTGTTAGTGTTGTTTATTCATCTGAAGGTGTTTGACACAATCTGTCCAAATCATCATTTAAATAAATGTGATATGACTGTAAGTGTTCAGCTTGAAATAGGATCCCAGCTACAACTATGACAGGCCAGACTGACAGGTAAGCGCTGTAAGGCTGTAGAAGTGACACAACAAAAGCAACAGCAGGTTTGACAGGACTTGCAGTCTCATTCAATATCTAACCTGAGACGTCTTAAATCACCAACTCTGGCCAGCTCTTGTATTCCTACTATAAGGCAGCTGGGCATGGTGCCACTGTTTAACCAGGTAAACATGTCACAACACTGGCCTCAAAAACAATTCTTTCTGGCTTCTCTATTTGAGATTCGTGAACATGATCACAGCAGGCTGATTAATGAGAAAGTGGTGGAAAACAAGAGTGCAGGTGAGGTTGGCAGTGCTCTAAATTTATGGCCTGCTATTTAAACATTCTTAACCGAAGTCACATACAGTGCACTAATGGCAGGCACAGTGTCCCTGTAGAACAACCCAGTGTTGTGTGGCTTGCTCAAGGGCGCAATATTTGATTCCTCTCAGGTCATGGGGTCACCCACACCCTGGACTGAACCTACAATCATTGATTAACACAGAGACACACGGTCACAGAGGCTTAGATACTGTGTGTGGTTAAGCCTAAACAATGACAAAAAAAAATAAAAATAAATAAATAAATAAAAGAAAAGGCAAAAAAAATAAATAATGGGAAATATTAGTTAAAACATCTGTTTTGTATGTGTGTGTTTTTATTCCTGCGATAACAAAGCTGACTTTTCAGCAGCCGTTACTAGTCTATTTGGTACTCAAGAAACATTTTTAAGTACGGTATCAATGCTAAAAACCGTTGTGCTCCCTAATATTTTTTTGTGAAAACCAAGATGCATTTTTTCAAGTTTTTCTTATGAGTAAAAAGGTTTAAAAGAACTTGAAACAAATCTTAACATTTACATTTAATGTCACATTTGATCAACTTAATGCATCATTGCTAAATAAAAGCATTAATGTATTTTAAATAAAAATCTGACTTCAAGCTTTTGAACAGCAGAGTGTGTATAAAGTTAACCAGTGGGCTAATTTACATACCGCATCTTTGTGTTTCTTAAAACAAAAAAATGTTTTTTATGTTAGCCTATCAAATGATCCAAAATGGAAAAAATATATTCAACATCCACAAAGTATTCTTACCATTTGTCTTTCTTTTTTTTTTTTTTTTCCATTCCGCTTTCAATACGTATCCAAAGGCATGGTATCAAAAGTTGCTTTTTTATGACTTCTGTTCCAGTTTGACAGGCTAACACCCATGGAGGCCATGCCAAATGTGCCTAGAAATAACACCGGGCCTCCCTACCGTCTCTGAGATTGCCCACCTAGGAGCCTGGCACACACCATGGCGCACGCAAAAACCCTGGTGGATTATACTCATGTAACATATTTCATAATGCAATGCAGACTCCCAGCCTTCCTCCTCAGTCTGCCCTCATTGTCCCAGTCGGCTGTCGACGGGCAGGCGCAAATAATTGCTCTGGCTGCTTCTGCACCCCACCTCACTCATTCCAGACGGGTATATCCGAAACACGAGTCATTAATAACAACGACACAAAGCGTTACTACATAAAACACTCCACCACTCCACCACTCTCCTGTTCCACTGTAATCAGAGCAGTGAGGTAATGAATGTGGAAGATAACCCCTCCGCTGGGCGGAAGGGGAGATAAAGTCAAAAGTGATTAAGAAGAGGCGGGAGGTGAAGAGGAGGAGGTTGGAGACGCTGTTATGGGGTTCTGACAAAAGGTGCAGGTGTAGCAGTGCATTCTGGACAGGAGCTGCTCTGACAGGTGACCACAAAACTACAGAACAAGCAGGTAATTACCCGACCAAGGTAATTTACTGGACTAAGTGCCACTTTTGCCGCCCTGTTGGTGTGAGTGTGTGCAATTATGCACAGAGGTCTAACAATGGAACATGTGTGCCATTCACAAGGTGGGCTGAGCCGACCAGCCCAAGACCACCAAAGACACACATGCACCACATCAACTGTGGACACAAAGAATGACAGAGACAAATCAATGCTCAAAACCAAAGGTAAGTGTTGACTTTACGCTGACATAAGCCAGAAAAAGTGTGTTATTTTCAAGCCTGTAACGATTATCTCATTGGAAAACTGCATCTCTAATTTGCGGATGATGACTTACAACTCTGACAGCTTCACTAGTTAATGTAAAAGCAGTCTGTTTTAATTTTTAAACATCACCTGATATAAGACATAGTATGCATTCATTTTGTTTTTTGTGCTGCTTTGTTTCAGGTACAGATCTCATTATTTATAAGACACATGTAAGATAAATGATCATTTACTGTACATATTTCCTCTTTTTAAGTTCAGTCTGACAATTTAGAACCAATTTCTTTTATAAGACCCCTGTCAGCTTCCTATAAATCTGGGTGTTAACAGCTATCAGCACTCTTTAAAGAAACTTTAAAGAATATACCGAAAACAGGTCTACCAATCTGGTTCAAAACTTTAATTCACTGCACATATGTTTTATACTTAAACACACATATACACAGGTAAAGCTGCATCTGTGGATGCATACTACTTTTAAATACTACTTTTCTCCCCGTCTATTTTGTAATAGCAATCAGGATACAATTCAGATCTCTTCTTTAAACCCAACATTAATTTCTGTTTGATGTCAATGATTCAAATAATACATTTAAAATCATATCCAACAGCACAGCGAGCGCAAATGACAAAAGCTTGTGTGAAATAGCGCACCTTCCTGCCCATACAATCATTTTGGCAATAATGTAATATTGAGGAATAAAAGGCCTAATAAATGAGTTGTCCGCTTTCTGACGCAGTCTCTACCCTGTGCGCGAAGACATCATTATGCTGAGACAAATGAGTGCGCGTATGTGTACGCGGGTGCGTGCGGATCTGTGCGCACGAGCGTGTTTGTGTGGATGGAGTCTTAAGAGCTCACTCAGAATTCACATCCATCTAGACGAGCGGCGGGCTGATAATAAACGCCCCTCAGCCTGATGATGGCTTAATTACCAGTGTAAAGAAAGTGTTTAATCTCTGACCCGTTTCATGTTCTCGCCACTCTCTTTCTCCAGGAGTGTGTGTGCTCGTGTAAAAGACACTGCTGCGTCCCACTCGTAGAGAGACCCCTGCCGTCTGCCAAGGGCCTGTAGGGTGCAATTAGAAACCACTAAATGAAGTTGACTATACGGTTTCATTTTTCGCTTTCTCTTTCTCCACCCCCTCCTCCTCTTCAGCCTGCGTAATTAACATGGAAAACTATGCGTTGTGCCAGAGACAAAAGTCTAGAATCTCAAAACAGCTCCTGTTGTAAGGAAAATATGAATTTATTTCCATGTTCATATTAAAACTACATTATAGTCTTCTCAAGTGCACTGTCAAGAAAAAAGTATTACCTTTAGGACCCTCTAAAGGTACTAATATGTACCCTTAATGCAAAAATTTGCCCATAGATGTAAATCCGTAATTTATCAAATCACCATTTACTCACCCTTATGTTGTTCCAATGTCTTTGCGTGGCTTTTTCTCTGCAGGATCAGCAAATTAATTTAAAATAAATCTCTCTATGTGCGAACAAAAACAACCAAAACATTTTCCAAAATGTACACCATTAGGGTTAGTAAATACCACTGAAGTATTGGTGAACTATGCCTTTAAAGGATCAATATGAACCCTTCAGGGTAAATTTTAAGTGTACTGGCCGAGTAACCACAGCTATTGTCTCCCTATGAATGTGCTACTTTACACATTACTCAGACTCTCGACTCTTACATATACTGTAAGTCATACTGAACAACGTAGTGACGTAATTTTCAAACAAAACTGAGAGGAAAGCATGAAGCACATATTAACATGTTCTAAATGCCAATCCCAGCAGTATGGGTGGTGTCAGGATGTTCCACTCCTCAGGTACAGTATGTTAAATTTCTATTTACCACTAAGCAGAGAATGAAAAAAAAGTTCATCATGAGTATATCTAGGCCTTCATTTGTACAGTCCTAGAGTGATATATAACACAGTGCGCTAACAAACCAGCCAGCCCCATTAACAGTTTGCTCCAAGGACCACTAAATCCCTACGTCTCAGCTAGACAAACAAAGTCAATCCACCTGAGACGGCGGGGGACAGGATGCTGGGCTACTTATAGCAACCTGAGAGCCGCAAACAAGAATGGCAGGAAAGCTGCTCAGGCCCAGACGCTTTGAAGTGCCCTACTGCTAAACTAGTCTGATCGGACAAGCCAGCATCTTTTGAAGGCAGGTTATCCTCAACAGCCGCGTGTCCTGTTGTGAACGAATTGTTTCCTCTTTCAATTTGTCTTGATTTTTTTGTTGAAATTGACACTTGGCAATTGTTCTACTGGGTGAGGCCGGGTCCTGCTAAATGAGAGCCTCTACCGGTGACTGCGATGTTTTCTAGTAGCGAGTCAGGTGCCGGGTCTGAAGTAGCGAATCAGCGCAGGTGACACTGCTGTGACACTCCAAAGGAATCTCCTGTGTGGTGACCTCCCGCTAACTGGCCATTTCCTCTATCCACTGGGTCGTGACCTTTTCTGCATTGGCCAAGTGAAGCCATTAGTCATGGAAGTGAGGTCATTCTACAGGAACACCATACATCACACCGTATATTAGAGAGGCTACGAGATGTCAGCATTAATCTTTCTAATCTCTGTGGTTTTAATGATGGCCTTTGACTCCGACAAACTCACAGTTCATAAAGGCGTACACAGGAACTTTCTCTGTAGGATATGATGTGAAAGAGTTTCAGAGTTTTGTGCGACAAATGCGATTACAAACTTTGGGAGCTCAGGTAAGGTGTGACAGGGCTAAAGCGTTTTCCAGTAAATGCTAAAGTGCTGGTGTATAAAGCGGCAAAGGAAGACATGCTCTGGTTGTTGAGAGCGCAACATGACCCCTTGTGTGCACAATCAAAAGCATGATTTTTTGAGAATTCCCATTTACAGTGTACACTTAGCAGAAGCAGCACATAATAACACACACAAACAAGTCCTCTGACACTGATAAGATTTGCCTGTGTAATCTGAGAGCAAGGAACAGGAAGTTCACGGATAATCCTTGAATCCGAACATTCATTGATCTTAAAACTCTTTAGATACAGTACGCCCTACTGCTAAGTTCAACTGAAACACAGTACCAAACTATATTCAGAAAGCACACTGAGTTAGCCATGGTGCTAATAAATGTTTTGTCACTGATAATACTAGCACCCTAGACTTTACATACTATCAGTACTGGCCCTGGATTTGCCCAGGGAGGATTTGTGCAGCTTCTCCTGTGTATCCTATTACCCACCTGAATGCAGATATAAATCATATTTGTTTTATTACCACAGCCAATGAAATCAAGGCTCAAACCATCACTGTGATTAATGAAAGCACCGCCCTTTCCCTGTGGGTGAAGAGAGGGCATCCTCATCCAACTGGACCATCCTTACTTTCCTTTTCCAAATAAACACAGCAATGTCAACCGTCGAAGCACATTTAGTTTTGACCTGAAGGCCACGAGATATTCTTAGCTCACTGATCACGCTCCAAGCGCTCATTGAAAGCGCTCTTTTGCCATGGCGGGGGACGAGTGCGGAGCTGCACGTTGGCCTACCCCGAACAGGAAATTCCACAGCTCTCCCTAGCCTCTGAACACAATACTACTCAAAACACACAAGATGAAGGCAGAGAGCGGGAGCAGGCCAGAAAGTTGCTCTTTCTCTGTAGCTATCCCTCTTTCAACTTCCAATCATCCTTCTCAAAAAGGGGACGAATATGCATTATGTAACTGAGACAGGAAAGGAAAGCCAAAACACACAGAAACAAAGTGTAAAGAACAATCGAGCTTTGATAAAGGTCGCGGAGATTCGTTTTGCGGGCTGAGTCAGCATAAAAGGGCTGCAGAAAGCGTCTTTGGGTTGACCGCCGATAAGAACATTTGATGGGATTTGAGAAAAATGATAATCCCTGTCTATGGCTAGAACATTTCTCTTACAATGTGCTTTAGAGGGGACGGGCTCACCTTTAAAAGTTAACATTTACAAATACAGTACATTTCCTGCTGTAAGTGCCGGCCAATCAGTTTAATCAATTAATTAATCTGAGAACCCTGCGCAGTGGACGACAATAGTCTCTCAACAGGACACATGGCTGAATAGGATTAATGGGTTGCTGTTCCTCATCGTTCGGTTCAACTCGTATGCATCCAGTCAAATTAATATGAATTTGGGTGTCCATTAACCAGCCTCATGATGCTAGCGAACTCTCTTTCCACGTATTGACCTAAACGCACAGCGTGTTATGGTACTGTGAAAGGAGAATGGGCGGCCAAGCCAAATGAACAGAGAAGCCTCCGTATTCTGCACTTTTATCAAAGAGTTACTGCTGTGCTCAAGTCAATAGAAAAAGCCCCAAGACTTTTTGCACGGGGTCTACCGCACTTTTAGGGAACGATCGAATGTAATACGTACAATTACTTGTGTCTTCTGAATGGAGCATTTCAGCAGGTCAGAATTCCCCACCACCTCTTTTTTGAACTTCCTCAATTTTAGCACATCCTCCATTTTTCCTGGAATTAACTGATAATACGTCTATAGACTGCGAGCAGTCAATCAATACTTGTCATTCACAATGTCAAGAAGCAGCATACATCTGGTGACAACTCGCAAAAAAGAACGTGTGTGGAAAGGGTCTCCTTTATTAGATAAAAAAATTATTCATGTAATGTTAACTTGAAAATTGAAGAGTCACATTCAGGGAAGAAACATGCTTATTCCACAAATTATGGCAAAGACAGAAAACAGTGGGAAAAAAATGCAAGCGCACAAACGTTCAAGATCAAGATCACTAAATATATGGTTAAATATAATTTAGCATCTTAATAAAAGAGTATGGAAAATGCTGAGATGTGGAGAAACTGAGTACAAGCAAGATGTACAGTATATACCTACTTTTTTTCCCTCATCCCTGTGAAGGAATTTTGTCCTGAAACCCCTCCAATGGTGCTGAATTACAGCAATTCTGCAAAGAATATTGGGAAAAAATTCCTCCACAGCAACGTGACAAATTTATCTCCAATTTTAGTAAGTGCTTGATTGCTATTGTTGCTACTAAAGTACAAAAGAAATTCGGGGGTCAATTACTTTTTCCACATGCGGCCAATTATCATTTCAAAATTACATTTTATATATTTTTCAGGTTTTACCATATTATATTTTGTATAAATTGGCTCCCTTGAGAGAATATCTTAAATGTAAAAATTTTCCTCAGTCCGCAATCATACAAAGACCTTGAAAAGGGTTAATGGCCACAAAAGAATTTGTGAAACGAGCAGGCGCCGTCTTCACCCAGACAGACATAAAGGAACAAAAAAAATTGTGAGCCACCTGCTTTGCTATGGCAGAGTCAAAGGCATTAGTGAGACATCACAGGTCTAAAGTCTGAAAGACTTGTTATGCTTGAGGAAAATGGGAGAGACATCTGCACCATTTAAGGAGCTGAAGTCCCCCTCCACAAGCTTTTGTCAGGTATAGTGTTGAGATGTTTCAAGGGATTAATATATTTATATATAAGCTCTAAAAAACTTACCTTCTTACCAACCAAGAAGCATGGTAACATCTACCAAAGATACATTGGGCAACTTCTGACAGGTTTTGTGGTTTTTCATTTACATATAATTAAACTTTAATAGTAGAGTGACAAGTGCAGGGACTGTTAAGTGGCAGACAGCACACAGGCTGTACGGGACCCCCCTAAGATACAAGATGACAAGACGCAGCACTGGCTCTATCTCCTGCTAATTAAATGAATCAATTAAGAGACTATTGTTGCAACTGTGTAACTGATGTTCTATAGTGGTAATAACAGTCCCACTGGGAGCCCCTTCACTGCATTAAAACACTGTCCTCTACAACTCCATTTGATATCATTAGAAACACTTATTTGCGTCTCGCTGTCATGGCAAGGGAAGCTGTGAATTATGGAAATGTGGGTTGACCACGACAGGGCCCAGTGTGAGATGGGATGGGTTCGCTTCCTGGACTCCGAGGAGGACTTGCACTCCTAAACTCTGAAGTTCCTGAAAGTTCCCTGATGAAAACAGATCCCGCCATCAGCGCATCTGCCGATTAGTAACTAGGTAAGGGTCACTTCATTTGCATAGCCTTCCCGCTAAGCGACTCCGCTTTATGTGGATCAATTATCATAATAAATTTACCCTCCTCAGTTAAACTGATTAAGTTCCAAATTGTTTCCGATGGCCGTCATTAATCCTTAACACGGGCTAAGTGGTTTTGCCACAAATTTGATTGGGCTTGTGTATCAAGGGCCAATTAATGGCATAATAATTCTGCACCCTGTTTAATTTCCAGTGTCAGGATGCGGTATGAACATACACAATCCAATTGCCATTTAGTTAATGTATAATTTCAAACTCTCAGGATGATAATTGCGGTCTAAAGCGATGGCAGATATGTGAGGTGACATTCATTCGCACAAAATGAGGGCCAATTTTCTTTAGAAAAGCTTGGAACGAAAAGAGAGAGAGAGAGCAACAAAGTCATTTAACCTAGATGGTGTTTTACAATAATTCACTGCAAAACGAAATCCTTTATGAATGTGATTTCGGTTTCTAACAAAGCTTTATTTTTGCAATTATTTCGTTCTTTCACCATACAGGATGGAAGTAAAATTTCATCACTTCATACCCACAATCCACAAACATCATTTTTAGCAAAAGGGGTCAAGGATATTACTCAACTGACACTAGCAAGGAGAGCCCAGCAAAATGTGCGTATTGGTGTCTGTCGAAAGCCTTTGAAAGCCTAAACTGTTTATCTAAACAGTTGAAGCCCGGCAGGACATGAGTGGGTAGCTCTGTCATGGTGTCTGGCCTGGCTGAACTCAGGTAGCCAACGGCAACATTGTAACACTGTCTCAGATCAGTGGATGACTGGAGACTGTTGTCACAGTCTTGAAGAGTGAAACCTGACGACGGGAGTCAGATCGCTACACAAACACCGCAGGGCTGCTGACCACAGCAACTGGCCCGAAAATAATAAGTAGCCATTTAGCGCACACTTATACTCAAAGAGATTTATAGTACACTTTTTATTTTAGTGCTGTCAAATGATAAATCTTGATTATTCGCATCCAAAAGAAAAGTTTTTGTTTACAAAATGTGTGTAGACTGTGTATATTTCTTATGTATATATAAATACAAACACGTTCTTTTACATATTTACAGTATATGTACATATATGTACATGTATACCTATACACATCATACCATACCATACCATACCATACCATACCAACAAGGTGAATAAAACAGTGTATAATACTGTGTAAAAAATTGCAATTGCAGTAAAATGCAGCAACTGTATAAATGGAAAATGCACCGAAAAGCTGAATATGCAGTATATTCATCAATGTACAAACATGCATACACAAAGTCTAGTCTATACGCCTCACGTCAGGAAATTGATAAAAAGATTTAGTAATAATCTAGGGTTTTTGATGGTTTTTTTCTGCACATAATGTCCTATTGTTCATCTTTTTCATACTGTGCCCACAAACACAAATCACTTGCTCTTTGCACCTTATGAATTCTAATTAAGTTGCTCTGCTGCATCTATGGGATTTGATCCCCAGCTGTGTAGCTTGGCTTTGGATATTACCCGACGTCCTTCACGAAAGCTCTCAGTAGAAGCTCTCTCTCTCTCTGTGCCTCTCTACCTCACTTTATCTGTGCTTCCTGTGCATTCTAGTGCCCACTTGTCAGATGGCGAGGCTAACCTCTGTTTCTGCACCCGCCAACTCTTGCCATCCAGTGTCAGAGAATCAAATGAACCATTTCCACAGCACTGATGCCCCCATGACAGACAGGCCGAGGAGGCTAGACACATCAGCTCAGATGGCTCAACAGCTGACAGCAAGGTCAGGAGAGTTGTGGCTCGGCTCAGCCGGGATGGGCAGTATTTGGCCGAGCTAGCTGCCTCAAAGATGTCTTTGATTACCTCCACAAAGACCTGCAAGCAGACTATATTACAATGAGTTTTGATATACTTGCATAGACACAATGAAATGCCCAGCCTTGTAATATCTTTAAATCTTTACAATTCTTTAAAAAAATTATCTAAAAAATACTCTAAACTTTCTCTACTGGACACAATTCAGTTTTCTTTTTTCCAGAATTTCATTTTTAGGTAAATCTTAAAGAAGAAAAAACATGGAAAACCCACTGATCCGGTGACAAGACCTTCAAATACCCTTTTTACCTCCTCGTGCTAACATTTAAATTTTCGAGCTGGAGACTGGAGAGCTGAGTGGGATGTGAGCAGAAAGAGACGGTTTCTGAGTGTGCAGTTGCTTATACCTGCAGTTTTTGTGAAGGTTTCACAAAGCTCTCCAAAGCTACATGGGTGTGGATCAATGCAACGGCTTGTGCAGGACAGCTTTGGCTTACTGCCCAATCAACGTCTTCCTGCTGACCCCTTCTTCCCCAAACACAGTGAGATTCCCATCAGCCCCTGCTACAGACATGTGTATCTGACACCACCCCATCATCTGCTCGGCTGTGTGACTTTCTCAACAAGCTGTTTGTGATTGGGCTGCAATCTGGAAGGCATGATGTGGCGAAGAAAAATAAAATGTGATGCTTCCGTGTTGATGGATCAATTACCATCTCCAACATTATTACGTACATAAGAATCAAGCAGAAAGGAATCCCACACCGTTAGTGGGTGCTGCTTAAAAAAAACATTTCTGAAATCTGCTGTATCCTTTCTTATGTGTGTGATGTGTGTATTTTAAAGAATAGAACTGATTGTGAAGAAAAAGTGTAATCATGCCCACTTACAGTCTTTTAAAGTGTGCCATAAATAACTCCATTAAAAACGTGTGGTTACAAGCAATATTCCAATTCAAATTTAAAATTAAAATTTACAAAAATTACATATCGATGGAGAGATGGCTGAAAAAAAGCATTATCTTCTCAGTACCCAGGAACCTGTCATTAGAATTGAAAAGATAGTGAACGCAAAGTGGGCCAAAAACAACAACAACAACAATCTAGTTCTTGCTACAGTCCCACATATACACACCATTTATATTAGCCATTGGAAAATAAAGCTGTCGTAGGTTTGTCTTTCTAAGCCAAAGGGAGACAGGCTCTCTCAAGAGAAGCCTCAAAAGCTTTGAGATGTATTATAGGTTAATTCTTTTCAAAACAATGCCTCTGGGCCAGAGCCCAGTAAGTCAAGCGCAGACTCTCTCAAGATTTTATTGCTGTGACATAAATCTTTTAATCCCTTCAGAGTGCCACGGCTCTGCCGAGGAGGGGATGGGGCAAGCCCCGGGACGAGGCCTCACCACAGAGCACCAGTCGTGCATCAGGTAACTACTGCCGCGGCCGTCACTTCTGAAGGACTCTGAAGTGAAAAGAGCAAAGGGTTCGGCCAGCAAGGGGATGTGGCGGCTTACCTGAATGCATATTTATGAGCCAGTCGCGGCGGGGAAAAGAGAACCGACAGGGATGAGGTTTGCACTTGTTCAATCACCCTTTCCTCTGTTGCCACAGCACCGTCTCACTACCATGCACAGATCACACGCACATTACCACACCTTTTTAACTCATCTGTGTTTTCTGTGTCTCAGCGAGCCCTGAATCAGATGCGGCCCAGAGCAGCCGAGAGACATGACCACATCCAAAACTGAAAAGGGATATCCAATGTTTATTTATAATTGTGCTCTCAAGTGACCGTTCTAGTCAAGGCATGTTATCTATTCTCTCTCCAAAATAAATCTCCTCATGTCCGAGCGCTGTGTTATCTAAGATGCTATCTGGGAGTCAGGTCTTTGAAGAACAGGCAGGGAGAGAGAGAAGAGGTTGGAATGGTTTTAATCTTCTGGGTTCTTCCTCTTTTTTGGACTATGACGTCTGGGCATAGAGGCTTATGAGTTTCTTTAAAGGATGACCTGAAGACTTCATCAAACCTAATCCTGGTGGACTTGCTTAGGACACACCTTCCTTTGGCCTCTATGAGTTTATCAGGATAATTTCACAGAGAACAGTCCTGGTGCAGATCACCAGCCTTAAGCATTTATCCCACCCTGACACAAAACCGACAAACGGGTATATGACAATCAGAAGTGAATTTACAACATCTTTTCAATTCCAATTCAATGTGAGCTTCAAAAGCCTTGTGGTCAGTGTGACTAATTGAGTTTACAATGTTGCAGGCTTGCAGCAAACAATGCAGAACTACAATAAAAAGCAAAAAACATAAAAGATCATCATAATAATTGCAAGATGTTTTGAAAAAGAAAACAAAAGAACGACAATGTGATTCATATGAATTGATACTATAAATTCATACTATCATTCAAGGTTAGCTGAGACGTCCTTGAGAACATGCTCAGCCCAACCTGAGGCAGTTGTAGCTGATTTTTTCCTCTTTGTTTAAGGATATTCTCCATGTACAGTTGGTCAGGTATTGACTGGTCAAAGCCGTGTGGTTACAGGAAGACTGTTTTGTCTCCTTCACCCAGTTCTTCAAGGATTTCTTTAATCTCTTTCTGATGGAAGGCAGGTCTTTGATGTGTCAATGCCCCTCCTTAATTCGCTCAATATTTGATCTTGGCCTCACGCAGCTAAATCTAGCAGCAGTGCTTTCACATGTCCACTGCTTTACAGACGTCATCACATTTGTATTGATTTAAAGAAGTCAACAGCCAAGAGATGCAACTTTGAATATTACATGACATTACGTGGCCACAGGAGCTGTAGTCTAAATAGCCATTAGATAAATAAACAGTTATGTAATATTTCCTGGTGGCTGACATACAGTATCCTTGGACGCTCAAGGACAACTGATTTTCAGTCACAGACGTGGTTGAAATTTCACAGCAAAGGTGTAACACACTCAACCAGATACATTCAAAGATCTAAGGGAGCATCTGCTGTGTTTTCATGCCTTTTGACTAAATAACAGAGGTGAAATATTAACCAACCATTGCAACAGAACATCTTACACTTTTGGCACTTTTAAGATATCCACCATGACATCAGAAAAAAAATGTAATATTAATATTTTCACATTAATAATACATATTTGAACGCCAATCAAGAGCATCCATGCTAAGCTTTCTACTGACTGATGCTTAAAACCAGGACTGCCAATTTAACACCTTCAATCAAAAAGAGTGCCGATGTTAACAGAGGAATCTGTGTTCCTTGGACATTCATTACTATGGCATGTATAGGCAAGTGACAGACGTATGATCAGTAATGTGAAAAACTATATATACTATATATACTATATAAAAAATCAACTTGCCACAATATTTGCAACCACCAATATTTACCAACATAATGTAAGATGATGTCTCTATCTTCAGTTCAGGGTTTTGTTTGGTTTTTAATCAAATGTTGATGTCTGTGATGTATTACTGTAAACTGTAACATATGCAATGAATGATATATTTTATGCTCCTGTAATTATAAATGCATAGAAATGTATGCATCTAGTTGAAGTAGGTTAAACAGCACATCATGCAAGTAAATGTATTAAAGTGGTATAACTGATCGACGGCCCTAATTATGCATATATCCTCTTGATACCTCCTGACAGGACACATCACTGTACATTTGAAGATATTGCTTATATGCTATTGTGTGAGGAACATTTGTGGTGGCATTTCTAATTTGAAAAGTTGAGGGTTTTTTTCGGCTTTGTGTTGTAATACTCATCTCAGTTTTTGTCAGTGCCCTTATGTTTGTGGTGCATACGACAACAACCAGATGGTAGAGCCTTCTGTATTGAAAGGTAGTGCTTAATTAGAGCTTCACAACTGTAATGGTCCCATTCAAAACAGACAGAGGCGGAAATTAATCTGAAGGAAAATAGCTTAAGTATTCATGACCCATGAATAAACACCCTCAACTTTGAACAGGGTCAGTGCATGAATATTCAGTCTATATTATGCTAAGTGTTGCGCATAACGTTTAAAATGATTCTGGAAAATATTAAAATGTTTAAAATGCCTACAATAAACTTCATAATTTGCTTCATACTTTAATCTATAAAGAGAAATTTATGTTTATTCTCTAACAACATAAATGTATTATCATCTAATTAAATAATTAAAATAAATTAAAATATGGTAATATAATAAAATTATTTACAAAAAAAGTATTACAAAGATCATAAATCTTGAATATTGCCTTTAACTACACGCCACTGAGCACTGCCGTGTTCTCCTGCTTAACACTAATCAATTATTCCTCATTACATCCCAGTGGCTTCATGTGACACTATGCCCAGTCACTCCACACTTCTGTGCCAAATTAGTTCCACCTAGTTGGCTACCAATGACCTATTCAATGTAAATGGAATGGGTGGAAAAAACAGACCCTGATACAGGTTCAAATCTCTATGGTTAGCACACAAACATAAATATATTATATACATGGAGATTCTTAGCATTTCATAGCCACGAGAGAAAGAAAAAAAAGTGTCGCTTTAAAATACACCAGTCATTCGCAAAAGGAGACAATCTCATTAGAAACTATGTCAAATATGCATTGCTTTCCTGGTCAGAAGAAGACCAAAAACCTCAGGGGGTCAACGGATGGTCAGTAATTGATCAAAACATTGTCGTCTGAATGTTTAATGCATGTGACTTGCAATAGGTGTTTTTTTGGCATATGATTCGCTCCGTAAAATCTTAATTTCAAATGCCTAAATCTTTGGGGAGAATGATTTAGTTGCTACAAAACTGACAGCCACAGAATGTTCTGGCAACTCCGATCAATCTGTCAGAAACCGAGAGCTGTGAAGAGCTTTTTTCCCCCCCTTTACGTGCGTGCGCATTTGTGTGAATTCGTGGGTGCGTACAGTGTTGACGGGCATTCAAGCAGACGCCAGGTTCCACTGGCTGGACACATCCACGCCTCTCCCGTCAAACGTCCACCTGCAGAGACGTGGAGACAAGACTGTTAGCACGAAGACAGACACAAACCAGCTCTCAAGTTCATCTCCCTGTTACCATGCGGCAGCCATTTTAAACAGATGGTACCCAAACAGCCTGTCATGTTTACTGCTGCCGCCATAAAAGACAAGAGTCCAACAACACGGTCCTGCAGAGGCCCCGAGGGAGCAGACAGGGCCCCACAAACAGCTGCCTGGGGGAGCGGAGGGGCCTTAGCCCGGGCTCTACCCCCTCCCTCACCGGCCCTCAAAACTCTTTTACCTATGCGGACATGCTACATTTACTACAATTAAACAAGCACGCCATTTGAATACGCGGTGACACCTCACAACCTGCTCAACGGGGCCTGCATATAATCGTGTCCCCGTGGAGCCAAGAAGAAATTGTCCATGTCACTATTAATGAAGGAATTTGCATTGTGATCTTAATTAAGGGGCGGAATAATGAAGCTCACTTCTGAATTCGTTAATCGGCAAAAACTTGTACTAATACATTTGCCTGGCCTATAGAGTAGAGCAGATGATGTATATATTCCGCCAGAGGTTGGCTGAGGTTACGTCAACTGAAGGTGGCACGGTGCTAATAAGGCAGGTGCCGCTGGGCTTCTCTCCTCTTCGTCGGGTTGGCAAGATGGTGGCCTGACCCCTGCGCAGCCTCCTGGCACTCACTGACTGTCTTTCCCCAACATATCAAAGAAGTTCTTGGGCACGGTAGTCCAGGTGTTCCACTTCACTTCTTTCTCCAAGCACAGGTTCATCTGATTTAAGCTCTGCAGCCTTCTAGCTGTACAGGAGGCGTCTCGATCCACTTCTTACAGCATGCTTTCACACCGCGAGCAACCCTGAAAGGCCAAAGTGCTCAAGGGTCTCAAGTGCCCAATTAATTATTTATAGGCCCTGAGAAAGACGGAGCAGAGAATTATTACACAATGGGTTGCAAAGGAGATCAACACACCATATAGTTACATCCAAACAAGCTTGAGAGTCTTAAAGACGTAACATTTGAGAAGAAGAAAGAGGTATGGAGGAGGAGGAGAAACAGAATGAACAAGTTTGTGGAGACACCCTTGGGACTCCTAGAAACATCTTGTGCAATTGACAGAAAGAGTGGCAGGAAAATAAAACACGCTTTTTGCCAACTTCTTGGTGGATTGAGAGTGTGTTTTTAATTTGTCTGAGGCTTTTGGGTAGGTGTTGCAAAAAATGGCTGAAAACAGAACATTTTTAAATGTGTCAGTAGTTGTGGCTACCTACGAGACAGCCTAATTCAATCTGAACTGCATTCCCACTCACTGTAAGAACAAATCAGGCATAATTAAAGTTGCTTACATGAGATTCAGCTTTCTCTTGCACAACTGTCAGCAGTTAATCTCCTTGCCTTAGGGTCTGTGTGGATTCAGGGTTTTGTGTTGAATTATAAGGTCAAAAGGAAAAGCTATATATCCCACACACACAGCCTACAGAAAGATCACATTAAAGCAGTCTTGAAAGCTTTTTCACAAGTTTGTTCGTACTTGTAATAGATACAATTAAGCGTGTTTGGTGTGCTGTCCAGGAAGAGGGCTCGGAAATCAGCGAACTTCGGAGCCCTAGGGATTTTATTCCTTCTTGTAAGTGAGGACCGGACAGTGCTCAGCGTCCGGCCCGATCCCAGAGTACCCCTGGGAAGGACAGTATGAACTAAAGAGTCTGCTAGAGATGCTATGAATGAGATATTGAGGAGAGAGGGCTTGTACTAGCCCTGAGGTTTCTCTTGCTCTGATAGGATGATAACATGATTAGCAAATGAGGAGCCAGCCATGCTGATTACTCGAAATTTTGTTACACCTTTATTTTAAAAAAATGTTTTGTATCAATTACACAATCCAATTCCATAATTTACTGAAATTGTCATTTAAAATATGAAAAGACAAATACCATTCCAATAATTACTTTCATTTAAAAATATGAATACCTTTTCATTTTTTGCATAATATGTAAAACATGCAAGCAGACCAGATAAAGTAATGAAAGTGCAAAAATGTGAGCATTAAGAGTTTTTCTCCAGGTTAACATTGCTAAAAGCACCCATAGAAACAGCCATATCTTTAAAAAGTTTCAATATATGCCCTATAGAAATAAGGTGTAAATTCAATCCAACATAATCCAGAAATCATGACTAATTATTATACCACTGAACTTGCCACTCTAATGCCGAAGCTAATGGAGAAAATATATCTCAAAATCAAACTTTTAAGACCCAATATCTGAGCTTTCAGCTAAAGAGACCTCAGTCTGACAGCAGCATTATTTACAGATGAGGTCTGGAGAACCAGGGGGAGACAAGATCCATGCCAAGCCAGTTGTGTAAACACAAGCTCCCGCTTGGACAAAGAGGAACTCTGACTTCAAAACAACAGTAAAACTGTGAACCTTACAAAACCTTTGGGGACTGAAACGTTTGAAGTCTTGGCAACTCTGGGTACGGGTGAGTGGAGAATGAATTCTATTGCTACAAACCATCATCAGGCCCATATGATTCCCTGATTAAGACCATGTGTCAGACGACCAGTGGATTATTGTTCCTGCTGAGTGGCTAGTGGAATAGCGATTGGTCCAAATCTAGGGCCACACGTGTCAAAACAAGAAGGAGTTCACACTCTATTGTCCAGAATGTACTAAGATCTTAAAGAAAGCATCCCGTGTCAACTGGTTCATAAAAGAATGCTGACAACTCATCTTTATGTAATGACATCTAGAAATCTATATTTTAAGTTTTAACTCTGTATTTGCCTGAAATATTTACTGGCTGGATTAAATGGCAAAGCAGCATTATTTAGAAGTGATTTAAGGGACAGTATCACCAAACCTGTATCAATGACATTCATCAGTAAAAAAAATGTTGGAAATGTTTTGACAATACAGTGGAAGTAACTGGCATCCAAAACAACAGAAGAACAACATGCCTTAATGATCTGAAAAACGTGCATATATTTTGCTACATTTCTAAAGCGTCTGATACCATAGGAGTCAGCAAACTTTAATTTACTCAACTTAGACCACTTTGACATGGTAACAAAGAAAGGGTTTTACATTATAGGCCTTACAAATAAGCTATTCAAATAAACCACAACAGATCAGTGAAAAATAAATAAATAAATTTGACTTGAAATGAAATTAATTCTCATCTGCAAAATAAATATTAGATAAGACAGACAAACCAAGCAAAAAATTTTAAGTTAAGAGGCCAAAAAGTCTTCCTGCCCTACAATGAGAAAAATATATACAGCACTAGAAATGGAGAGAAATGGTGGGTTATGTCAGCACCTTTGAGAAGAGATGAGGTCAGGCCTGGTGGGTGGCAAAGGGGCAGAGAATTCCACTAATATATACGCGGTTTTCTTTTAGCATGTTTAAAATAGTATTGGCAGTAATCAAGGCGGTTTCAGGGAGAGAGGGGTTACGGAGCTGAAGTGATTGGATGAGGTAGGATGAGGTAGATCAAAGAGCTTGGTGCGGGGGCTTCTCGGGGGGGATTAGACCCCCTCCCCGTTTGCATTTTCCCGCTGTTTTGCTAGCAACCCTGCACACGCCGCCTTGCCGAGATCAACCTTGGCTTGTTATGACAACGGGAACAACAAACAGAATAGCAGAATACAGCTAAATCCACCAGATACCAGTCCACCGTGACTTTGTAATGAACTTTTGTTCAGATAGCAGGTGATGGATGTCCTATTGGCCAGGTACCCCGAGCCCCGCTGCACCCCAGACAGGTGCAGCTCAGAATATTGACTAGGCCAATAAAACACGAGCAGCACAGGATGTGGCAGCCTTTCTGGTTCCTTTCTCTTCGCTTTGTAAATGCGAACTGGACGTTTGACAGCTTAAACCTTCGGGAAATCACAGACATTCATTCTCTATTAAACAGAAATCAAAGAGAGGAGCCTACAGCATCCATACCTTGAAGACTCAAAACTGTTGTCATTGTAGAAACGATCTGATGAGGAACACATGCAGCTTTTTGTCTACTGAAAACTATCTTATTCGAAAACCAAAACACCAAAGGCTATTTGCAAATCACATTTGGAGAGACACTGACAATGAGAGACGTTACAACCTCTTCAAAATCTCACTGCCTAGAGCTCTGCTCCCTTTAAGGCAAGCAAAAGCATGTAGATCTTTAACTTATTTCAGGAACAGTGACTTTTAATTGAGCTAAATGACTTCATAAGCTTCACACAAAGCGCATTTGGTCAAGAGCGCTTGTAATTAATTAAGCAAGTTTTAATGAGTTTCGTAACGAGATGTAAGACATGTAATACTCTTTGTGTACATGTTCTGTATTTCCTCTAACGTGTATCCAACACGGCACTCTTGTTTGATTAATTCTAATCCACTTAATTAGAAGCCATAAGATTTCCCTGAAGGATGTAATTCACAAGGCTGCATTCGCTGATATTAAGTCGTAGGTTTATCACTCTGCTGCCTAGTACAACAACGAGTGCACCAAGAGCAATATATCGCTAAGGACATAATGTCAAAACTCCTATGTCCCCCAGCCAAATTCCGATAATTTCTCACAACGTGGCGCTTTAACACCATTACACAATTCAGCCAAGAAAGTGCATGCTGGGATCGCTGGTGCACAGTTGTATAAAAACACAAGACAAGGGGATGAAACACTCGCTCAGAATGAAATGTTTCAACACCAAACACCATAAAACCAGTGAGTGTGTGATGTGGGTCCAGAAAAATTTTACTGCTCTGTGGGGTGAGGCATAAAACCTTGTGTATCCCACCCCCACACTGATGTTAGTGTCAAAGCAGAGAAACATGGCATCTGTGCCAGCACAGAGGTGAATAGGCATCTCTTGGACACGGTTTCCATGTTAATTCTAATTTTATGCCTATAAATTGGTGAAAACACCACCAGTGTGAAATGCATCTTTCCTAGTTATTAAGACAAATATTACAAGGTCTGAACATTTTATGACAGTAACTGCGTATTTGTTTGTGTATGTGCCAGACCAACATCACAGATAGTCAACCCCTACTAAGATGCAATTACCAGCATTAATATTATATGACTGGCATTTGCAGATATAACAACTGTTTATAATCTATTAATCTTCTGCTTGCAAAGATAGAGCTTCAGCCATTGCGTACTGAAAGGGATGCACAAATATAAAAACGATTATTTAGATAAGACTTTTCTAACAGATTAACTTTTCTTAAATGATAATACATCATTTAAAATGAAAACATTAAAAACGTTTATTTTAGTTTTTTTACAAAGTGTGGATTGAAAAACGACATGATGATATAAAGTACAAGATTTGCAAAAGATTACATGCATCCGTGTTAATAAATTATTAGTTAAGTGTTAAACTTTAAATACTTTAGAAAGTATCACTTTCTGTAAAGTATTATAAAAGTAAAAAAAGGAGAAATGAGCATGCACTATTTTTAATAATGATAATCACATCTTATTTTTGAAAAATAAAAAGAGAAAATACTCCAAAAATAATGAACAGGGCCAGGTATAATCACATTTTTTGCTAGAAAATACATCAAGATGGCATTTAGTGTAAATTACTGTTTAATATTATATACTATATATATGTATATATATATATATAAAACATCAGTGGACCTGTAGCAGGCACACAAAACAAACGGTTTCAGTTTTCAGACCCAGTAGGCCCGGAATTTTCAATGTCAACCAAGACTTTTTATTTCAGCACATCACTCAAATGCTCAGTTGAATCTGGGAATCAAGGAATAACCAATACATCACTCAAATGTATGGCTGCTGAATCTGGGAATAAGGGAATAAACAACAATGAATATGTCTGATGTATAGGATGATCCAGAATAGATCCCAGGGTGCACTGGAGGCAGGAGGGTGGCGGGGGGTTGTCTGTATAGGATTTGAAGGTTGACGCGAGGTGCAGTCAGACCCCTGTTCTCCAGGCCGGCTTGCTATTCCCACCACCTCCCCCTGTCCTCCTGCTGAGACACGGCGACTGGGTGAAACAATGCTTCCATTATCCACCGTCCCTCCCCAGCATCCAAAGAGCAATGTGTAGGGAGCCTCAGTCGATTAAACCCAACACTCTCTCATTTATCACTCACCCTTACATGTAGGCTGGAGCGTGGAGCACACACAACACAAGAGGTGCTGAGTAGGACATGGGTACATCCTCGGCGCAGTCACTTCGGACTCCTGTTTGCCTTAAATATCCTCGAAATTTGCTTATCTTCCGATGCAGATGTACACTTCGCTTGTCCTTAATTCTGAAATATTGCTTGGGTTTATTAAAAAAACACAAACATGATCCATTACAGCTCCCTTTGCTACCCTCGTGCACCCACATACGTGAAGCAAACGCATTAGAAACCAACAGCCATTTGTTTGCATCCACTTTACAAGCTTCTGGGAGGTTCCACTTGGTATCAGGTTCGTCAAAATTTGTAATAACTTAATGTGACCTAAACTAGGTCACGGGCAAATTGGGAGTTAACACAAAGATGCAAAGCAAACTAGAGAGAAACATGAAAACAACAAGAAATGTAAACTATTTTAATTCGTATTGGAGCATTTTGAAGTCTACTAGAATTACAAAAATCTACAACAGAATGAGAGCGTCATGTCCCATCAGTCAAAACAACAAATACTGGCTCATCCAGCATATGTTGTGCCTGTGATGACAATGACAACACATTATGCTCTCTAAAAAAGGTCGTTCTTGGCCACATTTTATAATACATGTATTTATGAATCATAAACAATCAGTTATTTCCAGTTATAATCAATATTTTCCTCCAGATCCCTAATATTTGTGACTAATGTACATGCATTAAACACTGCTGTATTAGCTGCACTTGGAAGTGTGCGCCTCGTCCACCATGAGGGTTTTCTCTAATGCTTAGCTGGCTACTGGCCTACCACGGTGATTGCAGGTTGGCCTGATTCCAGTTCCTGTACCCTGCCCAGGAGAAAGAGACACACCACAGCATCCTCCTCTTCCTCTGCCCAGCTTCTCCCAGACACAATGCTGGCACCCTGACAAGACCCATTTGATCAAGACAACTCTGTCACTCAACGACTACTGCTCTAGAAATAAATGACAATATTTTAGTCAGGCATGTCAGGCATGTGTGTCATTATATCTGTTGTTCTGTTTCTTAGCAAACAGACCAAAAACCAGAAAACAGGAACAAAACATTCAAATATTTTCCTCAACTGCATAACCAGACACAGATACTCTATTCAGAATACAATACCTTGGCTTCACTCTCACTTATCATCCGTTTCTCTTCTCTGTTTAGTTACTAAAAAGCTCTAAATGTTATTTTTAAACCATTGGCTTACTGAAAATAGACTAAAACCCTTTCCAGATTGGCTGTGTTGGCACTTGCCCAGGCTATTGTGAGGGGCAGATTGTGACACCAGCCGCTAAGCGCCGCATTCCCAGTCTGCTTACTGTGCAGTCAGCTAGATGAGCGTTTTAAAGACGAGCAACCATAAGGGCAGCCACCGAAACACACCGCAACTTCATCTTCCCGAGATGGCCCGTGCGGTGCCTCTGTAAAAATACTGTCTTTGGCAGTACGCCACAGGATTCAGGCAAAAGCAACCTCTCCGACAACCATGGGTCATTCCCATTTGAGGTGTGCCGCTTAAACAGCGCAAACATGCCATGGGTCGAGGTGATGCAGTTAACGCCCGTGTGGGATGCTGGGAATTCAGAGCTCGACACAGGCGGCTTATTTTTGCTGTGATTTGACTGACTGGAACAAATCTGACGTATGTGGCATCCTGATTCCATAAACTTACAGTACAAATCAACAACCTTCTCCCATCAGTAAATATATATATATATATTATATATATATATATATATGTAGATCATTATACTATAATTGTTTTTTTGTTTTAATGTGTTACACACACATAAATAGGCTGTAGCAGGAAACAAAAGATCCTGTGTAAAACCATTATGTGACTGATAGCACAGACATAAGCCACGAGAACCTCCACTCAGTTATAAGTCTGACCCAGTCAGATTAAACACACCATTTTTTACATTTATTGGCCTATAGAGGGATAACTAAGAGAGACATATTGACTTAAAACATTGTTAATAGTCAAAGTGTCATTAAGGGATCCTTCTTTATAACTCACACAGCAGGGCGTTCAAAAATGATCTGGAGTGATGCACTGTGCTTTGTGGCCACAGCAGTGATTTTCTGCATACAAATCCACAACGAAGGACACAATGCAAAGGATAAGAGAGTGAGGGAGGGAGTGAGAGGGTGTAAAGAGGGGAAAAAAAACTTCAGAAAGTTGGGCCATTCATGTGAACGGAGTTCAGAGAATTTGCAGGCAAAGTGAAAAAGATATTTTATGCAGGCACATAGCTTTATTCAGTGGGGGTAGGCCGAAACGGCTACATGGAGACTACAAAGCGTGGCTCCCATGGCTCATGAATAAGTCGAGGAAATGATCAGAAAAAAGGAGGAAAAATTTGAGAGATGTTTAGACAGATGGGCACTTAAAGCAACTAGGAAGCGGCAAAAAAAAAACCTCTAATGCAACTTCAAATTCACCTAATAATTGATCTTTATTCTCTCTTTCTATCCACCAAGAAAGGTTAGATCAAATCTGATGTGTTATGAGAGCCTGTCAAAGAAACATCAAAGGACGTAGCTGCTTGGAGCCCCCCAGATTAAATTAAATTGCTATCAAGAGAATCGGTTAAAGAGAGAAAAAGAGGGAGTCATGGAATCAAATAAAGGACTTTCAAAAAATACTGGGGCACAGAAAGAAAATAAATCGCAGGGGGAATTTTTGTCTCTTTTGGACCAACACAAAAAAAAGAGCAGTAGATATTTGAGTGAAACATGTTCCGCAATATTTTTAGAAATATGATTTGATGAGATTCTGGCAAACCTTTTTTCCTCTAGGCCTTTAATGTAATATCAAATGTTGCCTTGCTGGGGACAAGATGATATTATGAATTTAGAGAACATGATTTATTAATGCCAAGCTCTGTATCAAATGTCTGAAGTGCATGAGTAATTATTTGAAAAAAAAAAAAAAAAAAACAGGATATTAAATAGTAAGATTAAATCCAATAAGTGATTTCACTTGCCTTTAATAAGCATCTCATACAGAGACCTATTTTTAAACATTCTTGTTAAAAAACAAAATAAAAAAATAAGATCAAAGCTGAGAAGTCGCTACTGTCTTTAGAATGAGGAGTATGGCACTGGTTGCTCTACCAAACCCCATTCATCACATTCACCGTATCGCGTTCTCTCTGTAGTGATCATAATCCATTTCCACAGCTAGCGTCCCCTACGGCCAGGCTTCTCTCCACAGGACCAACAAACAGAGGTTAGGGGAAGCCAACCTTCTGCTTAACTGTTTTTCACACTATAAACCAATGCTTTGGTTCACGCCTTCGCCCCGTGCCAGTCATACGCGAACATGTTAGACAGAGAAAGCACTGATAGAATAAAAATCCACACAATATCTATAGAATGAATTGGATTTAGGTGGAGAATTTACCAGTGTTGCGGCACTAACCCCTTTGGAATCCATCCACATCTCCTTCGCAGTCCATTGTAACCCTCAGTTGTTCTGTTTGGCTAGTCAATGGTGAACAAACAGCTCTTGAGAAAATGAGTTGCAAATAAAATTAGTAAGATCTTGTGTTTCTTGCCACAGAGAAATGAAAACAAAATTTGGTAGTTGGACCTCGACTTCTAATCAAATTCGTCAGCAGATCAGCAGCCCACCACCTGAATCTACTCTTCCAAAGGAAGCATCACCTAAAACAACCTGAATAAAGATGACTGAAATTCTTGTTACTAAACCAGCAGTCGTTGTTATCCTTCATTACGATAATAATGTACCTGTATTGATGTACAGAGTGGGTGTAATTTTGCTTTGATGGATTTTAAGGAGGTGATGATTTTGATTGTGGTCACATTGTATTTAGTGCACTTAGAGCCTTCAATACTAATTCCACTGTATAACTATAATAATCAGGAGCATATCTGTTTAATTAAAACGAGAGAAACACAAAAGAATCTCTGCATGAAAAGTTGCAGGGTAAGCAGAAAAACCTAGTAGAGAGATTACTTAAAGCAATATGTAATTTTCTCCAAACTGTTGTGTTCATGTGACCCCCAAATGCCATTTTTCATTTATAGAATTATCTGTAGCTGTGAGGTGCA
Source organism: Enteromius viviparus (assembly GCA_032353835.1). NCBI lineage: Eukaryota > Metazoa > Chordata > Actinopteri > Cypriniformes > Cyprinidae > Enteromius > Enteromius viviparus. The sequence goes on from JAUCNO010001888.1 coordinate 8,506,166, forward strand.
GCTTGAAATCACAGCACCACACAAAGAGCCGCACTGAAAGGTAAACATGCCCCCATCTGACCTTTAGGGGGTGTGTGATTGTGCCAGCGTCACCATTAACGTAAACACCTGTGTTACAGGCAGGGGTTGGCAGCAGCGGCTCTATGGACCAACATTGATTTCCACTTAAGCTCAATACAACTACTGTGCACCTCTGCCTCAGAACTGGCAATATTTATCCAGGGGCCAATAGGGGACATCCCATTGTGGTGCAGGCAGAAGGACAAAGGCAGTCACAATGGCTGAGAATCATTCCACCTGTTGACACCAAGCTTCTTCCCAGCTTATTCATCCAGGCTCCTCAGGGGAGCTCTGTCTGACTCCTATTTGTCCATCCTTGGTCCACTCATCTTTTTTTTATCTTCTCAATCACTTCTGATTGACAGAGAAATACTTTTTATTGTCATGTTGCAAGCATTATAGAGGTTTCAGAACGGACAAACAACTAGGAAGAATGTATATGACCACGGACAGATTCTTTGGCTGGATTTTAACTGGATTGAAATACTTAATATAAAATGACAAATCTACGTAGTAGGCATGACTAAACTAATTCAAAATCAAATAATTTCATTACATAAAAACATTTGACAAAATTATTGTGTTTTGCTGATTAAAGAAATAATTACAAGGATGCCTTAAATTGATTGAAAAGCAAAGACCTCTATTGTTGTTTCTTGTAGTAAACAAAAGATATTTTATAGTTGTCTACAGTGCAATGATAAGAAAGGGGTCTTGAACACCAAAAGAATGATTTCTAAAGGATCATGTGACACTGAAGACTGGTTTATAATCACAATAAATTACTTTTAAGACATATTTAATCGTTTAAATAAAAATTACAGTTTCTAGTTTCTAATTGATCACAATAAAATCAGCCTTGTAAAATAAAACAAGTATAAGTGACCTTTAAAAATAGATATTCATGAGTTCACGCTTCCTCATTAATAAATAAAGCAAATTTGGCGTGCTGTCTGGGGAGCGAGCCAGGAGATTTGGCAGACTCCGAACCATAGCGGCTTGAACTCTAAGCGGGCTTTAGTGGTTCGGATCTCTGCCTGCCCCCCCCCTTGAAATTCATGGAGCTAAGGAGGAGATGGGGAGGAGGAGGGGTGCACAAAGTGAGATGCGGAAGTGAGGGAAACGGGTTTATTTATAGTGAGAAGGAAGAATTTGATTGGCGATCGTAAAGAGGAGATTGATTAGCTGATGCGGTGCCAACCGTGATTAATTCGTCCAGCGATCCTCCCGAAACTATGTTAATATCAAAACATTTGACATCAACTTAATTAATAAATTAATTATACTAATAATTAACTGACCCCAAGCTTTTAAACAATATAGTACAATTTGAAATTCAAGACACTATAAATGCAACTACACCCTGAACGTGAAATTCAGCACATTATTAATTCTAATGTTACAGCAAATATCTAGCCCAGTATCTGTGACCAGCAGCCCTTGCTGCATGGTGATGGATGGATCCAGGACCTTGTGGAAACCAGAATCTCTACAGGTGGGCAGTGGTAACCTGGTGACCTTTGTAGAGGAATTTTTCGAGCAAAGGTCAAGCGGCAGGAGTGAGGTAGCATGACATGTGTCTAGGCTTCATAGTACAGATTAATGCATGCCTCCTCTGTCCCAAAATGAATTTACCAGCCCAGGCGCCACAGGGAGCACCATACCACAGGAGGGCACTATGAAATTTAATCAATAGCAAAACAAAGAATTGGAGATATTTGCAGCGAGAGTTCTCCCTATTTTTCTGCTCATCCTGAATCCTAAATAAGTAGATTCACAGCCATGACGACTGCTGAGACAGCAGGGGTGGGATCTGGGTCTGGCCAATGGAAACCCATCCTGATCATAACCCCAGCCAATAGAAATGGGCATCACAATGGAGAGGCAAACAGTCTAAAATCTCAAATCACCATGCAGTGCTGATCAATTTATGCAGTCAAAGCCAGAAGGTTAAAATGAAAGAATGATCTGCAGCAGGATTTTTTCACAAAACTTTCATGGCCCGAGAATATTTGGTTATATGAAGAATAGAGCATGCAATAAAAAGCACACTACTCATGAGTTAAACAACCAAACATCTTCAAAATCAATTCTTCACTCTATGTTGTCATGTTGACACGAATGGAGGGAAATAACTTGTGACAAATGCAATATATGCAAAACTAATTATTTGTAAGGATGTCGTATCTATAAAATGTATGTTGATATACATATTTTCTTACAATGCTGCTTTCTCTCCATGCTGTAAGGATGTGGCTGATTGCTCTGCTAAACTAATAACAGTCATGTATACAAGGCATCTGTGAGCTGTTATGATATAGATACTCACAGACCTCCTGGTAGGCACTTCAAAGATGTGCCACTTAAATCTATTAACAAACAGAAACAAAATCAGACACCACAAAGAAAGCCCCACCACCCACCCTAACACACGCCCAAACACACGGCACACTCCATACCACCTCCTGCACAAACGCATCTGAGCCGCACATCAAAGAAAACATCCCAAGCATTCAGAAAAAACTAGAGGAACAGACAATAAATAAAAAAGCTCCACTCATAGTGTATGTGTGTGACTTATCCTTTGTCGTGAGCATTATAGCAGTCTTGAATCATCTTCTGTTGCTCAGCCTTCCTGAACATCATTACAAATGTCAGATATCAGAAAGAAGAACAACACTCATCATCTACATCATCATCAATTACATGTGGAATTTCATCATGATTAAGACAGTAAACCATTCAGTCCATGTCATGCCTGATCCACTAAGTGAAAGACGAATCAGAGGAAGATAAAGAGAGATGAAGATGAGAGGAATAGAAAATCTTTTTGTTATCAAGGCGTAGGGATGGGGAATTATGATTGCTCTTAACAATTTTAATTCCTTAAAGGTTTAGTTCGTCCTAAATATTGTCATCATTTACCGGCAGGAGTGAGGTAGCATGACATGTGTCTATAAATATTGTCATCATTTACCCTTACATCATTCCAAACCTGTAAGATTTACCTTATGTTGAACGTAAAAGAAGATATTTTAAAGAATGTTGGTAATCAAACAGATGATGGAAACAGAATCCTATTTATTTTTTCCCAAATTCTGTTTCAGGCTTTAATTTCTGTTTAAGTGATTTAATTAAATTGTAATTACCAAAAAAATGTAGAATCAATTGAATTCCTCTTATTTCTGTTTTATAATGTTATACAAATGTATTTTTATTTCTGATTCATTTAAGTGAATTTTAAATTACCTTAAATTCAGCATACACTAAATTTTTATATTAGGATTATGTGATTCTGTCTGTGTTATCAGACAACACTAGCTGTGTTCAATATTTTTGAGCGTATAAAAAGAACCACTTCAAAAGAGTCATTCATTCAGAAATCGAATTACACTGGTCTATGTCCTCAAGCCACTAAAAAGAACCAGAAAAGTAATTAATTTGTTTGGGTCTCAAACTGCATTTGTCGTGGAGGATGCATATACAAAAAACTTTATGAAACTGACCATCATTTGAGTATTTTTCCTGGTTACAAAGCTTATCAAGGTGTTTTCTGGTAAGGAAATGAAACTGAAGCCAGTTCAACAGAAAAACATTTGCCGGGGCAGATAAGAGGCATGCAAAAAAAAAAGACTATAAAGCTATAAAACTATATATTTAGTGATAGACAAGTAACATTTTAATCATGTTAGTTTTTGTCAGCTACTACTGACTGTAGCTGCAACTACAGAATACAGATAACAATAATACTGATAAAGTGCACATGAGCGTTCAAAGGCATTGTTGGGAAAACCTATGAACACAGGGTTTAACAAGGCAGACTAATTCAGAAGCTTTTCAAATAATTAAAATAGCAGCAACTCGATCCACAATGCCAAACTGTCATCTTTATCAGCAAAAAAGAACATTTGTTTCCAGTTAGAAAAAACATGCAGAGTTCAATCCTTCATACATAATGTCTGTGTTAGCATCAGTAGGATTTTCTTTTTGATGGACCAAATGGCAACTAACACTTTCCTAAACGTAACATTACAAGCCCCCTCTTCAATGTGATGCTATACCTGCATGCAAGCACAGAGGGTGACTGGACATTTAAAAAAAAGAAGTGAGGAGAAAAAAGGAGGAAAGGTACATGTCCCATCATCTATTTTTGTGCTTCTTTTAATTTACATTTCCCTGCTCAGCTGATAAAACCGGACAGGGAACACAAGGACACTGACACTGTGATATCTGGCAGGTGGCAGAGGTCAGCTTTTACCCTGTCAAAAGCGCAGTACTTATTAGAATAAATCTTCAGACTCACCAAAGGGCAGCACTGGCCCCTGGTTCTGGCTGACCCAAGGTGGGCTGGAGAGGGGCAGAGGGCCTGTGCTCGGATGTGCAGAAATGAACCGAGTATTTATAATGAGAAGCCTGTTCAATGAGATGAGGGGGGAGAGAAGAAAGGGAGCTTGAATGGTGTAAGGGTTAAGGGACAGCACTAGCATTAAGCCAAGGTAAGGCAAGGTGTCTTTGCGGTCTAACATTTCTGTATTGTCTTTGTTTTTTTTACTTTTAAAAGTTCCTTGTTATAATAATAAAGCAAATTTAGAGAGCTGTCTGGGGTGCGAGCCGGGAGAGCGGCGAACTCCGAACCCTAATGGATGGAACCCTAGCGTGGGCAAGAGTACGGCTCGTTCACTGTCTGCTCCCCAAAAAAGGGGGGTTTGCTTACAAAAGCAAATTGTGAGCACTTTTCATGGTAGTCAGTGCTAACTAGTTGATGTATCCTCTCTGAAAGCATCCCTAGTAATGTCAGAAAGTGTAGCAGTAGACCAATCACAAAGGACTGCGCCATCTGACCAATCACAGCAGTGAGGGCACACCGAAAGGAGTGGTTTAGACAGACTGATTCTCGAATCGTTTACGAATCATTTAGAAATTGGGTAAATTAATTCTATTTTTGGAGAAAACTAAAGTGTAAACATATAAACCTGTTTTAAGAGACTCATAAAGCAATATTAACAACCTTTAAAATGGCATAATAGTGGCACTTTAAAACTCAAAAACAAACCCTCAGAAATGACAGCTCAGGTATGTTAAATGATAAATATTGTTCTAAAACATCTAAATAAAAAATATATACCTATTTGAAAAAATATAAACACTATATTTTAAGGCAAATGTGGGAGACGAGATAAAATATATAATGACCCACTGAGGTAAGGGCGGCATTTTCAATCAGGGAAGTACGTCAGAGAAAAACAAATGTGCCCAATCCCTATAAAAATGTTGATTTAAGACAATGTACTGATAGGGTTTTTTGGATATTGGAAAATATGATTAACACTCAATAAATATCATGAACACTCATCTAGGAGTTAGGTTCCAACTTTTATATTTCAGGATGTGGCTTTAATTAGAGCTACTGTATATAAAATATCAAGGAATATATACATATTTACATAAAGGAGAACTTTGGAACATTTATACTGTACTGTAGATCCTGTCCAACCAACTAATCATTTTTACAAAAAAAATATATAGTGAAATTTTTGTTTCACAAAAAATGTTTTAAACCACAAAAAATGACATAAGCCATTACTAAAAAAAATGAAATTATTTAAAATGTCATTTTCACTAACGTTTATAATTAATCACCAACATAATAAATAGATAATTAAGGGATAAAGAACAAAAAAAACTTTAGGTGGATGTAAAAATAAATATTTTATTTAGTCATTAACATATCACAGTTAATGACTGAATCAAGTTTACTATCTGAAAGCAAACGAACATTCAAAGTAAAAGCCAGAGAGTAAAGAGACAATTCTCTATCAAACGAAGATCATTCCCCTAAAAAGACTGATGACCTCCGACCCCATCAAAGAGGATGAAAGTGAGAGATCGACATAAACGAAAGTGGAGTGGAAAATCAGCCAGCCCGCAAAGACAAACACCACACAGGAAGAGCTGTAGGCAATCGCTCTGCACTGAATCAACACTGTTTTAGTGCCCCCATGAGAGAAACCCTGTCACTGCCACACCTGAGGAGCACTCTCTGAAGCCTGTGCCAGGCTGCATGTCAGAGCTGACCCAAGAACAGGTCCAAAGCTTTATTGCGCTGTGTCTTCTCTGGGATTTGAGGAGAGTGAGGTCAGATCCAATGGATTTGAGCACAAATAGGGAAAGGTTTGACAAAATGGTGGCTCAGGTTGAACAATGCAGCCATCATCAATCACTCAGGGCCATTTCCTGCAGGAAGCAAACTCACTCTGCTCCGGCAGTAGGACCTGGTCACCCAGGTGACCCCCAGTGGCCCCTTGCTATGACATCAGAGGCCCTTGATGCTGTGCTGGCAGGCACTGAGAGGAAGCCACTTGAGGTGGCATTTGCCACAGGGCCATGACGTGTAGCCCACCCTATACTCAACAGGAAGCAAAAGCATATCAAATAGTAACAGGGAGCTTAACACAGAACTGTGTGAAAAAAAACAAGCTCATAAAACTAACACACTCAAAGCAGAAAATGAGCATCATGCCTTTGGTAACCTGAGACCTGCATGTTCAGATGCACTGATGTTGAGAAAATCGAGTTTCATTAGGGTCTGGCCTGATTTTGTAGAAAGTCTAAATAATTAACTAAGAAATAATAAATTAATTAGATTCCTAGATCAGGAGTTTTCAAAATTTCTGTTGCCACCAGAAAAAAAAATTGTAAATAAATAACTTTGATCAGAGTGACAACCCTACATATACTTGTGAGGACAGCACAAGATTATTAGGGAAATGATTACCTGATAATGTTGAACTTGTGTTTCTCACATGTCTACTGAAGCTTTTCATCAAGTTTGGACTCCATACCTGGATTTAATTACTGTCTCTTGAAGCAATGTTTTGAGTTTTGGTATGTTAGAAGGCACGTTGTTGTTTTTACTAGCATTGTAAAAAGTTGATTTGGTTCTTTAGTAATGGTTGGTTGATTTGGTTATGTTTATGTTGCAAGTATTATGACCCCCTTTATTGAATGCAGTAGAAAAAAAGCTATACATTTTAATGTAAATTAATGTTCAAAGGTTTGGTGTCTGTAAGATTTCTTTAATACCTAAGAATTTAATTTGATCATCAAGGCTGCATATATTAGACAAAAAATACAGTACAACATATTACTATGAAATATTATTACAATTTAAAACACCTCTTTTTATTATATTATATTTGGAAATATAATTTCTTGTAATGGTGAAGCTGAATTATCAGCAGCCATTACTATATTTTTAGGTGTCACATGATCCTTCAGAATTCATTCAATAAAGCTCAGTCAATGCTCAAATATTAGCTTAAAATGTGTATAAATACATATATACAGTATATATATATATATATATATACACATATATATATATATATATATATATATATATATATTTTTTTAGGCATAAAGACTTGAAGAGAAAGATTAAAAAATATCTATAAATAGAATAAAATAATTATAAATACTATTTTCAAGCAATCTTTAAACAGCAGAATTAAATTTAATAAGTTAACCTGTTTTGATAATTCTATTACTACTCCCTCCCAGCACCTGGGTGTTTCAGAATCCCCTGCCGTCTGTATTTTCCTCTGCAAGTAAAAGCACTCTTAGAAGATTTATTGAAGATTTCACCTCTTGTGGCCTCCAATTTATTGAAATTGTTAAAAAAACTGTGAGGAGCTGTCACTTTTAGACAATAGCGTAATAACATCAGTGTGAGTTATAGAAAGAGGATGGGAACACTTATAGAAAATTAGCTGCAGGAAAGACAGAAGGGTACTGCTTACTTCCCCACAGCAAGTGAGCCATGAGCTACCAACACTGAGCCTGAGAGCAAAGCACCTGCAAAAAAAAAAGCTGCTTCTGATAGTAATCGGCTGCAAAATGGCTACTTAGTAATTGACCAAAGAAAAAAGTGCATACTTTAACAAATCCAAAAGTCAATCAAACACACGTGGCTTCGTCACTGAAGTTGACACCACTGAAGAAGATCAGAAAAAAAGCCTCTTTGATCTTCTGACCTGTGCTTCCTCTTCAGAGCAACGCAGCATGACCCGGGCTCACCCCTGCTTTGGACAGAGAGAAGATCCTCTGTCTGTAGCTTTCAGGGCTGGTCATCATTAGTTGCTTAGTTAAAGACAGCCCTCAGTACCTAAGAAAAAAGCCCTCTCTTTTCGATTCTGACACATCTACAGTATCTTCTCAAGGCCACAGGTTCACAACGGCTAATTCAATTTCACCCTGCTGCCCCAGCCGCCAGGCTGCAGAGACGTGCATCTACAAGATACGGCCTTGCAGCCACTGCTGGAGATTCGGGAGGATTTTGGAAGCCCTCGGGCGGCCTCGAATGTAATAGACACAGTTAACGAGATTGTAGAGGGGGCTGGGGAGGATGAGGCGCAGGTACAGCATGCCATGGGCTTCCTGCCCACCGGTGTGGTGAATGTACGAGCTAGACCACCCACGTGGAGAACGAAGACTCTCGCTCGACAAACTTTTATCAGGAGGAGGCCGAAGTGTGTGCAACTCTCTCAAGGAGATTTGGAAGACTTAGAGGGGAAAGTAGCGGGGGCAACATCTGTGTGGCGCACCATCGGCTTCGGTTCACTTATCGGAGCTCGCTCCCCACACCAGATGTGACTCAGAAGTGGGCGTGTGTCGTTGAGAACAGTGGCGCAGCAGCGGGCAGCCCCCCTCTTCTCCTCTCAATACCTGACAGCTGCTGACCCAGAGGAGCAGAGGAAGAAGAGAAAATTAAAGTCAGACGGAGAAGAAAAGGAAAGCAATCACACTTTCTAAAATGCATTTCGGTTCCTGGAGGGCCACTGATAAGATGTGTCATTCCACAGGTCTAAGTGTGGCCGATCACTGGAACGCAATAAGTTGGTTACCACCACCTCATTTACATCTGGATGTGGAACCTCAAAACGAGGTCATTGTTGCTTATTATAATAAATGCAAAAAATGTATAAATAATGAGTACCTATTGGTCAATCTTTTGTCTGGTTCATAAAATAATGTAAAGTAATGTAATATGTCACCATGAACCACAAAATAGGTCATAAGAAGCATGGGTCAATTTGTAGCCGTTATGTGGGTCAAAAATTATCGATTTAGGTAAAGATAATGGTCAATAAACCTATTTTGTACATTTCCTAGCATTAATATATAATTAATAAACTTAATTTTTTATTGGTAATATATCAAAATTTATAAATAAAAAAAATAATCTTTATGGTTTTGTGGCCCAAGGTCACATATATTATATAAAGTAAAGTAATATAATATAAGGAACAAAAAAACTATTTTTAGCAAAATTCTCTATTTTTACTCACAAATGCAGAGCCGGCCCCCTCTCTAAGCCTAGATGAACAATCACACAATTAGACAAACAATCTGATGTGACGATGAAGAGACAAGATTGGAGGAGATAAGAGAGAAGAAAGCCTTGCTGTGCTGAAACACACCCCTTCAGATGCTGGTGTATAGACCCTCAGCAGGAAACACTGCTGACTCCTGGAGAGAAGTGTGGGTGAACAATGCCCAGCGCAGAGAGGGAGTGTGTCACTGAAACCACAGGAATCAAAGGGACACTTATAGTTACCCCACGCGTCCACTATAACAAACACTTCCTGCCCTGTTTGCACAAACACGCTGAGAGCTTCCCATGTAAATGTAGCAGTCGATATGAATGTGTGGAGGTGTACAACTCAATCTACATTCAATCTGTACAGGCCTCTGTCTCGATCATTATGCGCCAAAGAAGACACGAAAGAAAGCAGCGCTCTGGCAGAGGTAAAACAGACCCAATGTGTGCCAGCAAATCATGTATGCACAGCACAGTGGTTGTAAAAATGTAAAAAAAAACATCAATACAAGATCAGACAAGATATGATACAAGACACAGACATTTAATAAATTCTCTCATTTTTAGACAACTAAAGTAATTTATGCAAACTTTGACTTAAAGTGCTATATGATAGTGCCAATTTATGGCTAACATTTAACAAATAGTACAGTTTTCAAGAAAACTAAAGTAATGTATGCCTGACATCTGAACTTTAACTTTAAAGTGACAGTGTCAATTTATGGCTAACAAAGCCAACAGAATTTATTATTTTTTTGATATTATATTATATTATCAATACATTATGACCCATAAATGCTTTAAACGTGGCTCATTCAATCAGAGATTCACTATGTGTTGTATGAAAGTCTCTAATAACCATGACTAACAGAATTAGAATATTTTATTAATTTATTATTGTTTCTTGTTCGTTATTATTGTTTTTATTGATATTATTATTATTAATTATATCTATGGAAAAAATGCTACTGCACGTCACTCATTAATTCAGAATTTAGAATCCTTATGTGTATTATAAAGGTGTCTAAACAACTATGAAGGTATAACGTAAGATACCAGACAGATAAAGTAAATGCACATGCAACTGAAAAATACAGTGGCTAAATAAGTGCACGATGCCTGCAGGCATGATAAAATGTGGCCAAGTGATGCACGTCGCACATTTATTCTACTGGGAAAAGGGCGCTGTCATCCACTTAGAGTGAATATTTTAAAACCAAAGCCAGGCTTAAGTAAACCAGAATCTCAGCTGAGCATTGGGGCAACATGACTAAACAACAACAACAGACAAGATCAAATGTCCCCCAAGCTGTCAAACCCTATAATCTCATCTATGGCCAGGTGGAGCCATCCAAATAAACACATGCTACAAGTATTACACTTACATCAGTTCTAACTGCTGCCAATATTTTCACAACTCTGTGGTGCTGGTGACTGCCACGGAGTCTGCTAAATTAGGTCTCCTAAAGCCAACTTCACCACATCGAGTCAACAAAACCATACAAGTCCTTGATACCTGCAGCCACAAGCCAAAAGGTAACACAGGGAGTTAGGGCTGACACACATGGACAGTTTTTGGAGATACTGCCGTGCTGTAAATGATCTAGAGAGCCTTCCATCTACTGTGTGTGAAGCTAAACACTGTTCTGAAGTCAGTTGAGAGACAAACATCATGAAAGCAGATAGGTTTGAGCCTCCAGCTCTGTCCATACCTCCTTCTGTGAGCAGAAGCCTGATGAAAGACTCTGGTGACTTCACTCAAGCAATTGATCACATCAACAGACCTCACATCAAATGAAGTATGAAGTTAGCCTAATGCCCACCCTGAACTAGATACTCGGTCATTACAAAGCGAAGAAGGACCACCCTGTAGAAAAAAAAAAAAGAAATATGAAAAAGATGGTCAGGTACATGGTGGGCACAACCTACACAAAGCTGCTAGCATAGAAGGTGTCACCGGTCATGAATAAATTGAGTTTTACTGATAGTAGAATGATGATGGCAGTTCGAATGAATCTGTGTCATTAACACAATTCTGTTCAAAAGACTGCTATGAAGTCTACTGCTTTGTGCCTACCGCTCAAATTGATTTACCATTGACAAAAACAACTTTTTAACCTTCCACTGGCCAATTATAAGGTATGCCGCCTGTCACATGATGCAATCAGCACAGTGAGGTTAAACTTTTGCTTGTCTTTGATGTGAAAGAACACTAACGAGCTAACGGATGACCAAAACCGTGGAACATCCTCTGAGACAAAACAAAACAAAAATCACTGAATCAGTAAACAATTATATTTATTGAATATTATATTGACAACTAAAATCATAAAATCTATTTGCATTTATTCATTCACTGCAAAAAATGTTTTTTAAGACAAGATTGTTTGTCCTGTTTCCAGTTAAAAATCTAAAGATTCTGAAATCAAAAGAATTGTCTAGAAAAGAAACAATTACTATCTTGTTTTTAGAAGAAACAGGCTCAAATTAAGTAACTTTTTGCTTAGAACAAGCAAAATAA
>JAUCNO010001888.1:8527535-8579064 GCA_032353835.1 Enteromius viviparus
CAGGCCTGGCAACCACAATCCTAAAATTTCTTGATACAATCGTGGGAAACCTGCAGGAAAAACTTGAGGTGTACTGACTTGTGCTTGCAGTTTGTCCCAGTCTGTATGCGTGACCAGTCTGTGTCCCGGAGGTGGCAGGTAGATGGCTTCAGGCACCAGCGTTCCTGTGGACACCAGGGAAGCAGTGTCATCTTGAGGGGGAGGATGTCGGGACAACGAGGGTGTGTCCAGAGAGAAAGAAGACAGGGAGGCAGAGTCACAGTGCTGGGGAAAGTAGTCCATCATAAGACTTGTTGTCTCTGTATCTGACACTTCCGCCAAAAGCTCCAGTGGATCAGAGTCTGACCCTGAGCCCTCGTGGTCAGCACCCCGCAGGGGAGGGGACCCACCCTGTGGAGGAGAGCTGCCCCCCAACTTGCCCTTTTTAGTGATCCCCTGAATGCACAAGGAAATGTGTAAAATGCAGAAGTTACTTAAGGGCATTTTAATACAGAAACCGAAAGGTCTTTCAAATAGGGAAACAGACAAACAATGTGTCAAAAAATAAACCTTCTCCTCAGTGCTTAGATAGCAAAGAGGGGAAAAAAAATAAGAAAAGGCGAGACACACAAACCTTAGTGTCCTGGGGCGAGGTGGCCCTCCTCCACTGGGCTCGTTCTGACTGTAGAACAGATATTCTAGCCTCATACTGAGCAGCTGTTTCTAGGATGGAGAAAAAAACAGGATGTGAAAATATGGGATCAGCCAAAAAGTACTACAGAAACACAATCCGTGTCACTTCCAATTCTTTGGGTTTTATTTAATTTCATGAATAATTTCGAGTTGGCAAATAAAACAAAACTGCAACCAGCTGAAATTCTGAATTGTAGCATCCTCCTAAAAGCAACAGCTTAATGCACAAGAAAGAAGATGTTGCTTTTGTTTTATCAGTTGAATTTATATTTACGTGTATGGCAGACATTACACAGCTTACAAGGAACACAACTGTTTATACATTCCCTGGATGACACATGAATTGTCTCACATGAAAGAGTTATTTTATTATAGTAGTTTTATTTTATATTTTTAAAAAGAATTTGTTTTAACATATTGTTGGCGGGTTTTTCGTTTGCTTCATCATTGTCCTAAGTGGATGGGGTTTTGTTAATTGCAGAATCAAAGCTTGTGACAGGGGAGTGGCCTTTTTATCTTTTATGGAAAAGAACAGTAAATTTTTTTTTTTTAATATAGAAGATAATAAGGTCATAAAAGGTGTGCACAGAGGAAATGTTCACAAAAACCCCAATAAAATACATTTAGGTCAGTTTGGATTTCAGGCATTTAAAGGAAAAGTTAATTAGCAAACATCTTACTCTCCTTTACGTAAAGAAACTTCATAAAAATATCATAAAATGAATCCATACGACTTGTGTCACAAGTACTCTGACGGCTTTGCTTGATGAACAAACTGAAATTCCTCATCATTCAAAAATAACGACTGTACAGGACACTGAGAACACAGCTCTCAATCTTTTTGACACGCATGCACATAATCATTATTTTTCTCAGATGACATGTGCATCGGTGTGATAGAGACACAAGAATCCCACCTTTCCAGCAACTTCCGATGATCACATCCAATGATCAAATCAATTCCTGATGGATAAAATCAAGTCCCCCCTTTTTTTTCTCATTAGAGAAGCCATACGTCACAATAGGTAAGCAACGATCAGCATCAATAAGGTGATTTTTTTATGGTGTTTTGCACTTTTGGGTACAATATTTAATTGCAATGGATCTTTTCCTTTTGTGTTCCACAGATAAACAGATTTGGGATTTCACAGAACTGAGTAAATTTCGACATTATTTTATTTTCGGATGAACTAGTGTAAAGACGCATTGTTGCTTTTCTTCACAGAGGTTTCATGAAATAAAAAGACTTGTGCTTTACCTCCACCTCAGGTGACCACACACTCCTTCAAACCCTTCTCACCTCTCAGAGCCTCCTGCAAGGACTGAATCTCCTGGTCGCATTGTTTTTGCAGTTCCTGGAGCTCCTCCTGTTTGCTAAACTCGCAGATTCTCGCCACGCCCTGCCAGTGCTCCAGCTGAGCTCGACACTCGATTAGCTGCGTCTGCAGGTCCGCCTCAGCTCCTGCTGAAGAAAAACACAAGAGAGAGACTTAAGAAACTCTGCGGAAAATGGCCTTGTCCCCCTCCTCCTACACAGTCATATTTATAAAAGAATCGTTTAAAACAAGTGTATAACACGAAAACAGGTGCAAGACAGAGAGCATATACACGACAGAGCTTCATTAATAAGGTGGATTTTGCCAAAAGCAGATTAACATTTAACGTTAGAGTACTTCGTCCAATGCCTATTCAGGATGTAAACATGACACCTTAATAAATAAATAAATAATTTATTCTGGTCCTTAACACCTGTTGCCTGCACTGATTTAACGTTACTGCTGTTATTATCATCGACAGAAAATAAGCATATCATCAGCATTATCACATTTTGTTTAAATACGAGTTATATATGATGCTGTCTATTCAGCAGCTAACGTTACATGATCATATGTTTGCACGCGAGCTTAGATTGTCATCGCTACTAATTTAATCCCAATAATCTCTATATAATTGCCCAAATGCGTTTATATCTATACAGAGCTTTATTTTTAGACTGTAATTTAACAAGTAGGCTGCTGGTTGTTCATACCATCGTCCTCCTCCTCACTGCGCGATGCTGTCGTGTCCAAGACTTCCATGGTTTCACGTCATTTGTCTCGATATTTTCCTTTCGTTTCGATATTCTTCCCTTCGCCCGCATCCGTCTTCCTTTTCCTGTGTGACTGTGAGCTGCAGCGGGGCCGGGCTTCAACGAAACTGCGCCAAGAGTTCAGGAAACAACTTTCCCCCGTTCAATCCTGCGGATATTACCTAACCATCCTCCCTAGAGGCACACACGCGCACGGACTGTTTCAAAATCTAGTGAGCTGACTCAACAGACCGCGCTTCTGGGCCTCGCTGGCGTCACCGAGGACGCGCCAATGATGCTCCCTAGGTAGCCAGCACACTAGGATTTGAGACGCAGTCGGAGAGGATGCGAACTATCCATGCGGTCTTCGTGGAAGAATATATGCAAATTTACATAGCTAAGTGGCTTTGCATATTTTCCAAAACCAGTGGGTAATCGTGTAATTAAATTACAACTGAGAGAGAGAGAAATAAAACACTTGTAAGTTATAGATACCGCAGGTTGCTTTCACATTATGTATTTTTCATTTGGAATATTTAACGATATTTGTCGAAACTGTTTGAAAATGCTATAAAAAATATGGATAAAAATGCGGATAAAAAAATATGTTGCCTGATGCTGGGAAAATGGTTCCCACCGTTTTTGACCAATGGATTTGCCTGAAATTTAAATATACTTTGCGATCAGTTGTGATTCGTCGTAATCGTTTTTACATATTCGTGTACAGCATAAATGTATTATCTATATAAAAAGACACACACAGTATATATTATTTTATATAATAATACATACATATAAATATAAACATAACGTATTTTTATTTTATATACATGCATGTGTTTAATAGGCACGCTTATGTTGAATATAATTTACTTTATAGAAATGGTTAAAAGTTTCTTTGAAATAAAGTCCTTTAGCATAACCGTCTGGCTAACATTAACTGATGTCGGCTAACCGTAGACTTAAATCTTATTTTTGAAGGGTTTTGCTTTTAAATCACATATTATGTGTGAATGACAGGTTTTAGTTTTGTAAATATTTTTTGCTGGCAATTTGTCAATGGATAAATAGAAGTAAACTCATTTATTTAACGTTAAAGTGTTCACTGTACTGTTAGTCGGTGACTTTACTAGAAAGTGAAACCTCAAACATACACTACTGTTCAAACATTTATACATAAAAATACATGTAAAATAAATATAAAATATTGTACAAGGCCATCTCCTTTAATTCTAGGTTACATAATAAAAAAACGAGACACATATGATAATGAAAGTACTGAGCACTGTGAAAGTAAGAGACCAGTGTTATATTTATAAGAATAATGCTGATGTTTGAATTGTGTAGACGTATTTATAACGTTTAAACCCGACATTTGTATTAAATACGTAGGAAAAAAACATTATCACAACCTTTTCACAACAAAAAAAACAGTTTTTACAACGTTATTGTGTTTGCTGGGTTGTTGGCATTTTCGAAGATTTATTAAAAAAGAAAAAGTGTAAAATCACATGGTCCTAAGTATTCAGACCCTTTGCTCAGTATTTAGTAGAAGCACCCCTTTGATCGAATACAGCCAAGAGTCTTTTTGGGAAAGATGCAACAAGTTTTTCACACTGGTTTTCTTCAAACATACGGCTTAGAATTAAGGCCAAAAAGTTCAGACCAGTGAATCTTATTTCTCACCGTCTTTGAGTCCTTCAGGTGTTTTTTTTTTTAGCAAACTCCATGCAGGCTTTCATGTGCGTTTCACTGAGGAGAGACTTCTGTCGGGTCACTCTGCCATAAAACACCGACTGGAGTGATGGTTGACTTTCTACAACTTTCTCCCATCTCCAGACTGCATCTCTGGAGCTCAGCCACAGTGATCTTTGGGTTTTTCTTTACCTCTCTCACCAAGACTATTCTCCACCGATAGCTCAGTTTGACCGGGCGGCCAGCTCTAGGAAGGGTCCTTCTTCCATTTAATTATTATGGAAGTCACTGTGCTCTTAGGAACCTTATGTGGAGTGGATTTTTTTTTTTAACCTTGGCCAGATCTGTGCCTTGTTACAATTCCGAGTTCTTCAGACAGTACCTTTGACCTCATAATTCTCATTTGCTCTGACAGGCTCCTGCCAGGTGTGTGGCTTTCCTAATCAAGTCCAATCAGTATAATCAAACACAGCTGAACTCAAATGAAGATGTAGAAACATCTCAAGGATGATTAGAAGAAATGGACAGCACCAGAGTTAAATAAATGAGTGTCACAGCAACTTAGTACCATGTGATATTTCAGTTTTTCTTTTTTTATATTTCATAATTCTGTCTGTCATATTTTTTTTATAAATCTAGTTAACTTAATGAGGTACAAAAACTGTATTCATTTGACTTAGTCACTGTGAATTTCTTGTTCCACCTATTTTGGGAAAATAGAGCATTTTGGTATGTGGTAAGATTGAGAAAATGTCATATTATTGCCCTATTTAATCTACTGTAGACACTATGCATTTGTAATAGTTTTTAATTTGAAATTAAATTGAGTACATATTCTCTACAAAGACAATTTTACCACCCACTTTATCTGCCACCTACATCCTTGTTGTTTGTAGGCTGCTGTATGCTTGCCACATTCTCCGCATTTTTTTATAGACACGTAGCTTCATGGAATACACAACAAAGTCTCGCAAACCACCTGTAGTGGCTAAAAAGACACTTCATGTGCTTGTGGTTTTGTTGATATCCTGTTCTAAAGCTCAGGTGAAATTAAGCAGGAAAAAAAAATACTGCAAATGTGTGTTCTTAACACCCACGCTCTCCCATCAAACACGTGCTGCCGTGCGCTTTTTGGTACCCGCTGCCCACACAGAAGAGCGTGACGGTGAAGTCATCGCCGTTTTCGTAGTAACATCATTTCAGTTGATATGTCTCATGTGTCAGAGCTGCCATGAGTGAATCAAATGGCATGACATTCTAAGAAAAGCTGAGAGGTGATTTCTGGTTATAGATAAATGACTTCTTGTTGTGGTGCTCAGAATCTTGTTGTGCATTCCCAGGGGGTTGATAACTAAATGGCAAATTAGGTCATCAAAACATTTTTCACACTTTTTTTATTGTTGTGTAAGTAGCTGGAGACAAAAAGTGAAATAAAACACAGCAACTTGTAAATGAACTCTTTAATTGATATTCAGGAAAAGTTCTTTAACGAAACTGACAGCTACATACGGTAAGCTAAAATTCCCAAATGGAAAATGCCATTATAGGGGGTTGCTCGCAATTTTACATACACATTGTGAGCGTCTTTAAAGCAAAACATAGTATTTACACAGCAGCTTGTGGAAATGTCCCACCTACAAAACAACTCATACTTAGAATTGTCTTTCAGCCTTTTTGACCTTTATGTGGGACTTTTCCAAATAATTAATTATTTTTAAAGTGTTAGTTCACACTAAAATGAAAGACCTGATTTAGGTAAAGACAAAATTAAAGCTGTTCATAAAATAAACCAATCCATTATCTTCAAAAAAAAAAAAAAAAAAAAAACACTTAAATTGCATGTTTCATGTGTTTTTTTGTTTTATTTTGTTTTTGTTTTTTATAAATTTGTCTGTCAAAAATCAGATAAAAATATCTTAATTCGAGTCTGTAGATTAACAAATTTTTTTAATGGGTTTGGAATAACATGAAGTTAAGTAAAAGACAGAATTTAACATTTTCACATTAAATCTCAGAATTTCATTTGACATCAGTGACAGGCCTACATGACCAAAAAAGAAAAATAGAACAAAAACTCCAATAACATAATAATCACAATAAGAATTATATTACACAAACAAAATGAACATTGGTTCTAAATTTGACAAATTGCATATTCATATTCACACTCATCATGACCACAAAAATCTATATCAGTCTTATCTTATTATTTTGAATATCAATATCAATATCAAGTTGTGAAATTCACAAATAAAGCAAAATAACAGTGACACCATCAAGAAATTGTATGCCATTTGCAAAGAAATAGAAGATATGAAACACTGCACTCTACAGCTAGCCAACCGCATTTTCACACGTGTGCAGACATTTCCTCTGCAGTTTGCACCATCATATTTTTCTTCACATAATTTTGTCCCTCATGTGTTACTGCTGCTGTTCTCCTGCATGCTCCTGGAAGATGCTGAAATGGAAATGTAGCTCTTAAAAAGGCTCATGACTCTCTGTTTGTACGTTTTGATGGCAAAAAAGTAAATAATAGGATCAAGGCAGGTGTTAAAGTTCATTATGGCAACAGTTACCTGCATTGACATTTTCAAAGTCTTTAAGTCCTCGCAAGTGGGGGTGCCATATAGCCTTCTTACTGCAAACTGCATGAAGTTGATGTGGTAGGGACTGAAACACATCACGAAACTCAGCAGAATGAGCAGGATCATATGTTTGGCCCTGCTGTTGCTTCCAGACCTGTTGGTCACCGGGTTTTCCTTGGCTGTCTTGGAGAGCTTGCAACTGACCCGACTGTAGCAGCAGAGGATGAGTCCCAATGGAAAACAAAACCCAACGATGCAAG
Organism: Enteromius viviparus; assembly: GCA_032353835.1. Taxonomy (NCBI): domain Eukaryota; kingdom Metazoa; phylum Chordata; class Actinopteri; order Cypriniformes; family Cyprinidae; genus Enteromius; species Enteromius viviparus. Next base: position 8,534,819 of record JAUCNO010001888.1, read on the forward strand.
CAAGTAGAAGAATGATTGCCATCAAATCGCTATCAAAATTAAAGAACTCCATGCACGTTCGATGGTTGGACCTGTTTTCCATAGTTTTCCTTAAGAGCAGAGGGGACGTCTCAAGAAGCACCATCACCCAAACCAGAATGCAAATACAACGCACGACTTTGATTTTCCTCAGTCTTTGACACTTTTGACGGTGCAGCATGGCCAAGTAACGATCTACACTGATGCAGGTCATGAAGGCGATGCTAGCGTAGGTATTGCTGAAGAAGATCATGGCAGTCAGCCGGCACATGAAATCTCCAAAAGGCCAATCGAAGCCTCGGATGTAATAGGTAATCCTGCCAGGAAGAGCCAAGGTGAAGAGGGCATCAGAGATGGCCAGGTTGATGATATATATGGTGGTGGAGTTCATCTTCTGCTTTTTCTGACAGGTGATGCAGAGGACGAGGCTGTTACCTGCCACGCTGATTACAAAAATCAGGCCATAGAAAATGGGAAAGAAGATCCGAGTAGACTCCTTGTAGATGAAAACATCACAAGTCTGGTTTGGGGAGCTGTCGTTCATTGTCATCTTCTGCATGATTTGCCGTGTTCCTGAGACTGTTTGGGAAAATACAAAACTGTTACAAATACAAAAACTTTACAATAAAATGAAATATATTTAGAATATTTAGATGTATTGTTGTGGAAACATTTGGAGCACTTTTGGATATTATGCATACTATTGTAATGAAAAAAAATTACACATTACTAAGTCACAATAATTGTCTGATACTCACAGCAGGTCAGATAGTCCGTCTCTCTTTGAACTGGATAGTGATGTTACTGAGGTAGTTGGTGTTTTTTTGCTGAATTACTTCAAAGGACACCACCCCTTAAACTTGATTGGTTAAGCTCAAATGGGGTTAGATAAGGTATCCTGTAAGTCTCTCAAAGTGAAAAAACTTTTTTTTTTTCTCTTTTTTTTTGTTCCATTCAATTTTAATTCTTGTTACTTAAAAATAATATCTTGCGTGTATATATATTTTGTGACACCTGCGATAATAGCCTACTTCTTTTTTTCTGGTTATTTCAGCTCACGTACAACCACAAGTCTTATATTTCTGCAGCACTGACCCAGTTAACATGCCAACAATATGTTGAGGTACCTTTGCTTACAACATCCTTTTTTAAAACCATTAGGATAAATGCAACAAACTCCAGTCATGGGAAACACACATGTTGGGGATTGCTTTATACAGAACAAAAGAAATCACTTTAAACATTAAGTTCAACTGAAAACAACAAATTATGCATGGTTGTGCAACTCTGATTTAGTATGAAGACACAGGTAGTTTGCAATACCCAGCAAGCTAGTCAGGCTGCTGATACCATCTGTGGTTTATAACCACACTATACCTCATCCTCATGTTCGATATATAGCAGCAGTTTCCCAATCACTTGCTTTTCTGTTGATGAAAGTCTTAAAAACCCCAACAAAAAGCACTGCCATTTATGTCACAATACTGAGAACGTGAAGGAATGTGCGAGAGACGTTCGCTTTAAGATATCCCTGTGGTCTTTATCTTGCACGGAGCCTGGAACTATATATGCTTTTACAAAATCTTTGAACATGACAGCATGTGCTGTGCAACTTGCTACACGTTATATTAACACCTTTTGCATCAGTAAAGAACTACAGCCTTGTAAATATCTATTCTAAAGATATTCACAAGACTTTAATTCTACTTCACAACCGCGTTCAGTTTGTTAAAAATGCAAGTGCATGAATGCTTTCATAAAATAATAATGACCAATACTTTAATAATCTTGTTTAATGTTTAGATAAGCATGTTAGAATTTCTGTGGCCTTTGAGGCAGGTGCAGTATAGCAAAAATAATGATTGTTTCCAAATGTGTTTCCGAGAACACTTTTTTTAATTCTCCTTATAAATAGGTAGACTCAGTCAAAATACATGGCATTAGTTCAGCAAAAAGAAATGTCAGGCTGCCGGCACAAACAATTTGCCACAAAGCCACAGCGCTCACTTTTTCAGAAATCTACCTACAAATGGCTTCAATATGCAAAGACAACCTATGCCTGTGAGTTTAACTGAGACAGTAAAAAATGTACATGTATATAAAGCGTTTTAAAACAGAGGAGCTTTGCAACCATCATTACATTATGAAGTGTAAATTACAGCTGGTTTCAACACTGTAATTGTGGAAAATGGTTTTTAAGGGTGGCGAAAGGTCACTAATCCTTACCAGTCACTTGCAGTTATAATACAATTCACGCAGGTCAAAACACCAATTCCTAGTGTGGACAGCTTTTCATATAATAGCATACCGTATCGGTAGATTTCATGCTTCAGTATAATCACGGCACAAAAAAAAGGGCACTTAGTTTTTTTTATTTGCTCTAGTCAAAATATACAATTACTATTAAATAAGATGCCATTACTAGATTTACATTTATTTTAGACAAAAACTACTTCTTTTTGCACAATTTTATTACAGAAAGTGTTCTTTTATACTTAATGCTTGACTTAATGCACAATCATCATTGGCACTTCACCTCTGCCTTTTATTGGCACAATTCAAGGACAGTTGATTAAACCAGTGTTGGACTAGACTGAGGTACACATGCACGATCAGATTAAGCATATAAATAAAGAATTAAAGTGAATGCAGGAAATCTTTTGGTGAAGCTCAATAAGGACTCCAGTGTAATATATAGTAGTTGGTGGTGATGGCTCTGGCAAGTGGTAGAAAGCATTTTTGGATACTGAAAGTAATGACACAGCGTGAGAGACACACATGAAAGTCAGTTCTTAGGAGTCTGACCTTTTTCTGTTTGTTCAGAAAGGGGAGGGAGGTTCGGATGAAACTGATTTGGAGGAAATTATGCATTTTAAGTGCCACGTCTAGTAAAACTGACTGACGGCAGTCACTGAATGAAAGCTGTGTTTATACCAAATTTGAGCTTACAATTGATTTTTCTTTTAAAAAGGCATCGATGCACTAATTTCTTTTCATCCGAGCAGAATTTCACATGATGGTTTGCAGAAACCACTCTATGCAATTAAGAAAGTTTATTATTTAATTCGCTGTCTTATACATCCATGACAAAATGGGACTTTGCTTGTAAAATGCTGCATAAAATTTGATCTGTAATCCTCCACATTTGTATTTCGGTATTACTTCACATTTTATGCAGTTATCAGGGGAATGGTCTCAATCATCCACACAGGGGTCCAGCACCTAAGACACAGATGACAGTAATTATTAATGGATGTGAAAATGCCATGCCAAATGCCATGGCTACCAGGTGCCTTTGTGCACGTTATTGATAGCAGTTTGTTTAGCCAGTTTAATAAAGTGCATGCAACACTAAAGATTAAGACTACACAAATGTAATATACAGTAGTCTGAAATAAAGCAGTTTTTTCTTTTTCTTTTTCTTTTTTTTTTTACAGAAATAAAAACCTGGTTAATTTTGATCTTACCACTAGATGGAACCAAATTCTATCAAATCCACTTAAAGCACTAACTGCCTGGTAAATCCACAAACGCACAAGTTGAATAAAAAATATACAGTACAGTAAATATACAGGTGTCATCTTTTACACAGATAATGTATTCATGAATATGCAGCAATAAAGATATTACGTTTAACATCAAAAAGGTACGCTAGTTCAATTTCTTCTCTGCATCACATCAGCTTCAACAAGTTTTAGAAGCTAATATTCGATTAACATTATTTGAGTACAACCTGTTCCAGGATCAACATCCCAATCAACTAATCAGAACTGAGGGATTTATTAACAGGAAATATTTGTTTTAGGCTTAGAGTAGGGGATAGGTGCTTTGCACCTTCATTATTCAGCTATCATTTCCCTCAGATTTTTGGGGTAAATTATGGCTAGGGGTAGGGACGATCTCCATGATTTAGCCAAGTAAGACAGGATCCTGGACCAACATATTTTATTGGTCCTGGATCAACATTGCTGTCCAAAAATATAAACTTATCCCAATCCTTAACCTTAAACCTACCCCTTCCCAAAATGTATGCCTAAAATCAGTGGGAAATGATAGCTGATTAACAAGGGTGTAGAAGCACCCTATGATGAACTATGATTATAAACAGATATTTCTAGAAAAGTTATTCCTCGATTCTGATTGGTTTATTAGAATGTTGATCCAGAACCATCTTGTACTTGGTGAAATCACGCTCGGTTAGGTGGAGGGTTTTTAGACAGTAATGTTGCAACAAAAGATGTTGATCCAGGAACATGTCTGACATTTGGCATGTTTGCCAATCTTTTCCTCCCTAAACTGTAACACAAGCATTCAGTTTTCCTGCTGAATACAAATGAGCTGATTCATTTAAGTGTGATTATTATCAAACTCAATTAAGATATTTGATTTAGCAGTTTTACTGAGAAACAGCAGAGATTTACTGTTGACACTACAGTATATAAGAAAGATTGTTGGGTTAAGTTAAAGGTGCAAATTAAAAATATTTAAATTAAAATAAATTATTAGTATCTACTTAAAAAAAAGTGTTTAATACTAAAGTCTTAGCAGTCTAATACAAGCTCTTTTTTTATTCTGCTTAGAATGGGTCATCTCGTGGGGGCTGACATGTTTTGATCACATGACCAGCCGAATACAACAGGCTTTACCTTGATAAACCCCCCTATTATTGGACGCTTTCACCATGCAGCTTTACGGTAACTAATCTATACTTTTAATGTAATGTTGTTCACACATATAGCCTGATGTGACCCGTTTAGATTCGAGTCTCGGCCCACCCGGGGTAATTACGATATATCTTTATCTTTCTCTAATGCAACTGTTCTTTTGATCTTCGACTGAATTCATCCAGGCTGAATGATAATGATATGCTGAAATATCACTTTTTAGAGGCTCTCTGAGTGTGTGAAGAAGAAAAGAACGACTCTGGCGGGCTTTGAAGCTGCCCTGCCCCTTTCAGAGCCGTCATCTCTCCCGCCAGCCCTTTGTTGGTGGCGATGCTGGTTCTTTGTCAGCGGTCTCATGTGGCTTGTGTCCATTCCCATCATCACCAATTACACGTGGCTTTCTCGGACACACATCTCTGGCGGTGTCACTCATTTACACTCGCGTGAAGACGTCCTGCGTACCTTTAGCTGCTTGGCAAATTTAGCAATCCATTTAGCTTCCTCTTCTCTTACGGGAACTGACACCAGTACATTTTCGGAAGGAAACTAATGTGAAACTAACACATACGTAATGACGGTGAGAGGTGGTAAAAGTGCCCTGCGTATGTTTGCGTGTTTGAGTGCAGATAAAGGCCGCGGGCCTTGCGTCGCTGTGTCTGTCAGGCCTGGCTCTGGGCTGTGTGTAGAGTAAAGGCAGGTCTGCGCTTCTCAATTGCACTCAGCGGGGGACAAGTGCTCGGCTCTCAGGGACGCCACAGCCAGCTGGCTTCACATAGATGAGCCGTGCCCCGACTGTCTGCCCTGCAGTGTGTGTGTGTGTGTGTGAGAGAGAGAGTGAGAAAAACACTTGAGAAGGAGATAGAGAGCATTTTCCCTATTTCTGTGAAAAAAGTGTTTGATTTTTCCATTGTGTGTTGAATAAAGCAGTTTTCTAAATCTTTTGTGGGAACTACAAATGTGACCGGGGTGAATGTATTTTGGAGAGATCCTGAAGCTGTGTGCTTTGGTTTTGGTAGGTGGTTTCACAAAGTGTTGGTGGTTTCACAGCACATTCCATAAATATGGCTCACTCCTGTGACTTGCATTGAAAGCATCGAAGGCAAAAATTACATCTTTTGAGCTGTTAGAGATATTATTAGGTATGCTTTATTCTTGTGTGCATTTAACAGTTAAGATATAGCATACAACGGTATCATTATGTGACATCTATTGAGTTTATATTCAGTCCATAGTAAAAAATCATTCAAATTGAGTATGAGTAACATTTTTTACTTTTTAACCATTTTTGCGTTTAACAAGCTATTAAAAAAAAAAACAAAGCTGCAATTTATTGCTAATTAAAATGTTTGCGATTTGAAAATATATCTACATTGACTATAAAACTACCGACAATATTTTGCGTAGTATCTGCGTAGGGTTTATCTGCTGTGGGTTGTGGAAGGCAGATCAAGATCATACAGATATGTGTTTTTTCATCACATTAAGCATGTATTGCATCCCAAAAGTTGGTCCCTAACAACAGCTCCAACTGAATGACAGCTTCATTTAGGCAGCATTTGCTTCCCTGTTACATAGCAACCTTCTTGCATTCTGACGCATATTTTTAATCTATATTTAATGTGAAAGTTGTTTTAAAATTTGAATTTAGTTAAATGTACAAAAAAATGAAAGAACTGCAGGTTGTTTTTTGTACTCATGGTAAAAGTGCCCTACACCAACTAGAATCCTACAATCACTGAATCCTACTGAATTTCCAAAGTGCATGTTGAATCGCGTATGTTCAATTGAGCAGTGAATGTGTTTTCTTTTAATCTGATCCTTTAACTGTACTTTGCTGTGATTAATTTTAGATATAATTTATCAATCGTTTTGTGTGAAACAATGCTTGGAGACATCCTAAAAATTGGACAAAAGAGTACACATTTTTTGGAGTAGTGTATCTAGGTTAAACATCCAGAAGATATGTTTAATTATAACATATAAAAATATGTTTAATTATAACATATTAAAAGTCATTTAAGGCTCACTTTTATGTAGTCACATTTACAGGTAATTCTTTTATATATTTGTTAAAATACTTAACATATCTTTTAGCCAAAATACATGGCCTTGATTTTGATGTCAGTGAAACTTTTCTTTCCTTTTTCGTTTCTTTTGCATTTCCTATATATATATATTTTTTTTTTTCAAAATAGGTTTAGTCATCTAATCTATGCTGTTTTAAAACCAAAATCTGATCTCCAATACTTCTGATCTTCCTGTTGAAAAGTCTTACAGTAGTTTACAATTACTAGCAGGACCCAATCTTATTTTCATTAAATGGATATAAAATGAAAATATAGAGAATCAATACTGATGCAGTTCTGTGTTTGAAGATGTAGCCTTTGTACTTGGCCTGTATGGGATAGCCTATTTTCAGGTCATCTAAGGCAAAGCCCATATTTTGTATGTCAATTTGGCTGTTTTCATATTGTTTTATTCACAGAGAGTGGACTAATTATTCTAGTGGGGCTGCGCTGCGGCTAACGGAGTGACAGTTGGCGTTATCGGAGTGATCAGTCTGCTTCTAAGCCTCTGCTTTAGCCATTTGACATATATTAACAGTAATTGGTGCCACAGCCACAATGATGTTTTGTAAACCTTATGCCATTTTCCAGGAGGATGGCCAAGAGGAATGCAGGGTGGAGGCTGCTCCGTAAAGACGTCTTCAAAACCACAGAAATACACTTTTCATAAACCTCTAAGAAAACTTCTGCCTGAAGGTTGGTCACAGACACATAACAATCAAGGTGGACGCAGACTCTATAGCTCTAAAAATACAAAATGTAATTGCACCAGCTTTTATAGATTTTGTTTTCCTGCAAAGATAGCTAACTGTATAGTACTGGATTTGTCTTTTCCAGTGATTTTTCAACTAGTTGGTCGTGACCCAAAAAATGGGCCATGTAGGCTTTCTCTGACAGTCATACACAATAATCCTAAATGCACACCATAAATTGCAAGCAGCCCTATAGTTCTGAAAATACTTCCCAAGTTTATTCAGTTTTTTTTTATGTGACATTTTTGTTTCCTTTATTAATGCACAATTTTGGTGCTATCTCGGGTCACCACTTCAACCATGTCCATTTTCCATTTAATTCTAGATTTAAAAAAAGTTCTACACTGATTGTGGGAAGACAAAGAAGAAAAAGGGCCACTGAATATTTTCAACCAAACCTGAATACTTAGTCAGCATTTCCCGCCCTCGTGTCGGCCTATATGTACAAGGCACATTAGGTCAACATTAGCTACACTGTACAGATGTGACTGGGCCTCTTAAGGCTTGCGTGCAAATGCTCTCCCCTTTTGTTTGTGTGTTTGTTTTTTGTGAAATGCACGTAATGTACTCCGAGGTTATTTAATAGTGAAGAGAGGAGTTCCGTGGACTCCAGCAGGTTCTGCAGCTGCCAGATTGTACAAGCGTACGCAGTGGAGAGATGTGTGGTGACAGCACGCCGCTCATTAAACCGAATCAGCATCAGGGGGGTGACAACTGGATGACTCGAGCCTCGCCGGTCACTCGGCCACTCTTTGTGGTCTCTTTGCTGGTATCAGGTCAACAGCGGGCATGGGTTGTACTCTCCGGGCTGTGCTGGTGATATCTATTTCAATCCACTTCACCACCTGACATGCAGAATTCCACGTGTGCCAGGGCGCTTTCAACACGGTCTTATGTTGCAGCATCTCCTGCGTCTAGATCGCTTAGCCTCCAACGGGCTCGCCCCGAGCCATAGCGAGTCTCATTTGCGGAGGCTCAGACACTGAGGTAACAAATGTGTGTTGGTCTATTCATAGAGTGGTTTATATAATTCTGTTTGTCTCGGAAGTAAATACCTTCAATAAAACTTTGTGCCAATCAGATGAAATGCCATAAAGTGACAACATATACAAAGCTTTTGTAAATGTCATAATTTCCCATGAGGCATTAATTCATGTGACTCTGCCCACTGTAGAATCTCAGTGGTGTCTTTTCACTTGTCTGCTTCTTCTATAGTGTTTAAGTGGGACAAACTTGCAACCCAGTGTTGTTAAAATGCAAGCTTTATTAGTATATTTAGAAATGTGATTACTTTTCAAGCTTTAAACAAGAAAATACTACCAAATTGTATGTAATAGCTAAACAATTGAACACTTGAGACTTTTCCTTACATTCTCACAATGATGGGATAAGTTTAGCCTTAAATACTGATCCCAATCAGTATTGGAGATCATGTGAATTTAGTTCAAGTTTTGGGCACTGGGATTTGGGATATTTCTGACCTGGGACAGTTTTGCACACTATGAAGTGGCCAAGACTGCAAGCGTGGTGATTGGGACATGCTCATAGTAAGCATCAAATCTCTTTTGATTGGCTGAGTTTTGTTGCATTGATTTTTGTTTTCAGTGCAGATTTAAGAAAAGAAACAACTTCATTGTCTTTTCTCTTGACTAAAGCCCTTCCTAGTAGCATCTTCTGAGGTTCAACCACATGGAGCTGTGCTTTATATTATAAAAATACTTTGAAATGTAAAATTTTTCTATATGCTGATATTGGAATGAGACTAAACCAGTGCCTCATGTTAAAATAAATCTTTTTTGTAAAATTGTGAAATCTTTTGTAATGAGACTTTTATAGGTTGTTCGCTTCGCTGTTTCTGTGTTTGGGATAGCATACCACTTACATACAACTCATGATATTTCTGTAATATGATGTTTAAAAAATGTTATGCATGCATTAAAATGGCATGAATACATTTACCAAAATGTACACTATGCAGTGTACAAAAACATTGTATCTCACAATGCAGTGCTCAACTTTGCCTTCCATTTTGACTGTAACAAATGAACAAATGAAATATAATACCAGCCAAAACCTGCTTTTTGACTTTTGCTTTTTAAAAAGAGTCATTCTACAAATTAACTGTGAAGTTAGCAGCACACTACTCTATTCCAGGCCCCTGTTTGTTAGTGCTCACCCCTTTGCAGTGTGTGGACACTCAATGGCATTGATTGGAATGAGAGAAAATGGGAAGAAAATAAATGGTGCCAGATTAAACCCCATCTGCTAAGCTGCTAAAATTTTCTGAAGGGCAAATAGTAAGTGTTGGTGTACATTTTTAACGCCTTGTCAAACTTCTGCCTCCTGAACAGCCCTTAGTGGTGAAAAATGGAAAACAAATGTTCTACTGACAGCTTTCCTATGCCCAGGGTAGGAGGATATTTATATAAAAAAGGTGCGAACATAAAGAGCTTTATAGATTGGCTAGTCGGCTCTAAGGGTGTACGAGGGGCTCAAGCAAATTTGGTACCTTAAGCACTTTAAAGTGTTAATTATGTTATTTTATTAGCTGATGGATGGACACAAGGAAATACGTTGGGATAGTGTGAATTGGTCTTTGTTTGGCTTGAGGAAAAGCTTCAGTAACATGTAGGACAGCTGGTGTAAAGTGGTTTACCCTCTAAGTGGGGCAATAACAAAAATCGCAAAACTTAAAACAGAATGAATACCTTTATTCATAAAATAAACTGCACATTTAAAAGCAACCATTATACATAGCTCGTACATACATACATACATACATATATAACTAAATATGAAGGTCTAAAAAAAGTATGAATTTTATTCATACTAATCTTAGTCTTTATCATTAAGATTACTTCATTTATTTTTATTAAATTTTTTCAATGACTATGTGTGGTTTTATACTTTAGTGTAATAATGACCATTCTTGAGCTGCAGACATGATCAATTCAAGGAATACATATGGAGCAGAATAAGCTCTCAATGGCGCCTACAGTAATTAGAGCCAATTTGTCACATGACCTGCTTTTATGTGTCCAGTGAGTGGAGTAAAACCTGTTTTCACCTTTCCCCTCATCACCGGTGTGTACTTGAGGGCCAATGTATTCACGCTTACCCATGGCTTGGCAGTGGGGCATGTTTCCTCGCCCCAATAATATATTAATAATCAGATACTGCCACCGCATGTCTTGCTGTCGCTGTTTGCTTGTTTTTATAGTTCACGGGTCAGTGGAGTGGCATTTGGTGCATGTCCCCTGTGCAAGTCATGTCTGTACTAACTAGCTAGTTGTGACCACTGTGAGGCTGTGCCGGTGACGAGCCGCTTTCATAATGTTGACTATGTAAGTGACAGGCATGATAGGGAAATGCTTATGCAAAACCGAGTATGAATAATGGATGAACTCATATCAATTCATAGATCACATGACCACGGCATAAGCAAACATATTGTCCTTGTCTGTTTGATGAGAGTGGAAGGTCACCAGAGGAACAGGGGGAAAAAACGGAAAAGAGAGAGGCGACACATGAAAAAAGTGAATTTATATAAAGAGGAGGTCATGAGAAATAAATACGATTAATGCAATCTTAAAATATACAATAAAATGAATGGACATTACAAATGCAGCACATGCTTGTTCACTTCAAACACGGCAGGTGCAGAATTGACTATTTTTCTCATTGCCTCTTTTATTTTCTGTCTGTTTGAAATGGGCCTGAACCTGCTCATTAATTTAGTTAAATGAGGTGAGAAAGTTGTTTTCGAGGTGGATGGGGGGTTGGGCGATCTTGAAAGCGTTTCCTGTGATTTCGTTAATGTGCAGACCAGGTCCGCCAACCCTGACTGCAAGCAGCTACTGGGTCACCGACCACAGTCTCGCTCAAAGTCTTTACTCTACTCCATTTACTTTGGGTCTCTAGGGGCTAATGTTTTGTGACATTGCCAGTTATGCTCAAATCATAAGTTCGACCAGTATGCCTGGATAGGTTTGGTGCAATATCTGGCATTTATTAGTATCCATAAACCTAAAAAGATGAATGCATCGATTCAAAGCTACCGTTGTGCCCTAAAAGAGCGGATGTGATCTGTATCTTCAGCACAGATCAATATCGTCGTCTTTGTGTTAGAAAAGCCCACAAGATACCTTCACAGGCATTTGTCTGTTAAAAGCATATCTGAATTGTTGCTTAACCCAAGCAGTGACCCTGCCACTTGCAATCTCCCCCCCTCTGCCCAGATTCACCAGCGCACGATCCCCCTCGGAGGATGGCGATACAGGGTGTGTCAAAAAGGGCCACTAGAACCAAACAGGAAACCTGTGATTCACAAATCCGAAGGCTCGCTCCGTGGCTGCTTACTCATCTGTTAAAAACAGAGTGATCTGGAAAGTTTGTATGGGAGGCCTTTTGACAGAGCCCTGCTGCTCTGTCAGTGCAGCACATGCTCTAGGCACTGGCATCCCCTATTGCCTTCCAGGTCATTGGGTAGCCGCAGAGGGGGGTCTGCCCCAAGCCCCATGACAAGCCTCTGATTCACAGCTGGATCCGTAACAAGGTATCATAGTAAATGAGTCGGTAAAACATCACTGAACTGAGGAGCGTGACAAATTGCCATGATATCATTTGTAATACTTAATGTGAGTTGCGGAAAAGGTGGTTCAGCAACGGTTGAAGCCATCCTCTGCTAGCGCCAACAAAACTGAGATTATTGCTAATGCGAGAAGGCAACGAATAAATAGTCTCGGCATTGTGGTTTTACAGGTTGTAGGTGTTGTGACCGTGACATGGGTTGTTTGTGACATGTTGCCCTGCTTTAAATTTGGGTTGGGCTCTTCATTATAAATGAACAGTGATAATGTCACAAATTGCTGCTGTCTTGAGTTAGGTCTTCACCGCAGCACAGCGCAACACTGTTTTGACAGTTTTCAGATCCCACAAACCTCAAAAAACAAAAAAGGGAAATTCCAGACTAACAACTTTGAAACTCTGCTTTGCAGATGCTTGTAAGGAAACCATTCTAATGCCACTCTAATGCTACTTTTACTTTTGTTTTTATTATTACATTGAATTACATTTTCATGTTAATCTCATGTTAATCATGTTTTTCTTTTAATTTATCTGTAGCTTACAATTTGGATGTATATAATATGAGCATTGTTCCCAGGCTCCCATGTTTATGTTCAGTTATTACAGTTATTTCATTTATTTAATAAAATAATCTATTACTATTACCTATGCATAGAAGCCTGGTGGGGGGGGGGATGTGATTTTAGATGAAAATTCAAACAGTGTATACAGCGCATTTTAAATGAAGGACACTTCATTTTATTTTTGTTTTAAATGACAGTGTTTCATTTATTCATATGGAGATTTTCAGAAATATTTGTCAATTTAATATTTATAATAATCTTATAAATATTATATTTGTTATTATTTACTTTTAGCATGAACCTACATGTGTCTCAGAAAAAATGATAATAAAAAAACTTGCTGAAAATCACAATAGATATCGTAGGTCTAAATGTCATGGTTTCATACCAAATCCAGTGACATTTCTGTGATGGGATGTACCCCTGGGTGAACGTTGCCAACACTGGGAGAGCACTGATGGCACTCATAAGGAATCTTTGTGATTTGCATTTGTTAATCTAGATATATAAAATAATACTCAATAACAACTCTATAATAAACTATATTTATCATGTATCGTTTTTCTTGTTTTTGTTTTGATGCACTGTATAGCGTATTGTTGTGTATTTAAAGACATCAGAGATGAATGACAGAACTTTTATGAATTAAACAAATGCGCAGGTAATATTAAAAAGTCAAATTGAGCAGAACTTAATAAGAAAAATAATGCAAATTAAGTGAACATTTTCTTACTTGAGTTAGATTGTGACTTTTAATCCATACATCTTTCCATCCTTTTGTGTTCTTTAATCTCCTGCTTCAGGGTTGGCACTATTTCAAGATTTTCAATGAAGCAGACATCCAAGACACCATACCCTGCTGATACATTGTCCATTTATACCAGGGTAGACCAAAGAGAACAAAGGCGGTCAAGAGCTGCTGTATGTATTCTATATATTCTTACATCAGTCCCTAACATTCAGTATAATAGCACCTCTGGTATCAAGAGTGAACTGGTCTGATTATGTTTTGTTGTGTGTGTGAATATCTGAGCGATTTTCATCAGACAGCACACAGGCCCCCTTTTTTGGGACAACCAAACTCTGGCTTTTTTGGGGGGGGTTCTGTGGTTCCTAGGGGAGACCAGAATAGAAGTTGTGGAGCTTGCTGTGATCCAAAGAAAGTGTGCCAAATGCTATCAAAACTGGATTAACAGATGACAATTGAGGTTGATGAAAGGCATTGAACAAGAAAAATTTCCAAGTAGAAGAGTTTCCAAGTAACCCAAGAACGGAATTTCAAACTATATGCAATATGTTAAATGTGAGTTCCCATTCTACACCTGTTATGTTATGATATTGTTGCAGGCCTTATGTATATATAAATATATTGCTTATGTAATTCAATTCATACCTCATGTTGGCACCAAATGCCCTAAAATGAGAGATATATGTTCTCTGACATTAATAATATATTTATATAATTGTAACAGGCAAATATTGTCCAAAATAATGTTTTACCAAAACTATGTAGGAAGGAATCTAGTGTGACTTGGTTTGTTAGCTTTTTTATATTCTAATGCAAATAAATGTGTCATCGTTGTTGTTGTTTCTTTTGGTATTTTTTGGCTCTTAAAGAGTTCCTCTCCTTCAAGCAATGCTGTGCACAACCATCGCATAGCCAAAGAAAGGGTTTTTGAAACCTGACATTTCCTCAGAGTCTCCTGCTGACTTAATCATGGCAAATATTGCGTGTCATTTGTTTGCCACGCATGGACCTGGCTGATGGTAGTAGTAGTAATTCACCACCGCTGTGCGCCGGTTCCTGGAGTGCGCTCCAGTGATGGTGTCGTGCACGTCAGTGCATAGACATGACAACCAGGATCATCACCAAACTGAGACCATGCTTGGAATAGAGTACTGGCTTACAAGCTTGGCGTACACTTTATGCTGCATTTAAAATGTGTGTTGATTAATATGTTTTATGTGACTGTAAATGTTTCAAATAGTTGTTTCCTAATGTGATATTATTAGTAAGCAGTCATTAAGCATTCTATTGTCATTATAAGAATAAAAAAATACAATTGTATATGAATAAAATGTTGTAACTGAGTTTAAATAATGAAAAAATGGTTTAAAAATCTAAGGTTAAATTTAAATGTGCCACACTGGAATGAAGGGTCTAGTTTTATTGTGTGTTTTTAAAAAGTAAAGTGTGTTTTAGTTGTTTGCTGATCCTTTCAAACGTAGGTCGTAAAGGTATTTTATTAACAAATATGTGCAAAATATACTACATTACTGCTGAAGTAGGTGGTATTTTCTGAACATAGCCTCCAAACATTTAAGTATATTAATACATTCTGAGGTATGATAATAGTCCATATTAAAACATGAAAGGCTGCTTAATTATTTATCAGTTATATTAATGAGTTAGTAGTAGTAGTATGAAAGTATTTCTTACTGCAGAGCATATGCAATTGCCTGCGACTTTAAATCAGAAAGGGGCGGTTCTTTGTGGGCAAAGATTTTTCCTCTGGCCAATAAAATGTCATTATTTTTACACATAGTGACGCAGCCAGCCAATAGGAACGTCTCATGTGAGAAGGCTGAAGACATGGCGCTCCGCATAGGACGTGTGTACAGAGGAGAGTCTGTGTTGTAAGTTTGAACTTACTGGAGATTTTTCTCCTCTATACATTATAAATCATGTGTTAATGACACCGGTCATTTGTAGTAAAAGGTTGTCCCATAAAACAAGCGAAGAGAATTAAGGCAGAATATGACGTTTTATGAATGTGACATTGACATGTTTACATGCTTTGTTTTTGAAGAGTAACTGTTTGTTTGTCTGTTTATTTAAACGACTTGTTTCTGTATCACAAAACGCTTGTGTAGCCGAAGTTTGTAGTTCCTTCATATGTCTCGTTTATTGATATGTCTTACCAGAGATGTCACAAGATTGAATACTATTGGTAAAACCTGATTCCTGTTGCCTAAGTCAAATGCAAAAAAGATGTTTTGAATAGTATCTAAAGCATAGTATTATTTGTTATTATAATATATTATTCAGCAAGGTGTTAAAGAGCTTTTGGAAATGCTGATACACCTGTCTTGTGTTTGCCAGCAAGATACCTGCATTGTAGTCTTTCAAGAGGAAAAATAAATAAATGTAAGTAGCAGAATTGGGGCCTGTTCCATAAACCAAGATTAGAGTATAAACCAGGCTTATTTCAGTTAGTCTGATTTATTGCCAGTTAACAAGTTTAACAAATAAGCCAGGCTTTTGATAGATAGCCTGACTTATTTCAAGCCAAATTAACTGGAAATAAGTCAGACTAACTGAAACAAACCTGGCTTATTCGGTAAACTTGTTTTATGGAACAGGCCCCAGGCCCCTGTTTTCAGTGATGATAAGATATGTTTATTATTATTATTATTATTATCATTATTATTATTATTTGCTAAAGATTGGTTTAATGGCTGCTGAAAATTCAGCTCAGCCTCACAGAAATAACTTTAGTAAATAATAAATTACAAGACTAAATTACTAAAATATATTTAAAAAAAAAAAAAAAAAATATATATATATATATATTTTTTTTTTAATAATATTTCACAATATCACTTTTTACCCTTTTTTTATTTAGACTTCTTACAGTTTTGTGCACATGTATAAAGATATGCTTGAGATTTTACAGCTCTCTCTTTAGAAATGCATATTATAAATATAATATAATATTAATAATTAAATAATACAGACTTAAACTATGCATTTTATTGATGTTACGAATAGTTTCCAAATCAAATCAAATTATTTTTTTAATTTTATTGATCTTTGTTTGTAAGACAGTTTTCAACATTTCAGTAGAATCCCAAATTTGAGTAGACCAATCTAAATAAACAAATAAATGGTTTGTTCATGATAAGCTTAAGACATGTTAATAAGTGCATGTTAAAATTGTGTGCAACATTTTCTCACTTTAAACCTCTCTATCCTTCAGACACAAATGAATGACTATTAAATGACATTAAATTCTGTATGCCTAAGAATTCAAAAATATACAATAAGCTTGTCATTTCCAGAGGTATTTAAAACAACCAGTCAAAATCACTAAAGCAAATTAGTACTGTACTTCTACATGGTACATCTGTGTCTAATTCCTCTTGAGAGATTTTAATGAGGGACTTCAAACAGTTTAAATGTCAATTACAAAGAAGGCATGGTTTTAAGGTCCCAGTAATCTGTCCATATTGGGCATTGGTCATCAGGACATGGTGCCAGGTGGCTGTAATTCATAGCAGATGAATTTCCAGAGGCGCTCTACTGATGGGCCAGCTAATGTACAGTGTGAACTGTGACTGTCACGCCAGGGTTTGTCATATTTGCAGTTAGTATGTGAATATGCAGTGCGTCCAATGACAGCTTCGGTGCCTGGGGTCGTTCAGGAGGATGTGTTTAACTCTGTTAATTAAACCAGCAGTTCATGTTTGTTATCCCTTGAAGACAAATCCATTTGTTCAGCTTCTCTAAAGGAACACGTTTCTCACACATTCGTTGTTAAATTAGTTCTCCCGGGTGCATGTATAGAGAACCTGGATTATCATCAGCTTTCCATTTGGTTAATAACTGTGCGAACTGATGTGAGTGTGTTTTTTTTTCCCTTCCACAAAAGCCACAAAGCAAACTGGGTTGGCTTGGAAGGAAATTTGAACACATGGCTAACTGCACAGGCTGGACCCAATTCCAAGGCCCATGAGTGTGTGCGTGTGCGTGCATGCGTGTGTGTTGTTTTTTATGGAGAGCCCGAGAGCCACTGGCTTGGAAGCAGCCTGGGATATGTCACAAACACCCTCATGTCAAAGATGCAACAGCATCCCAGAGGAAGCATAGATTGACGCTATGAACTCGACAAGTGATGAAAGTAGCCTAGAGCTTGTCAATTACACTTCCCGGGCCTGGACCCTATAAGTTAATGGGCAGCTTCCCCTTTCGAGGCCTGCCAAGGCTTTATAGTACTGGTTATAAAACCATGAAGTGTAATGTGCTACTATAACTTTTTCAATTAAGAGCAACTGTGCAAATGCCCTCGAATACCTGGAAGCAATGGAAAGCAATTTTAGAAGGGTTTGTTGGCATAAATCAGAGTTGGGGTTCTTTATGCCTTCATTTACGAAACATTTTAATGAACTTCTTTTTGGGATCCAATCCTGATGGGTTTTTGCTTGTATTTGTCTGCCTTGATTTGTAACGATGAACCTTGTTTTAAATGCGTGCCCCAAAAATATCCCACTGTGCCCATCGCCATCGAGGTAATTGTTCATATTATTTGCTTTTAAACTAGTGAATCAAATATACGGTCTGTGTTTGAGTTTTATATCAACTGCGCCGGCAGTGCATGAAAGGGATAAATTAGGGTTGTTGTTGTTTCCTGTTCTAATATTCCTTGTGTGTGTGTGTGTGTGTGTGTGGAAGGACGGTGACATTTCCGAACAAAGTCAACAGGACAGGACAGATCATTTTAAATGTTCAAAGCCGCCGATCCCCCCTCATCTGGTGCCTTTTAGTGTAGGTGCAGCCTTTGGCATCCCATAGAAAAATAAATGAGTGCTGAGTAAATAGCGATGTGTTGACAACTCATTTCCACATTGATTGGTGCCAGTAACAGGAGCAGAGGTGTGTGGCCTTAATCCAATTACGAAACAGAACCCGAGCCTCACTGTAACCAACCGTCTTATACAATACGGCATGAACCGTGTAACCAAAATATGAGTGAGCCCGGCTGACCCAGTGTGATCAAAGCAAGCCTGAGGTTGTTTTAGTGTGAAATAAGTAAGCTGGATTCAATGGCGCTCCCTCATAAAGTGTGTGAGGCTGTGTTTATATGTCTTTGCTCTTCACGTAACCCCAAGAAAATACCAGATATCGGTTTTGCGTCCGTCTTGCTCTCACATTTCAGATCAGTACGTCAATATATCGGTCTATTACCTGTTGTTGACCCCCCCCCCTAAATTGGGCCTTTGAAATTTGTTACAGAGCATTAACTTAACACATGTTCTGGGGGAAAAACAAAGGGGAGGTAACAGGATTGGGAGCCAGCTGAGTAAACTGAATGTTAGAGGGATGGCAGTTTGAAGTTTTCTTGTCCCGGAGGTAACTGAGAAGGTCCATACGGCCAACAGATGGAGATTTGTGCTCCGAGTCCCCACCGACCCAAACAAGTGCCTCTGCTCTTGCATTAAAAGCTTTGATCAACGGAGGGTCTCTGCCAGAGAGCGGCTCCTCAGATAGGCCGTGGACTCGCATCTGTATAAACACGGCCTTTCAGGAATGTGTGAACAATGCAACAATAGAATCTTGTTCTAGAGCCAGACCCCTGGACTCATGCGGTTCACCGATCGAGCTTGCGCTCGGATTGAATGAACAATTTGGGGAATATTGGCTGTTTTCAAACATAACAGTGATGGGATTTTTAAACTTTGCCTGTGATTCACACAAGTTTTGAACGCGAGAGTGACACAAAATTATGAATTATGACTTTTAAATACATATTTGATTATAATATTCATACCTTTTTCTTAATTTTTTTTTACCTATTTACCCCTAAAGTGCATATATTAGTACATAAATTGTACACATTATATTACCCTTTAAAAGGTGCTGTCCATAATTTCGGAGTGTTTTGCTGAATTTCTTTCTCTTTTAAAACTACTACACCACTCCAAGAATAGTGTAATGTTTACAACGAAACAGTGTTACATCGGACGGCTGTTTCTGATAAACATGCTTCGTTATGTGCGTGACTAAACAGAACGGACCAACTCGGAGAATATGTTTACAGAGAAACCACTGAGTCACTGCTTGCATCAGGTGAACTGGCTGCAGTGTGGGGTGTGTGTGTGTGTTGGCTTGCATGATCTCCTGCCACAGTGTCTGCCACGCTTAGTTCATCATACTCCAGGCAGAGCTCTGGAGAGACACCTGGACTGGCCAGCCTCTGCTGGGAATGCCACGCTGTGCCAAGATCAACCGTAATCAACACGCATTTTCTGTCTTATACATCATAATTATTAACTTTAGTGCTGAGTTTACAGCAGGCAGCTGAAGGAATTTTTATAGTGATTTAGATGCTCAGGTTTGTGGCAGCAGTTCTCTCACAGTCCCCATGGTGTCAGTGTTTGCAACGTTTGATTATTGCCCTTTGGTCACTCTCCAGGTAGGCAGTGCAGGGCCTGCAGTTTAATGAAAAGTTACTGTTTTATTGACAAGAATACGGTTGAATTCCTTACTTGTTTTTCTGTATGTATTTATTGGTGGATTAGAAATAAATTATTTATATAAATATAAATTATTGTATTATCTGTAATTAGAAATGATAGAGCTTTAAAATACTAATAAAAAAAACAATTTTAATGATTACATATTATAACATAAAATAAATATAGAGGTGTGATACACAGTCTTGTTCTACAAAAACCATTATGTTTCTTTTTTCCCAAATAAATACTTCCTATATTTAAATATATGGCTGATATATGCCAGCTTTACTAAATCCGCCGTCTCTCCACCTCCTAAATCACTAGAGGCTGCTAATTTTATGTAGAAACACGGATCTTAAGTTCTAATTTAAAGGCCAGAGCAAACAGCACTTACAGTGAAATTAGTCTCCGGCGATGAAGCGTGCAATGAAATCATATCCATCCCTTTTTAATGACTGAATGAAATATTAAAAGAACATAAGCAATAAGAGGAGAAATAATAATAAGAGCAGATTTCCCATGGTGCGGCACATGGAAATGGGGAGATAGGAGCCCCGAGGTTGGGCTGGGCTCCTTCTCTCCATGTCTGTGAGGCTCCACCAAGCCAGCCAACGTTCCACCGTTTCTCATTAGCTTTGCAAATGAGCACGTCGTGGTTCAGGCTACGCAGCAGGAGGTTTGAAAGCTGCGTCCAATGCTATTTATTTGGAAGATAGGTGGCGCTGGGGATCCTGAATATTGCCTGCTTGTCCGGTCTGATATTAGAATAGTGTCTGTACCTTATTTACAAGCCGGGCAAGCCGTATACTCTCACAGCGTTTCAAAGTGCTTTGGACTTTTAAAACACCAGTTGTAGTTTCTATAAATGCTTTTGTAATTTTCATATTGGTTTAAGGCTCTTTTCCCACTGCGTTGGATGAGCTATTACAATCCCAAATTGAGCATTTGGCTCATGTTTCTGTGGGAGTATGTTTATGGATTTGAATAAGTGATTCAATGTTAATTTTATAGTAACTGTTAAATGTCAAATTTAGGTTATTGGACTTCTCTTTTCATAATCGGCCTTTAATGCTCTGGATTTGTGTTTTGTCAAGAACAAAGCTCCTGCCTGTGAATTTCTCTTTTTTTCCCTCAGGGAATCATCTCTGTTTAACAGTGTTTCATCATATGAAAGTAACACAGCTGTTGTCAGATTCACAGAAATGCTATTTTGCCATAAGTGAATTTAAATCAAAGACATAAATAGATACAATTCAGTATTCCAAAATTTTATTCAATCTTTATGTAGGTAAAAAAACTATTTTTTTTGTTGAAAACCTCTTCCCTTAATATGACTTGGTTTTGCATTACAAAGAAATTAGTACTTCTGAAAAATGTCTGAAAAAAGATTTTTAAGTTTAAATTTAAATTGCCGGTTTCAATTTACAGAGTAGTACTTTTTGCTATGAATGCAATACTGTCTCTCCAGTTTGATTTTCGAGGTTTGGCTGTTCCTGATTTTTTTTTTTTCGGTATTCACACATCTGTGGGATTTGGAGGGAGTTAATCAGTTTTTCCTGCTTTCAGCAGACATGTGTTAGAGGCACGACAAAAAAAAACCTTACTAATTATGGATATCACCCCTGCAATGATAACGCCTTTCTTCCTCTTTCCTATTGCTTCTCATGAATTTTGTGTCTTTTAGCTTTACCTTTAGGCTATAAAGAAGTTTGTCCCAATGTCAGCAACTATGTACCTCACACACTTGTATTAAACAGAGAATTTGTAACAACTAGAAATGTGCAAAATTCTGTATCTTTAAAACTGACTAGTCAGCTCTAAAACATCTTCAGCTGTTAGAAGGAAATCCTCTATCATTTTTTTAGGGGGTAACAGAATGGATCTTAAAAGCTTCTTTTTAAAAGTTAGACTGTTTTTTTTTTTTTATTGAACATTTTCTAAAAAATGGAGATTTAAAAAAACAAAAAAACAAACTTGTGGTGCTGATATACAAGAATGAATATGCAAGAATCATATTATGCCAAATTGACATTTTTAGTGTGCATATAATATGCAGTTGTCATGTGCATATATGATTTGAAGTTTGTTGACATTCATATGATATATGCAGTTTTTGCATACATATGATACCACTCAGCCCTAAACATACACTGTAAAAAACAATGCTGTAAAATTTATGTAAAAAAAAAAAACAGCAGCTGTGGTTGACAGAAGTCGACTGTAAAAAATGCAGTAATATTTTAGGTTTTATGGTTTTAAGATTTATTTAGTTTTTTGCTGTGCAACGCATAGTTACCAATTTACTAATAGACATTTGGATGACATTACAAGTAAAATAAGAGTTCCCTAGGGCTTGCAAAGGGTTTTTGTACTTTGAAAGATTTTTGATTATTAAATATTATAACAAGAGTTTACTCCACTCTGACCCCTCCTTCCGAATCCGCTCTATGTAGAATGCCTGCTGCTGAAAATCTCGTTCCATGCATCCTGTCCCATTCCCAGAGGGGTGAACCGGTACGGCCTTTAGAGGTGGGAGCACGCAGGCAAGCGAGACCGTTTACTTACGCCTCTTAATGGGGAGCGTGATGGGCGCCTGTTCACATCACTGGGAATAAGGGCCGACGCTGCCCTGCTAGTGCTGCAGCTCATTAGAACAAGGCCATGATCCTGCCACAAACAGGAACTGGACCAAGCCAAAGACTGTGCTCGTAGGACGCTTCTGTTCGCATCACTGACCCCCTTAAGATGCTAGTTTCCAGGCTCAGCTGCCTTCAGTACGGTTACAGTTAGTGCCTCCTGAGTACACGCAATATTTGTTTGGTTAGTTTTTGTTTGTTTATTGTTTCCAGATGGCAGCCCTCAACTTTGCCTGCGTGGCTTTCAAGTTCCCAGTGAGCGTTTTATAGTCTTGGCTGAAGTGCTTATCCTGTTTCCTAGACCTCGCTTTATGATGCCACTTTTTTTTTTCTTACCTTGAAACTGGGAGCAACTGTCAAAAGCTGTCTGCACTTTTCTAACGTGAAAAGGTGCAGTGTAGCTTTGTTGTGACGCCACAAGGTTTACCCTAAGTTTAAGGGTCACTTGTGAAGGTAGTGTCCCATTCTCTGCAGTTTAGCTCCTTATTGGGAACCGGCCAAATCCCTTTGTTCGTAGAGGTGCAGTGAAATGTGGTCCTTTTGTTATTAGAAGAACTGATGAGCCTGGAAACCTTTTCCCATGGCTGAATCTGGGCACTGTTAAAGCCACGTCACTTATTTACAGGAATACAGGAGGTCAGTCTCGGCTGTAAACTGGGGGGTGAATGACTTGCCCGTCGGATGCGGTTAAATCCAGGGGCCTACTCATATCCTTAAAGAAATATTCAGGGTTCGATACAAAGTCAAGCTTAATTGGCAGCATTTGTGATGTAGAGCTGCATTAATGGAAAGCATGATTAAATTAATTGCGACTTGTAACAAAAACCAGGGTCACATTGTAGTACTTGAAATAAGTACATTTAATTATTAGTTTTTTAAAAGCTGTTTAAATAATTTTTATGGTTGCTTTTGAGCTTATGGCAGTGTTGTCATAGTGGCAAAGTAAAAAAAAAAATATTTATTTATTTTTTCACATTACACTAACATTTACAAATTGGCTCCATTCACTTCCACTCTAAATACCCCACTAACTTAAGTAGTTACAAGTCGAAATAATAAATATTCTTTTATTTCATAACATTGTGCTATAAATGCTGATGATCAAACTTGAAGCAGAATAAGTCTTTGTTTCCACTGATGACTGGTTACTCTTGCATGTTGTTCAGATTTAACCACAATCTACATAGACTGCAGCTCATTTAGTTGCGACTGCCTGTTTACATTGCTAAAGCGACTGGAGACCCGTTTCCCGTTGCACGCAGCTGGTGTCAGCGGCAAGGTGTCATGGTAACGGCGCGATGACTGTGTCAGGCAGGGCTTAGCTCATGTCAGTCTTAATCACGGGATCACTGTGTTGTTAAGGTGTTGAGAAAGCTGCGATACAGTATCGTGTGTAGCACTGTAACACGCTCTGGCCTGAGGCTGACCCCTGGGATGAGGTGTGACCGTGACGTATAAGCTGTGTTTTTTTTTCTCCAGACCTTGTTGTCGGTTTAATCTTTTCCTTGACCGTTTGGTGGCATGGGTCGGGAAGAGGACAACAACTCTTGGCTGCACTTTTTCTGAAATGTGTTATCATGTCATACGTTCCTTTAAATAGAAGGAAGCCTTATGCATTTAAGATGTTTAAGAAGGAACCTTAAAGGACAACCAGGTTGTCAATGAGAATGACAACCTGGGAATGAGAATTTGTGTTGTGCACTAATAGCTTTTTAAGTAGTACGTAGTAGTAGTTTTAAGTTCACTCTAGTTACTGTGTTCCAATGTTTGCTTAGATTTGTATTTTTTTTTTTTTTATTAAATGCAGTTCTATGTAGGTTCTCAGTAAAAATCCAATATATATTTTTTGTGGTGCATATTAATAACTTTTTAATGTTGTCATTTGTGGAGATGAAGTTATCTGTCATATCTATGGGGGTTACTGTGGATGCAACATAATATATCCGTCAATCAACACCCGTATGTGTTTTGTGACACCCTTTACGGGATCCAAATGTTGCATACCCCATTTTTGCACTTAGTCATCACTGTAAATCTGAAGTTAGGAAAGGTTTTCTGGAGAGAAAAAAAAAAATCTAAACTCTACTGATTTCCTTTCATTTCTTCACCTCTTAAATGATGGGCTTTGGGTCAGAAATATTTAACTCTTTTGGTGACTTGAGAGATGCATGTCTAAGTGAAGGCTTTATTGTTACACGAAATGTAGAGGTTCATTTGAGAACTAGTACATAGATCAGTCAGGCCTCTTCAAACGCTTCGCTTCTGAACTAATTATCACCTAATAGCTTATGTGCCAACAAACAACTAGGCTAATTATTCTCTGATTTTGCTTCCGTGAGAGCACAAAGTGAATTATTTTAACACCTTTGCAAAATGTCCCCAGAAGAGAGTTCTCTATCAGAATCTACACAAGCTGCTAAATGCTCTAACAGGCGAAGGTGTCTCCATATATTTTTTTTGCTCTGGTTGGAATACTCATTTTACCAGAGGAAAAAACTTTTGTGACTGGTATTGTTTGGTTTATCGAACAAATTGTTTAGTTACTTTCGAACAAAGAAAAGCAGCTTCGTGAATTTGCCCAAAGCTTTTTTGTTCTTAGCTTGTGTCTGAAAGGGTTGAGGGGGAATGGTTGGTTTAGCTGAAAAGGTCCTCTAAACGGTTTAACCTTCCCGAGTGGCCCAACAAACAGATAGGCTGAAATTGGTGGCAGCACGGCCGGCCTTTTAAAAAAGCAAAGCTCTCTTTTTTTTGTCTGATCCGTGTGGATTTGTATTCAGTCGACACGAAGGGCCATGATTATGAAGACGTGTGAATTACAGACCAGGTCATTTGAAAGTGACGACCTGGGAATGGCACCAAAGCCTTTAGAGGAACAGCCTTCTGAGGCCTTTTCCCTTTAATTCCAGTGCTGGCTTGTCCCCACAAACCCCCCTTAGTCCAGTTGGCACAGCTTTGATCTGTCCGTTTGACAATGAGCCCATCACAAGATTGCAAATTAAGGCAACTGGACACTAAATATGAAATGGAACAAAATAACATTTGGGGGTCTTTCTTGTGTTTGGAACAGACTGTTTGTGTTCACAATTACTGGGAAAACCTGTTGCGGTGTGCCTTTTTGATTCTCTCGAATTTCTGTATTTCTCTTTGGGGGGGGGTTGTGATGCTTTTCCAGGGCGCTGGATATCTATCTCATAGTCAAACCATGGTAAACATCTTCTAGTCACATCGCCATGCCTTTTACACCCGGCTTCAGCCATGCGCTACTTCCTACAGGCCTTTGTTTACCCCCCTGGGCCCCAGCTGTTGGGATAGGTGATAGCCATGCTCCTCGCCCTGAGGCCGCCCAAAAACCTGAGTCTGTGCACTGTTGCACCCCAAAACCTAAATGGGCGCATTAGACACAGCACATTAAGGGGCTGCTGGTGTGGAGGTGGGTGCATGTCCCAAGAGGCCCTCGTCTCTCTCCTCCTTCACACCTCGCCCCTTTGCTCTGTCTGGACAGATCAGGGGCCACGACACTGCGAAAGCTCAATGAGGGCCTTTGTACTTTATCCCCCCGTTCTCCCACCTCCATTCACACAGTAGCTTACTGATTTAGATATATCTCCACCAGTGAGAACGGGTGCCCATTGTTCACTTCTTTTTCTTGTTGCACCATGTTTGATCTGCCATTTTGATGACCTGGAGTCATCATGATGCTGTTTTTGTGTCCCTGTTGACTTTTTCTTTCCCCGCTACACTCCCGTCCCAACGTCTTCAGCACCATATGTGCGGACACAGCATTATAAGCCGTGAAAGTGCCCAAGATGCTGCTGGGCCAAATGTAGCATAGCATTTATATTGTGGGCCTGGTAGGGCTGTGCAATTAATCGAATCGTGATTTCGGGTCTCAACAATCACAAAAATGATGTAATCGGAAAAAATATATAATTTACTTTTTCTTTTTTTTTGTTACACTTTTGCTCTTTCAGAAGCCTGAACTCTCACTCTATACTGTCAGCGAAGAAGCTGCGTATTTGGTATTTGATCACATTTAAAAATCAAGTGAAGATGGCAGAAAAAGAGCAGCCACAGAAGTCTTTGGTTAACAAAAGAGGTAGAAGCAATTCTGTTGTTTGGGAACAGTTTGGATTTGAAGAAGCAGATGTGGATCAAAAACATACTACACCGGTTGGTAACACCACAAATCTTTTTAACCATTTAAAAAAATAAACAAAAAATGAAAAAATTTAACACCAACATATGACCAACTAATAAAGAACAACACCCACAACATCCTTCGCAACACAGTCATCCATTAAAGACACATTCTTCAGTGCAACTCCGTATCCATCCACCTCAGAAAAGCACAAAAAAATAACAGATGACGTTGCATACTTTTGAGCCCAAGACACAAAGTGCCCTATTAGCACGGTTGAGAATGAAGGATTCAGAAAAATGATAAATACTCTGGACACCGACTGGAATTTTATTGTTAATTATGTTTAAAATGTTGAATGTTGTAAAATGTTGTTTTGAATTTTTCCGTTTGTTAAGGCAGATATGTGAGCAATTTTATTTAGGACTAATTAATTTTATTATTTTATTTAATATTTATATTTTATTTATTACTTGTTTTCAAAAGATTGTGGAAGTGCACACTACATTGTTGATCTTGTTTGCCTTTATCTGTTTTATCTGTCTTAATCTGTTTTAAGGAGAATTCACTTTTCTGTTCAATAAATGCAGTATTTCCAAAGTCAATGAGTAATCCTGTAAAATAATCGTGATTTCAATCATGACCAAAATAATTGTGATTATGATTTTTTTCCATAATCGAGCAGCCCTAGGGCCTGGTGATCTAAAGTCTAAAATGCTATTTATTTTTAATAAAAGATTTTTTATTATTAAGGTATTAAGGAGGAAGAGTAAAGTGCAATGATAACTTTTAGAACATCTCTCAGAAAAAGAAAAGCTGGTAGAAAACAAAGATAAAATCGCTGATACAGACCAGACAGGCTATTATGGAGATAATAAAGGCTAAAGGGCAGAGGAAAAACTAACATGGAGATAAAAACAAACTGCCCAGTTTATCCTTACTGACAATTTTCTCCTTTATAATGAAGTGCATTTCCCTGTGGCTCGCATTGTGCGCGCTTTTGTGCAGATTCTGATTGGTGTCATAGCTGAGAGAGCGCGAAAGATTGGATCAATAATGTGGGCCCGGGATCAGAAAATGAGGAAACCTGTTCCCAAAATAATGAAAAGCAATGATGGTGTCTCTCCACTCGTAATGAACTTTACTACGAGCGTACTTGAGCATGACTTTGTCTCAGAGCAATGCAAATGGAATTGCCCCCTGATGGTTTGGAATGCACCCAGCTGGCCTTTAAAAGGTGATAATTGGAAAATACAGGATACAGCCGTGGTCAGAAAAGGGACTTCGACTGCTTTAACCACTGTGTGTTTGATACAGACTAGCTTGCTTTAAGCAAGATTTTTACATTTTGAGTTTTTCTTTTCTTTTTTTATGTGCACTTCACTTTGTAGTTCATGTTAATTTTACTATAGCATGTAGCTTTTGCTGTTAAGATTTTGTATTTTAATTATTTTATTTTGTTAATAGTTGTATTGCTTTTGTTTTCTCAGTGGATTTTAGTTGGGTTGCACTTTATGATTAAAACTGAAAAAGGTTTTACTATAATTAACCAATTTATTATTAAATATAATTAATCTATTATCTTAATAATATGCTTGTCCTCTATTTATAGAAGAGATTTATATGTTTATTTAAATTTTTATTTGTAGATTTTCTTTTCTTTTTTAAACTCCGCTCAGGGCCTGGTTAGATTTTTCCCAGGCTTATGGAGCTATTACTGGTAAAGTGGAACATAGAAGGGGTAAAAACATGCCCCTGACTCGCCTCCTTTCCTCTAGCTTTATTGTAGTCCTACAGCAGTGCATAAAGCCAGACAGCATTCCTCTACATCCACGGAAGGAAGTCATGAGGCCTGGGATTTTGGAAAGCTTCTGTCCCTTACAAGTCTAAATTGAAACCAGTTCACTACTCCTCCTTTAACTCGGTTTAAGGAGGCGCAGACGGACTTCATTAGAGTCACTCAGTAGTAAGGGCTCAGTTATAATCAGACTCTAACTCTTCAAAGTATATTTTTAACACTTGATTTATGTATGTGATGTGCTGGATGATGCAGTTCTGGCTATTTCTGGAGTCCTGTCAAAGCACAAACAAGAAGATAAATGTTATCAATTGACGCCACGCTTAGGCGAGCTGTTTTGGAAATGCCAACATTATCCAAACAAAATAGCATGTGTTTGGTGCCATCCTGCCTGACCTGGGTGTCAGTCTGCTTGAGTTTCCATCATTAGCACACAGATATGCCGCCTGTACAGGAAAGCTTCTGAAATATCACATGGAACCTTTTCGAATAATTTCCTCTGAGTCATCAGCGGTTATATCAGCTGGAGGTGCAAAATCTAGACTCCAGTTCAAGAAAAAGATGCTCCAGGCTTTGCAAAATCACCCCAGCCAATGTTCATTTAGAAAGGCCGTACTCATCCCAAAACACTGTGCTTGTGCACTGCTCTAAAAGCGTGACGTGTATTTTCCGTATTGATGTGTATCAGGTGGCAGAAATGTTGTCCAGGTGGAGCGGGGAAGGAAGGGTGGAGGTTGGATGCGGCCCATGGCCAAGCACGACAGCTTCCATTCCTCCCTTTCCACCACCACCTCCCACCTCCCCCCCTTCATCATACTGATTATCCAGATTTTATTCAGCGAGATGTGAGAATTAATTTTGCTGAGCTTATCAGCGAAATGACTGCCAGGAACAAGGGATAACTAATTAAACTAAAAGTAACGGTTACTAATTTATATAGCACTTTTTCCTATTTTTCAAGTCCACTAACAATGAAGTAGCTGTGTTTCATAGATACATAGTTGACATAAAACATCATCAAGCTTTTTTAAGCTAGACTCGAGTCACTCTTCAGAAAGTTGTTGTGGTTGTTAGTGAAGATCTTTAAGGGGAGATATCATTTTTTGTATGAATAGAGCTGAATGGAAAAACATGAACTGTCATTTAGTGAGACAATCTGTGGCACTCCACTTAGCTGTTTGGTGCTAGCACTAATCTGTTGACCGGCTCTTTAAAAGAGTTGTTTAACTGTATGCCTTTCTCCTTAGGATGAAGGGTTGTTTATCCCCCCTGCCCCCTTTGCTTACACACTGATGTAGGCCTTCTGGATTTACTGCGGCGTTTCTACAGATGCTGTGAAGTTTGCTGTCTGCAGAGTGGAGGCGCCTGCTCTGCCATTTGCATCCACCTGGCAGTTTAGTAAATTCATTAGCCAGAGGCAAGAAAACAAACACACTGCCCTTTCCACCCTCCCACCTCCACTCTGCTTTTCCACCTTCTCTCTTTTTATTCCCTGCTGCCCTCCGCTCTGCATTTGTATTCCGGATTCCATTAGATTCTGTATGTTAATACTGTATTTAGTGGTTTGGAATGTTGGATTATAGCCGTAGCCTTCAGTCATGTTTCCACTGTCACACTAATTAACCGAAACCCGGTATTTACTTTCGAGAAACGCACAGCAGCATGTCTGCTTAGCATTTTGAGCCGAAATTTTGTATCGTAAATGCATTTAAATAAGCCCTTAGTTTTGAGAAGTTACAATGCTCATAATGAATGTTCCCAAAGCCGTCTGATGTACTATATGTAGCATACCGTGCATGATTTCGAGCTCCACATTCGGTCTCCGATTTTTGAAACTGACAGTACGTGCTCCGCTACTCCTCCTGCTCTGTGCTGGGTGGAAATGTGTCAGTGATAAACAATGGTTATCTGAATTTGCTTCTCCTAGTGCAAGTGTTAAGGTTTTGTTTTTTTTTATATGGGAAGCCAGATAATTAAATAATAGAGGAAATGAAGTTTTCAGCTGTAAATGATCACCATAGACCGCAGTTCAGGCCCTGTAGTCTGATCTGTGGGGTTTGTTATTCGATTGCTGGGTAACACTAGTTCAGAACAAGCCGAGCATCGTTAAGAGCCTAACGGCAGAACCTCATTATTTTGGCTGCCTGAGATGGACCGCAAGGGCCTGTTATTTGAGTGAATTCTTAACTAGAATATGGCTGGATTTTAATTACTGTCCTCACAAGGTCTTGTGTGTGAGTGGAGGTGGGCGGCCTCGGTGGATTTGGTCACTGTGTTGTGGAGCAAAAGTAGGTTGGGCTTCAGGAAACTCCCTGTAGTGTCAGAAGCAATCGGGTCTAAGCCAGTATTAATTAAAGGATCTGGACTGGGCCGAAAGGGAGGGGGCGGGTAGGGGGGTGTCCAGTCACATAGGCTTCTGGGTCACACACACATACATGCACAGACCACAACAGTCTCAAAAACAGATTGCACTTTATTTACGTAAATAGATTTTTGTATGAACACTCTAAGGACCACATAGAAAAGGTAGAAATTAATGTTTTCTTTCCATTTCATCTAATGAATATAAGATGCACCACCGGTAACATTACACTTACATTTGTGCTGGTATCTGGCTAGATACAGAGCTCTAGCTAAACGTCAGTCATGCGTGCTGCATTTGAATGGTCGTCCTGTTGATATTAGCTGTTTAGATGCTATTAGTGCAGGTCTGGTGGAAACATTCATGCCTGAGAGAGTCTGAATCCTGCTTAAATGTCTAATAGTGCTGTAAATGCACACAGTTCATGACAGGTTTCACTGACCCAGGGTCAGCATGAGTGTCACAGTCTCTTTGTTAAGTAATGGCAGTGCCAGTTTCTATGTCTTTTCTGGGTTCAGGGTGTTTTAGAGGAGAGGGGGACACCCTTGAAAGAGGCACCTCTCATTTGTTCTGTGTCTAACCGCCAGGGTAATTTGTGCCCTGGGTAATGTGATTCAAAACATTTGTCTTTTTTCCCTTTACATAAACACCATATAATTCACTTTTAATTTGTCAGTCACTTTTGGTAGATCAGCCTAACCAAAACCAGTCATGTTTTACCAAGTTTTGGTTCACGAAGATGCTGCAGAAACACATGCAGTGCCAGGTCCTACCACTTGAGGGCGAGGTAAACTAATCGGGCTTGTGTTGGGCAGCTTTTTAGATTTGCAACAGAATAAACAATTCTATAGTAGAGGTGGTTAATTCCACTCATTATATTTTACATCCAGTACTTTTTAAATAGGCTGATATAAAATACTTATACCTGGAAAAAAAGGATTTCTGTGGCAAAAGTGAGTAACTATAGCCATTTACAGCCGGATCCACTTCAAAAGGCATTATTTGCTTCGAATTTGCATAAACATTTATTAAAATCAACATGGAATATATGGGTTTTTTTATTCACTTTGAAGCATGACATGCATTAAATATGTAATAATTGGCATTAATTGCATATATGTTAAATATACTGTAGAAGGGCAGAATATATGTCAATAAATTTCAATATTATAAATAATATATTTATAATAATATATATATATATTTTTTTTTTCTTCTTACCTGAATTCATAGTCCAGTTCCAGTGCTATTTTTTATCTGGGGAGCCTGAGTAAGTACAAAACGCAACTTCCCATCATAACAGCTTTAGTCAACCGGACAGATGCGTTGTATGGGAAGATCTTAGGGTCTTTCTCTGTCTATGAATTCTCACTATTTGTTCTGTGTTCAGTTGTTTTGTTCAAAGAGACACATGGGCTGCCTTCATATCCACAAAGCTGGAAACAGTCTTTCTGACCCGTATCCTCCTTGCGCTGGGCCTCAGCCACCTGTGGTGCAGCTAGACCATCCATCTTTCCCCTGCACACACACACACATGCTGCTATGGGCCGTGCCCCGCAGTCATTACGTAAGCATCCTGACGTCTTAATGCAAAAGTTAAAGCAATAGTCTCTCAAAAATAAAAATTCTAATCATTGACTCACCTTCATGCCCGTACGACAATGTATGACTTTCTGTCTTTAGTGGAACAAGTAAAGGAAATCCTTACTCTGCTCTTGTCCTTTCAGTGAACCTATATCTTTTTAAGCCAGTGGATGTGAGCAATGGTTTCAATTTAATGCCACTTTTAGCTCAAGAACTAGAGCTCTCTCAAATCACTTTGTGCATATTGATGTTCTAAACCTACAACATCAAGGTTTAACACCATTGAAGTCTTAACCATTATAGCTTGTTAAATGTGTATGCATAGTGAATCTAGATTAGTACTAGATTAGTGGAACATGAAAGACATGGAATATTCCAGTAGATGAGTAGCATTGGATACATTTGTGGTGATTTTTATAGAGCTTTTTGTCCTCTAAACAGCCCATAGATTCTATATGTTTTTTTTTTTTTAAAGAGCAACTTGAACATTGTTTAAAATATCCTCTTATTTGTTCTACCAAAGAAACTGAAAAGCTGGTGAATAAGTAAAATATATATTATGAAAAGTTTTTGTCACAAGCTTTTTTTGTCACATGCAAATGTATTTGTTAGCATACTGTATGCTTCAAAACATATTACATATAAACTAATATGTTGAGAAATTAGGGAAAAAGAAAACTAGTTCTATTGTTTCTATTGTACAGAAATCCTGATATGTCTGTCTGGTGTATATATGTGTGTGAAGGGTGCAGATTGTTACGGCTGTCAGATGGCAAGTGTTACGCCGTGTTTAAGAGCCAATCTCTGGCGCCGGCGTGCTCATCCCTGCAGGTCGCAGTCCGCTGGGCTTTAGTCAGGTAGGCCCTCCATAGAGAGATGACTACAAAGAGCTCAGATCTGTCCATATGGCGGAGGGACTGAACGAGGCGTGCATTTGAGGTGCTTTGGAGTGCAGCCAGAAGAGTTGAGTGTGGTGTGGAGACGGCAGGGCCTGTTGAGAGTAGAGGTATGACAAAGCAATGCCTGTCTGGGGCTGAGTGTGTGTGTGTGTGTGTTTCCTTTCACATGGCTTATAGGTTAGATTTGTTTAGCCACCTGTGTGTGTGGGCGCATGCAAGAGTGTGTGGGTGCGTGTGGCATGCTTAAATGCACACACCTGCTTTATAATGCACTCTGGATTAGTGGATGAACACTTTGGAGTGTAACTTGTCTTGAAGCCTTTGTGGGGATGACATGAGTACTTCAACAGTTATTGAGATTAAGTGTTCCATTACTTTTCTAAGTTGTTACTTGGATTCAGCTTGGCAGACTGTAAATGAGTAAAAATGAATAATGCATCTAAATGAGTTTTTACCGAAAATTAAATCATATTCTTAGGTGATTTAACCAGTCATAGTAAAGTTCTTCAGCAGTGAGCCGTCTCTAAATGTTTTTGCCTTACAAAATGTGCACAATTTCATATTTTACGTTGTAACACATTACTGTGATTTACGGGGTAGCATCAGTTATGGGCAACGTTATTTTTTTAAATATTGTCTAAATATTATTAGCCAAAATCATTATGCATTTTATATACATGTATATATGTATAAAAATAGACTTACATTAAAGGAGGGAACAGAGTTATATCTTGGGTCTGGAATATCATAGATACTGAGAGAAGGTCAGAAGGTCTAAAGTTGAACACTTCATTACTAGCAGAATGCCAAAAAAGTAGTATGTTCGACATTGTAGTATTTAAATAGTAGGTTAAAAAAAAGTTTCTGAAGTTAGATTCTGAAGTGTGCATTTGATTGGTGGACACTTTACTATTCCATGATGCCACAGGAGAGAATTTGTGAAGAGCAGTTGCACAACGGATGACGGTCACATGAAAGTAGTAACATATAGTGCATTCCAATTTCATTTATACTACCCTTTTTATATTAGGCCTATATATAAAACATACTTTACTTTTTTGTTGATAGTTGTGAAGTAAGCTTAAATTCAAATGTTCTACATACAAAGGTACTTTGCCTTTTCGAATATTTGCTCCTGGAAATAGTCATCTAGCAACCTTAAAACAACCTAATAAGCATCTTAAGCTAAAAACACAAAAACCATAAACAATGGCTTAGCATCATGAATTTTAGTCTAGTGGTTACATTTCCCGAACAAGATTAAAAAATGTCACTTTTCATAGTCATTTTTGGTCATATATGTCATCTTATGACTTTTGTAGTTCATTTGAGTGTGTGGGAGTGAGAAAAGAGAGTGTCAGGCACGCAGAGCTTCTGGCAGCGACTCGTCAATCTTAGCACTGCTGTTTAAAACAAACGCTAATCAGTCAGCCCTCTCAACCTGTGACAGTCTCTCTCTAGCCCTCCCCGTGTTTAAAGAGACAGTCACACTGATCTCTTGTTCCTCCTCTCTCTTTCTCTGTCCTCCACACACTGTTGTGTCTAGAACAATCCCACCACACCACTCAAATCACACTGTTTGCCAAACAATTACTACACTTGTACATCTCAGGCAAAGGCTAGAATAGAATTACTAATATTTGACTTACCCCATCCAATTATTTTCTGTTCATCAGCATGCATTGTAATTCAAACAGTATTCAAACAAATCATTTTTAATATATGTTCAATATTAGGGCTAATAAGGAATCGAGAAAGAAAATAACTAAGTGAAGGAACGATGAATAAATACTATAAAAGAATGAATTCATTTTTCAAGAGAATGATTCAATCAATTTAATGAATCAAAACTGTACTGTGTTAAACTGCTTAATACCAGATCCATGTTTATCAAAACACGTTTTCAGTTACGCTTTAACTGCTTTACAAGAGATTTTTAGGAACCCCCACAGAGAAACGAACCAAAGGGAAGTATAATCATGCTATTCAAATGAATAAAATATTGATATACTTAATGCCACACATAAATTCATATCGTAGGCAATCCTACATCATTAACTGGTTGACATTACAATATAGTACGTAGGATGTTACTTTGGATGCTAGGATGCCACATAAAATGTTGTCAGAGCAGATGACGTTTGCTAAGTCTGCCACATAAAGAGCAGACACTCTACCCACACTTGAATAAAATGTGTTTTAGTTCAGTTTTTTGTGCCATTTATTACAAAACTGAAGTGTGATTCATGAGTTAAAAATGAATTTCACTCATAACAATATTGTTGTTGTTTGTTTCCATCAAAATGTCTATAGATATTGGAATTAATACCATTTTCCTGAATTCGTTTGTAATGTAATGTAAATCTGATATCATGACAGCCTGGCCTCCACCTATTGCTCAGTATTTCCCTGCAGCACCTCAGCGAGCGGCCTCAGAGACGCTCAGCGCCTCAAACAGCCCGACACCTCGCAGCCCCCGCTGTCAGGTTAGTGAAAGACCCAGATCTATTTGCATGAAATAAATAAAACGATTGCTCGTCAAGCGTGCTGCAGTGGCAAAAGGTTTCTACTCCCAGATGCAGTCTCCATCTGTGCCTCGACCACCCCGTTCTGTCGCGTTTCCTCTTAAATAATTTCACTGGGGCAGTACTTTTATTAACACAATGTTTTCTCTCTCCCTTTCTGTCTTTGTCTCGCTCTCTCTCTCTCTCTCTCCTTGTTCTTTTCCTTTTCACTTAAGTTGTGTCCAACTGTGAGGACATTTTATCTTAACATTGGATGCCCCTGATCACATCGGTTTGGAACTATAGGAGAGTGGATGTGGACTAATTAATAAAGTGTTGGATAATGATTGGTGAACATGGCGAGGGGCTTCTCTCACCGCTGTAGCTGATGAAAAGCATGAGGTTTGTTAACGCTTGAAGAAGAGACTGACCTGCTCAACTTCTTTCTCCCTCTTTTTACTCTCTGAAAACACCCTGTCTGCCTTCTCAGTTGAGGGCTGAACTGAAGGGATGGTACACGCACCCACACACACGAGAATTCAGCGCCTCCACTGTGATTTAGAGTGCCTCAGATAATGAAGCCATATAAGCCTGTTATTTGCTGTTTTACAGCTTGTTTTATGAAGGTGAGCTGACAAGCACCGTCCATAATGGTTCCTGTCAGTTAAACTGACAGCATTACCAAGAGAAAAGAGCCCAAAGAAATTCAGCGCTTCAGAGAATAGCCGGCCTCTTTATGTGGGCTGCTCTCCTTTGATGGCCATCAGGCTGCAGGCTATCATTTTACATTTTACGCCGACTGCTATTGTCAAGAGACCATTATTGCTGCTGAACTCTGGTTAAATTCACACCTTGCCACTAATCAATTACAGCGTTGATCCATTAATCAGCTAAAGTGAAAGGAAAAGAAAGAGTCGTAGGTTAAAAGTAGGCTCCTCTTGGTTTGCGCGGGGCAGTACGTGCCTCAATTGCCAGGACCTTTGACTGGGAATGTGCAAGCTGGGAAGCTGTCTGTCATTGAGAGCCAGGGGGAAATTTTCCCTGATTTTTTTCTGTAAGCATAAGTGACAGTTTGATTAATTTTCTAGTTACTGATGCTCGCTAAGGCAAGGCTTATTATTAGGGTGGTAGTTTTTGAACAAAACAAAAATCACAAGTATCAAAGAGTTTGTTGCGGTACATTTCTCTATGATTAGATGATAAAACTGGCAGGAACACACCCCTTTACCCAGTTTTCTGGTTTGGGCCTCTCTTTTCATATTAATAGACCAGGACATTGAGACATGTTTCAAAATATCTTCTTTTGTGTTTCACAGAAGAAAGTCAGTCACACAGATTGGACTGACATGAGGGTGAGTAAATAATGGCAGAATGTTGATTTTTTGGGTTACCTATCACTCTGTGTTTCTTAACAAGTTTCAAATAAAGTAGATTTATTTGCATATCACAAGCTCTAAGGACAGGCACGTGCAGAACATTTCAAACCACGTTATGCATATCTCAAAATTTGTTCTTTCTGTATGCATATCAGCATTAATCTTTAAGGCTCGGGCTGTGTGTTAGAGCATGCAAATGACCCGTGCGAAGGGGAGGCGGCCATCGTTTGGAGAGATTTTATAAAAACATGTCAAACAAATCACTCCCCCCACTCCTCCTCACCGGCTTGTGTTCAGATGCTCTCAGTCTTGGAGGTGACACGATTTAACTGTAAATGAAGCCCTGCCACCCATTAAAATGGACAACGCACGCTGGTTCTGGTAAAAGAATCTTTTCTGTTCCAACAAAGTGTCAGGAATAAGCAGGGGAAATGTTAGTGGAGGGCATGATAATTATAGATGAGACTTATTTATTTATGTGTGGAGTCACAAGGGCCTTTTTATCAGGACAAGATGAAGGCGATCAGCTCTTTAAGAGTCTTCCACATGTTGAATAGGCGAGTGGGTGGAGATGAATGTTTCTCCGGGGGTTAAAAGCTAATTGTGTTGATGCACAAAGAGGCACTTCAAAAGTCCTGGAAAAGAACAGAGTGGAGCGTCAGGAATAGTGGCGCTGTGGCAGAGCTCACACTGTGGGAATGCATCAGAGATCGAGCTTCACCTTTTAAAGTGCCTAGAGAGACAGGAGCGACTTCCTCTCTCTTATTCTGTCTCTTTCTTCCTGAATATTTCTTCTCGTCTTTCCCTAAATACAACAAGCCCCCTATCTTTTTGCGTCTCTTCCTGTCAGATTCTCTGACTGTTGCTTTTCTGGCTACACTTTGCTGTCAGTCTGGCGTTGTTTCTCTCACTCGTCCTTTTCCTCTCTGGAACAATCTGGCCCCTCAGCCGTCCAGCAGTTCCTTGTGGGTTTTTTTGTGAAGTGGGGAGGGAAGCACTCCTTGTGTAGATTTTTCGGGTTCTTCAGTGTGTCACTTGGCCGTGAGTGCCATTGTCTAAAGCTCCTTTTCTCCATGCTCCTCTGCCGCAACGAGTTGTGTCTTTCCCTCATGATCAGCACTTTTGTTGCCTTTGTTTCTGGCTGTACCTCAGAAGTCCATCTCCCCTTTTATGTCCCTCCCATTCAAGCCGAAGGGAACAGTTGTGCTCTGTTGTGGAGATGTTCCACTGGATTTTCACCAGTGGGGTTTCCTTTCAAACCCTTCAAAGTGCTACAATGGAGCTCCAAAGGCCTGAATGGCTATTGCCGAGTGCACACTCTTAGTAGGATCCCTTATTTTGTTTTCCCGGAGTCAATAAAAATGCTAAGTTAAAAGCTAACCCCGTTGCCCTCCCCACACCCATCGCTTGCTCCCTCCTTTTGATGGACCCTTCTCAATTATTTCTAAAGAAAAATTAATGGGAAAATTTGCAGTGTTGTCCCCGCTGTGGATAACAATCGAACAGAACGGTTGGTTTCTCTCATTGGCACGAATTGAAACTTTCATTTTCATGATGGCTATTAGCACAAACATTTGAAGTTCTTTGAGGGCCCGGTAACTTTCGACAACAGGTTGCTCTGTTATTATTTTGCTTTGGTGTGATGAATTGGATATAGACGTTCCTCGTGCTGAAGGCAGGCAGTCATGAGTCTTTGGTCCAGGAAACAAAAACACTCTGATGCTTGACAGCTGAGCCGTCTGTAGTCTGAGCCTTTGTGTGGAGAAGAATTGGAGCTTAGAGTTTGCGGTTTGTTAGCCATTGTGTGTGTGCAGCTTTGTGAAAGAGAGAGAGCGAGAAAGCGAGATACCCTTTTCCACAAGGATTACAGGTAGATGCGTAGGCCAGTGCACATAACTGCTATGACTTCACCCTCTTTGTGCAGATTAGGGCGTAAAATCCACTCTAATGAGGCAGCGGCAAGGGGAATGATGGAAGAGCAGAGAACATGCAACTTCTGGGATACTGTTGCCAGGGTCACCCAGCCACCAGCTGATCCTGTTACGAGAGGATCAGATGTGTCTGTCAACCCAGAGAGGGACTGGAATGGGAGGGAAGGTGGCAAAAGGGAGAAGAAAGTTCCACTTTGCCTCTCTGACATCATTAGTGCCCCACAGTTAATTTGGCCACATATTTTTGCACCAGCACCTTGTGTGTTCAGACTGGAAAACAAGGCTGATCCCATGCTGAGAAGCAGCTTTTATTGGGATTGTTTTAGCCTGGTGCCAGGAGGAGGTGGGAGGGCAAGAGCAGGCCTGGAAATGGGATAAATATTGATGACTCCTTGACCGTTTATTTCTCCACCTTCTTCCGAACTTATTTCATGTTTATGCATCACGGCATTGATTTGTTTTTGTTGTTTGTTTTTTTTTAACCTTCTGTTTCATCCACTCCCTTCCACCCCCTTCTTAAATTTAATTTAAAAAGCCCAAACACGACAGTTCCTGGAAATAGTTTGCATATTAAAAAGATGCTGATTATCGCAGAGTAGAAACACAAATCTTTAATTTTGTGCATTTTAGACACAGCTACTGCTGTTGCTGCCAGACGCTGGAAATAATTGTGAAATCTGCATATTGAAAGAGCTGCAGTTGACAGTGCTTATATCTGATGGGGAAGGGGGAGGGGGGGTTAAATTGGACAACATATTTATCCATGGTGCCGTGTCCAGGGCTGTTTATGAATACATGAAGCAGTGGTTCAAAGGCTGAAATTTGATGCTGTAGGAAACAGACAAAACAGAAGAGAAATCTTTGTTTATTTTGTCTGAAAATGACTGTTATGTTTTTTACAGCGTTGTCTATAAGGTTGTTTTATTTTTCTTGCCATCGTTTGATTTCACAGCCCCTTTAAAGTGGGGTTTTAAAGTAGATTTGTCCTATTGGTTGTTTCATCAGTGCAAGTTAAGATGAAATGTTGGTTTTTTTGTTTTATCATAAAATGCAGATGCAAGTTGCATCATAGGACTGGTGCACTTATTATTTAAAATGTCACCAACATGTTTTTAGCCAGAGAGAACACAGTGGGCGGTTAAACGAGTGCATTCTTAGTTTGTGTGGCTAGCTTACAGTATCATTATGAGAAATTATAATAGCTACTTATGTCAACGTTAAAGTCACGCAGTAAATCTTCACATCGTGTCTCCTGGTAAGCTGGCATTTTGAAAGTGATGGTGTACGACCCCATACGTTCTCAGACCTCCTACTTGGGGGTCTAATCTCAAGTATAGAAGAACATCTGAGATTAAATAAGAACATCTGAGAAATGCTAATGATCAACATTTCTTTTTTAGATGCAACACTGCAGTTTGGTGGGGCAGTAATAGAGCTACTGTACAGCTGAGCAAAATCGATGTCCAACAACACCACCAGAGGTTTTTTTGTGTTTTCTCTTGGTCCTCTTATATAGGGAAACCAGACTTACATTTAATGAGGACCAGGCCTGTCTAGAAGCATATAAAAGCAGCAAAGAGCAGAAACCTCAGAACTCTCACCAGTAAATCCACTAACTGCTAAGCTAACCACCCCGTTATCTTAGGCTTTCAAGTCCAGAAAAGTGAGGACTGCAGAAATGTTGTCTACATCAGGGATTGCTGAACTTATAAAATGTATATCATAGTTTAATGACAGGGAAAAATGCTGGACAGATGTAACAATAAAACGGTCCAGATTGCGTATCTCGGAAGCTCTGTACAGATCTGGCCGGGAAGACCGGCCCTCTCCAAATGGTTCCAGAGCTGCCGTAGTGCCGTAATAACATTTATTGCTTCTTGTTTTTATTGCCCATGGTCTGTGTTGCTTTTTATGTGAATTATTGTACACTTAATATTGGCCACTTGAGCTACTCTTGCGCGTTTTAATTTTAGGGTTTTCTTAGCTAAGCGTGGACCCAAATGAGAAGTGGGCAAATCAGGTAATCAAATAAATCACTGGGAGATAAGCTCATTTTCCTGCAGTGACTTTCGTGAATGAATTAGTATGTTGAAAGTTGGTATAAAAATCTCATTAGCCATTGTTAAACAGGATTCCGGTTGGTTTATAATGTGAGAGTG
Organism: Enteromius viviparus; assembly: GCA_032353835.1. Classification (NCBI taxonomy): domain Eukaryota; kingdom Metazoa; phylum Chordata; class Actinopteri; order Cypriniformes; family Cyprinidae; genus Enteromius; species Enteromius viviparus. The sequence goes on from JAUCNO010001888.1 coordinate 8,576,092, forward strand.
GTATGCCACAAAGTTTTATGACTTTCATTGCTAAGTAAGCCAACATTGCAACTACTACAGCTAATACTAAATACATCTGCAGTGTTTGCAATGCTATTATATAGCATCAGTACACTGGATTGTACTGAGGAAAAACATTTAGTTTGCAATCATTTTATGTAAAGAAAGGACAAGATGTATTTTTTTGTGCCTGTGTGATGTTGTTCAGAGTGTCTGTGTGAATAAGAACCTCATTCGAATAATGCAGACATTTATAATTTTTTTTCCTTTGGTTGGTCACTGTCAATCAGTTCCTCCACCTGAGAATTAAATTCCCAAGTCAGAATGAATTCTAATACTCTGTGCTAAAGAAAGAGCCCTTAAAATGAAATGGATTTGAAATGTGCTAAGTGGACTTCGAACCACTGACTTGACTAATTAAAATAGTTTTTTCTGTTTATAACCCAAATTTATATTATAAACCTATTACTTTTCTATTTTTATCATAATATGCGAAATAATCTCCAAAACAAGAAATTTTTCTTGTATCTTAATTTTTGCCACCAATTCTAAAATTCTAATTAAAATTTTGTGTAATTCCATTCCTGTGTGATTCACTTTCTTATGCAAAACATAATATTAGGGCCCCACACTGGTTGCCATTAAATGGATAAACATTACCACATTTTTAAAAACCATCTTCTTTTGCATTTCATTCAAGAAAGTCAGTTATACACATTTGGAATGACCTGGGTGAGTAAATGATGACTGGCTTTTTTAAGGTGTCCTTGTTACACGTTACATTTACTTATTATATTATAATAACAATAAATCATTCATAATTAAGTAACCCTAAACCAAACCCTAATTCTAACCATAACCACAGTTAATTAATATCAGCCAGTACTTAAATATAATTGTACTGTAACGAGGACACCTTAAAATAAAGTGACTTTTTATTTTCTGTGCACATTTTCTTTGCACATTGATAAGAGGAAAGAGACCTCAAGATACACATTTATTCTTCAAACATGTTCATCCGTTCATATGTGCATTGTCGTGCAGTTTGTATGAAATCTTTTATTAGAAGCCTAATGGTTATGCATGTATTATTATGACCATGACATGGACGTGTGCGTGTCTACAGCCCATGAACACACAGCCAGCGTCGTCCCCTGCTGCACACATCATCACGCTCTCCCACGTGAGAGGCCAGCCGCTTGCTTTTCAAAACGCCACCCTCGGAGAACACCAAAAAAAAAACCTTTCCTGAATTTAGCGACTTGTCTTTCCCTCCTCTATCTCCTTCAAACATAAAAGAGAGAGTAACAACTAAACAAAGCAAACTCCTCTCTTTCCCCGTGGCAGCTAGGTTGCAGCAAAGTGAAACCCCTACTGTGTTTAAAAAGGCATAGAGGGAGAGCAGCGCTGAATGGCGTTTCTCTATTAGACCCCTTGTACCTCCGTCAAGCGATCTGCTCTCGCTCTCTTTCTCTTTCTGATAAAGATCCATCAAGGAAACCCCTCTCTTCCCCAATGGCTCCCTTTATGAAATCTATTCTTTAATTACGAGTGCCATCATTTTGTAAGCCTCTTACTTACAAGATAATTTATTTCTTTTTCAAGTACTCACTTAAAATGGCTTTTTAACATTTTCACCCTGCAGCAGTATGCATTGAATGTAGAAGATTTAATTTGGGTCCTCCCTCCCCCTTTTGCCGTACCCATTTTTTTTGCCAACCCCCTGCACACACACATGCGTAATGCCCTCAGCCTCCTATGCGATTGTTCTATCCAATTTCGCTGTTTGTATTCTTTATTGCCAATCCGGGCACTGTAAGGTTTGGGGGTCTTGAGTTCCTCCCCTCTCTCTCCATCTTCATTGAGAGTGGTTTTGCATATCTCCTCCCCCTTGTTGAGCTAGTGCCACTGACCAAATCCGAACTCTATAGTATTGCGAATCCCTGCCGAGACTCTGTGTACTTAGGCCTGCAAAGTGCTCGCAGCCATAACTACCTGAATTGCTTTTAATTGCCTAGTATAGCTGCATCACCTCAGTCAAGAATATGCTTACTTGGTTCTTGAGGGCAATTGTAAGCGTGAAGGATTGGATTAAGTGGTTATTGAAGTGACTTTAGCTTCTTTTGACAACAAAGAGCAAAAAGAGAATACTTCAACCATTCACTCCCCCCTTTAAGCACTATGCTACCCCCTTCTTTTTGTCAGGGCGGAAAGGAATACAGTCAACTAATACGGTCCCTTCATGTGCAATCGCAAGGAACCGACAGGCGAAGACTGTTCCCGGCTGTAATTAGTTGTATGTGATACCAATTATTTGCTGCATTTATTAACGCTAATTGTTTGAACACCCCGACATACCGAAAAAACAATTAAAACGTGTCTGAGCCATAACAGTGGTTATTAGTGTGTGATAAAATGCGGAAATTAAGCCATAAACGCACACCTCTATTAGCCCTGACACAGGGGAACAGAAATCTGACAGCTTCCAGAACTCATTTACCAGACAGATTTGTGGTCTTGTCTTAACTTTGTTGTGTTGGGGTATGTAATCTCTCCCAAGTCTCTTTCACATCGTACTGGCTTGGCCCTAAATAGATTTATTCAGCTGTGCTTGCTAAGCCATTGTGAATTAGCATTAGAGAAGAAGCGTTTGCTCTGATGTTGTTGGAGATAACAGCCTCAGGTCAGCAGTGCTTACCCATTAGAGGACTGAAAGGAAAACAAACCTTGTTTCTTCAGTTTGTAAAGATTTGGAAGGGAAATTGAAGTTCAGGCTAAGTACGTGAGATTAGCCAGAGGTTTGTTACATGTGTGCAGGCGTAAAGGCAGATCAGCAAACAAATGCATGACTACAACAGATCTAAAAACCAACACTTCACAAATCACAGTATTTTAGTTTTTATTTTATTTTATTTTATTTTATTTTATTTTATTTTATTTTATTTTATTTTATTTTATTTTATTTTATTTTAT
>JAUCNO010001888.1:8590543-8606605 GCA_032353835.1 Enteromius viviparus
TCAGTTAACCGGTTAATAATCGGTTAACGAGCGTCGGTTGTCGGTTATGAGAAATAACCGAAATGAGCATCCCTAATCATGGATGAATAGACGAATACACTGTGTATATTATGAAAACACTTGTGTGTCTTCAGATTAAAATGTATAATTGCACAAAAAATATATACATTGTATTACACTAAACATTAATGGAGTAATTTTTTTTCTTGTTCAAAACAATCACTTTTTGCAAAGTCTGTACTATTTTCTGCATATTTTTAAAATAAACAACTGGGTAGCACTTTCTATGAAGCCTGTATTTAAAATACATTATTAGGATATTCTTAAGGCCTTTTAATGAACGCATAATACATTATAAATAACTTTATAATATATCTCATTAATATTCATAAGAACAGTTTTAATGTGTTATAATATTTACTCATTTGTGGTTATAGCTTTTAAGAGTTGAATCATTTATAACACACAATGAACACAATTCATCCAATTAAACTACAATGAAGTATATTTCTCATAACTATAATGCATAAAAAAATTTACTTGTTACTTGCAAGCTGACAAATACCACTTATAATAATAGATCATCAGATGATCATGTAATATGTTTTTTAGAATATCAATTTATTATTTTGATGGATCCTCAACAGACATACTAATTATAGGATTCTTTGCAAGTATGTGAACATTCAAACCTACCTAAGTCTCTGAATTTTATATAATAAAAATAATAGCTAGTTCACATTTTCCTCAATATTATCCTCAAATAACACACAGCACCTAACCACTCACAAGATGTTACTGGCATGCAGATCTACTGTGCAGATCTTAAATAAACAATATCTAGACATGATACAGTATAGTCCATTATAAATGAAGTAGATTTGTTATGTCATACTGTGTTATAAATGATCATACTCAAAAGTTATTATCACAAATACATAAATATTATAATATACTAGTTTTTATGATTATTCATGAGATGTTATAAAGTTTTTTATAATGCATTATGCATTTATTATAATGATACCCGTATAATGTATTATAAATATGGGCTTCATAGAAAGTGTTACCAAAAACTGTTGCTAAAATTATCTTAAACAAAACAAAAAATTATAAAGACCACCTTTGTCACAAATTATATGAACTTATTTTAGTTATTCCCATTTGCTACTTAAATCTACAACATTAAAATATAATATATTAGATCAAGTAAGCACACAACTTGTGTCAAAATTAGTCAAGAGCAGTGTGAGTGAGATCTTCATCATTTTGTTGTTTGATTAACAAAAATGTCAGACAGTGGGAACATTAAACTGCTGGCACTTTAGGAACACTTTTTTTTTTTTGAAATAGGCTCATTTTCCAAGAGTTTCCAAGTTTCCTTTTTCCGAAACCACTCAGCTGACCTCCTGGTCTGGCAGGGCCTGTATCATGGGTTCAGTAGGCACAATTACATTGCGCTGCGCCTAAAAATGCTGGGGATTACTTTTCAGGTGCCGAGAAATATCACTGCGTAATATCGCTGTGCCTGCTGCACCCATTGCACGGCAGCAATGTTCCTTGATTATTACACTGAAATTAGAGTATAGTTCCAAGCCATTTTATTACAACCTTTTATTTTCCATCAGTCTTAGTAAATTATATAACTACAGAGGAGTCAAGTTTAAAATATAAAAAAAAAAAAAACATGGACTCCATTCTCAGATGGCAGTTATGTATGAATCGAGAATGTAATTTCTTTTTTCCGATTAATCGTGCAGCCCTACTAATGATCTAATCAGGTGTAATGATATATGCTAAGCTGCAGATAAAAGAGAGACACAGAGGTCAGCTGAGCGGTAAAGTAAACTGTTTAACTCTGAGGGAGTTGGAAAGTGAGCCAACTTTTAAAAATAATTCTGGAGTGCTCCTTTAAGAGCTGCCTGAATCCAATATACTGTTTCATGTGCAGTTTGCTTTCACTTCAGAGGATAGCAAAGATGGGAATTCTTACAGGTAAGTGTTTATATTTAACCATTTAAGCACAGGTGGGTACAGTACCTAAAAACTTTATTCAAGTAAAAGTAATACTAGTTACTTTGGATCATATACTCAATATTTCTAGTAAGTCTTACATTTGGATATACAGATAAAATGTATATATATGCACACACACACACACACCAGAAAATCATATTCCATTGAAAAGGTAATTGCAATTCTTAATTATGATTTTCACAATTTACACTGAATGATGTTTATGCTGTTGCTTGAAGTAACTGCATTCCATATTTTGCTGTTCTTTGCAGCTTTCTATTCATAAAGGAATCCTGAACAAAATGTCACATGTTTCCAACACTGCAATACATCATTATATTAGAATGATTTCTAAAGGATCATATGACTGAAAACTGGAGTAACAGCTGAGGAAAATTCTGATTTGCATCACTGAATTAAATTATATTTTAAAGTATATTATTAGATATACTATAGGCCATATATAGGCCTTTATAATCTCTGACCCGGAGAATAGTTAAAACTTCTCACATGGCCGCTACTGAACATCTGAATATAATGAAACAAACGCACATTTATGGATATTCCATCTTTTCTGCAAAATGTTAACAAATGTTCTGTAAGCGTAAATACTAACCTACGCTAGGCAAAGGTATTCCGGAACAGGTTGTGTGCCGCTAATGTGGGTCTGGTGGGTAATCAAACAATATCTATACCTGTGGAACTGGAGATGAAGGTGTTCATCTAAGATCTTCTGAACCAATCAATCAAACTGATTCGCGAATCAGTATTAAATATACCAAAATTTCATTTTGTCTATCAGTATATTGCCCACACCTACTTCAAATAAAATAAATACATAAAAATACGACAGAAAAGTGTGATATACAGACACATCTGGAAAAATGTAAATGCAAAACAAGAATCTTGCTGGAATACTAAATGGATTTTATTTGACAAGTCTAAAAAGCCATCATAGAGTATCAACGCACTTACAAGAATCTTAATGGCGGTATACAATTTCATGTAGCAATCATCCACACATATTCAAAGCTTCCTGACACTCTTAATAGACCTCTTAATGCAAGTCTCTCAGTGGATGTCTTGTTTGGCGCCATCAGTGTAAGACGCAGACACCTACGTTTTATCTGATCTGAGCTATCAGTGGTGGGATAATCATAAAACAGAACGATTTTAAGATCGGCTTGCATGACTTTCAACTGGGAGCAAATGGATCGGCTCAACATGCAAAGCTAATGGATGAAACTGGACTTGTCAGTAACTGAACACAGTTTCATTTTTCATGAAGATGACAACCTTAAAAAAAAAAAACTCAATGCAGAGGAGCAATTCTGAATATTTTCATACAGTGAAGTTAGTGAAAGCTTCAATATGGGAAAAGAGTATATGCTGAGCTGTAAATATAATATTTATAATATCAGTACATTTCAACTAAATATAGTTTAACTCAGAATTAACTCAATTAAATGTCCGATATTACCAAATAATCTTGGAAAAGTGTTACCATGTGGGAGAAAAAGCACACATATAGACACATGAAGTGATACATAACATTTCTAAATGTCACATTCAACTGTATTAATTCTCCTTTTGAAATCAGATAAAGAAAAAAAGTTCAATTGTTTTTTTTTTATTATTGTCCTAATAATGACTAAATGATTAACTATGGTATTCAGAATGTCCTTCAGAAGTGTATTTAACAGTTCAATCCTAATGCACTTTTAATGTCAAAAATGGCCAACTATGGGTTAAATTAAACTATAGCTTTTCAATCACCATCAGCCACTGTGCATTAAATCATATCTATAAAGGCTTTATCAGATCAGAAAAATGCAGGATATCTGCATGTAGTTTAACATCTGTAGTAACTGCATCAAAGTATTAATATAAACACATTGTTTGCTGTCAGTTCTACAAAACATTAAATTGATAAAGGAGGCTGAAACTAACCTGACAGAAATCCAACCCTTCCTCTGATCTTATCAGTGTGCTGAGAAATGGAAGTAAAATGCTGCTGTTATGAATGATTCTCTCTCATTTCAATTATAGTACACAGAGCCTGGCAGTGATGTGTTTACCAATCATAGATTAGACTTTTTCCTCTATTAACTTTAATGATGCCATTAATGTGTCATTTTTTCCTCTTTTCTGCAGCCTAAAAAAGGGCCTTTGTAGTGAACAATGGTCTGGTACAGCTTAAAGTCAGTATGTAACATCGTTTGCAAGTAATTTCACCACCATATAATGACATATTTTAGACTGAATCATGATATTCCAATTACAAAATAAATACACAGCAGAATCCGATTTTATTTTTTTGGGGATTGATTAGAAAAAGTAGATATTACATTTTTAGCTTTATTACATATACATTTATTTTTAAACTACAGGGCTCTTAAATGCTTAAATCTGATTGGCTGATCTGATTGTAATTACTCTTTAGAAAGCATTTAGATAAAGCAGTTCCAGGTTTGACTGCATCGTTTTTTTTTTCATATCCCTTCAACAAATGTTGTTTTGTGAGGACCTTACAGCCTAAATATGGCAAACAATAAGATAAACTATAGAGGAGACAGAATTTTTCTTTCTTTGCCCACAAAAATGTTGACCCTTGCTTTTTGGAAGGGTTAGAGAGCTCTCGGAATTCATCAAAAACATCTTAATTTGTGTTAAGATGAATAATGGTCTTAAATGTTTGGAAAGTCCTGAAGGGACTAACTGATTAATTAATAACAAAATTACCAGATAAATAAATAGATAGATAGAAATCTTAGAATTTGTGCATCAATTCAAAATAGCAGAAATACATCAAGGACTGTCTGATTACATCCATTCACAGGTGGAAACTGAGCTGTTGGGAAAACGCCCAAGTTCAGAGGCAGACATGGAAATTGATGTTTCTCCCCCGAGGCGGTTGTACAGGCCCAGATGGCTGTACACTATGAGGACTGTGTTGTGATGGCACACACACTACAGGGTTTAACTGGGTTTGAGAGGGGAGAGGGGCAGCGCCAGGACTGTCAGATGGCAGCTCATTGAGCCTCGCCAGAGGCTGGCAATGCCTACAGGTGGGACGGCTACCACGCCAGCCTGCTGGCATCTACTCATTGACGTTCTGGTCTAGTATAGAGGGCAGACCGCACAAGGTTGCATTATGATAATCAAAGGTTGAACCTTTAGAGAGGCCATGACAATATACTGTACAAACCAGTCGCTTGGACACAATTTTGGCAAACGGTTGCTTCTACAACAAATCGCACTAGAGGTTACTGACATTTGAGGGCATTTTCAAGACATTCAGTTGCAAATGGTTTCCTATTCTCAATAATTGTTCATGTACAATGTCTTTCAAAGAGAAAACACTATGAGGCAGATCTGATTATAAATCACAGCAAATTCAAATTGAAATGACATATTCATAATTGACAAACGTTGGTCAGCAGCCAGTTTCTGTGGGTCAAATATGAACGATAAAATCAAATGAAACGAAAACAACCCTAAACACATCCTAAACTGCAGCACTCTCATTAATGGCATTTTACCAGTTTGAGGACATACAATAATCGCTGTCTTTGTGAAACGTTCACTATCGCTTTATCTGTGCTACATCAAATATCCTGTCCCTCTTCACATGCCGCAAGCATATAAATCGTGAACCTTTCACAATTTATGCGTCCAGGAATGTTAATGATGCATTAGCGCGAGGCTGGGTCATTTTTCGTATGGATAGTAAGTGCTGTGAGATGCAGTTGGCATTAGCAAGGTACTCGGTGCGCTAAAAAACACACGGAGAGCTTTATGGACCCTGGGTGAAGTGATTTACTACACAAGCAGGCTACTAGTTTTAATCCTGTGGGTTTAGAAGGAGGTCGTAATCACTTCTGTCACCAAGGTCAATGGGGGCTAAGGACACGGGGTGCAGTACACTTTGGAGGAATGTGATAAAACCTACGGTACATTTTTACCCTGAGAGCATATGAAGTTACTGAGCTTAAAATTTCCATTTCCTATCTGCATGGGAAAATTGTGAGCTCTAGTAGGAATATTTTAACATACAAACGGTGATTTTTACATATTTACGCATATTACAGAGCACAAATTTTAAAGCCTGGGATGACAAAGTATTCCAGTAGGTCTAACATTCTCAAGGAAAACATTAATGGGATCTAATTAAATACAGTGCCATAATATCCTTTTCGTGTAAATCAGACCTGGAGGTAAAAGAGAAAATAAAAAATATATTTACACAACTTTACATACATAACTTTAAAACATCCCTCATTTAAAAAAGTTGAAATATAACAATAAAACTTTGTGTAATGTTAAAAAAAAATCCACTATGAGTGTGTGTGGTAATACTGTTCGGCTCTTTTTTTACGTTTAATATAACATCTGCACAGCAAGTCTATGTCCACCGCAAGCCCAACAAATTAAAAAGTAATGCATAATTTAAAAAGTAATTTGGCAGTGGAATCAAATGCAGTATGATCTGCGCTCAGGTGTGGGTATTTTCATCAAGCAGGCGGCTCTTTTTTCCCAGATTCTCACATTTCCTGTTCATACATCATCCTTCATTTCCTTCATTATTGCTTAGAATATAAGAGGAGATCAGTCGCACAATAAGGTCGACTGGGATGATATTACATTTAAAGAAATGTTAAATGTAAAACCTGACACTTATCTGGGGATCGAGCCAATTAAAAATCCCACAATTAATGGCAGGGTCCTGCAAATCCTTACATCCCAGTGGTGGTGCGACACAAAGAAAAGATATAGCTTTGCAAATGAATGCAACCTCACTAGAAAACCTACCCCTGACTATTAAAATATGTGGCCGGGGGTAATATTACATTACCGAGCACCAGGAGATTCTCTTTCATTCTGTTTCTATTCTTGGCGTGCTAAAGGCAGGTGAAACATCTATTCTCCTCATCCCATACGAAACGGTTCTCAGTTCCTTCAATTAAAAATACACGGCTGAAGGTATGCTGACCGCACAGGAACACTGCTTTCATGATATACTGCTATGAGGTCCAGAATATGTTCTGGATGGAGGAAAATCAAGTATACCTTATTCATAATGTTCCTGCATATACAAAGGTTTTTTAATAATATTAACAACAAGAAGAATAATAACCACAACAGTATTTTTTAAAAACAGTGATAAATTGTAAGACTTATTGAGTGAAAAGTATTCTTTGACAATTTTAACACAAGCGATGATCAGTTTTGAAATTTAATTTCTAATAAATCTGTAATTTGTTCAGTTCAGCAAAATACGCTAAAAAGAAAGTGTTAAATGTTAAAAACAGTATGTATTTAATTGTGTTGTGTATTTGTATTTGTGTTGTGTTAAATTTATTTAATTAATTGTAATTTATTTGTTCCTTCAGCTCCATCAACATGAGAGCATTAAATGAGAAGATAAAATACATATTAAAATATAAGATTTAGTAATTTAGTAGATGTTTTTATCCACAGCGACTTATAAATGAGGACAATTGAAGCAATCAAATTCAACACAAGAGTAGTGATCTCAGTAACCCTTCAGTACACATAGAAAAGTTTTCTTTTTTATTATATAATAAATAAAAATGAATAGAAAAAGTATAAAGCAAGTTAGTGTTAGAGGCATTTCACAATATAATATAAACATTATTAACTAAATTATTAACTACAAAACCTGCATGGAAATACCAACTCGAACAAACTTTCTTTCCAAACTTTCCTTTTCAGCTTTAAAATTGTATCTATTGACTGAAACTGTGTGTCTGAAAGCACAGCTACACTTTGTATGAAGATGGCACTTCAGTCATACCCATCTTAAGATGTCTAAAAATTCAAAAGCTGCAGTTTCACTAACTTATATTGGCAGGGTATTTCATTAGGATCTAAAAAAGGAGTTCTTTGTAACATGAAAAGAGTAAATGGAACATCAGTCTGTCGATACATTACGCTGCTCTCATTTAAAAGCTTGTCATAATAACTTAGCTCTAATTACTGATGGAGGCCCCCACTCTGGAAATCTGAATCACATGACTAGATGCCTGAGCTATCCAATGGCATCAGTAATCGCTCGAGATCCAATCTGCTAGAGATGGAAGAACCAATTCGTCTCCATCACTCTCAGGGACTCGAGATAGCCCCTTTCTCTCATTTCTTCGACCGTGATTAGTGAGATGAATTCCAAGCTAAGTGCTTGGAATTTGTCCTCTCCAGGATAGGATCTCTAGGGACAAAGCTTGTTCTACTGGGCAGTCACTCAGCCCCGGACTCCCGTTTTGGTAAGTCATCATTAACCAGCAGTGCTCTCCATCAAAAAGGTCTGCTTGTCCGCCCCTGTGCCTGGATGTTGCACGCCTCATTCCACCAATCTCTGATGACCATCATTTCCCCTCCCTACCACAAAAGGGATGTCTCAATAATACACAACCTAGAACAAACCTCGTTGTTAGGTATGGTGTGTGTAATAGAAGAAAAGGTCAATAAGTTATATGTTCTGAGAGTTTTTAAGCATCTTGTGCATTGCATTTTAAGCCATGCTTCTAATAGTTCCGTTTTTAAAAGCTAATAAAATATTGTGTTTATTTGGTAACTTTACGGTTCAGACAACTTCTGCCTAATCCTACCAGCTTGTAAAAATGATCAACCTCATATTCACATTGCACTGGTTATTTTCAAGATGAGCTTAAGAAAACACCAAAAGATCAAGTGAAAATTCATTAAATGTATTTTTGTGCACTATTTACAAGTTCAAATCATTGGGAAATGGTATTTATGTTTCAAATATTATTTGTGAAACTAGACTATGGTAGTAAAAGTTGTGTTATTCCACTAAAATGTTTAAAGCTACAAAGAAAAAATTGAAGTATAAACATAATTTTTATTTTTATGGGAAAATTCGCACCAAACATAACAACTACCTTATTTACTGTTATTGAGCAGCAAATTAGGATTTTATGAAGGGGAAAAATCATAGTTAATAGTGAATATGTGTTCCCAGTCTAAAGTCTTATTATAAGGATTTTTTTCCCTCCAAAGCAATACATGAATAATTCATTCACAAAAAGACTGACACATATCTATTTGGAAGTAGATTTTAATTACACATTGATTTTTGAGATGATGGTTAAAAAATATTCCCACCAACAGCTTTTCCTGGAATGCAGTGATTTCTCAACTAGTCCTTCAAGGTAACCCACCGACAAGAAGATTTAGAAATGTTATAATTTAGCACATCCTTCCTTGTCATTACAGATTCAGTTCCAGACATGCAAATGCATCTGCTGACATACATTTAGCAAGGTCTAATTCTGCTTCCGTCTTGAGCATAAAAAGGTACGCCCTTCAAAGCTACATTTATTCATTTAAAGAATGCTCCAAACCAGGTGATGGATTCTGGCAATTTAGATGGATTTAAAAGGGCAATCTCACATTCTAACAAAGTCAAGAATTTCCTCATATAATTCTTTCTATGATTAACATTCATCAAGCGCTAAATATTTAATTCACTTTTAAACCGAGAAATCAAGGCTAAAGACGTCTTCAAAACAAGACTAATTTAAAATAAAGTACAATTCAGTCTTTAACGATCTGCCTTTCATTTCCTTGAGAGATATGTTCGGTCGACGAGCGCTTCCCACGCAGTTCAGAGGAAAAATTAATACTGTGTGTTTAATGCCAAAAAGGTCCATGTAACTGTAAACATGAACTTTTGCTCTACTCGCCAATCACCCTTTTTACACATGTTCTATCATCTATTTAACAGGCTCATTAGTGGAGAGAATTGAAAGCGTCCCATGGTGCCAAAGTGCACTGCTCTTTGCTCCAGTAAAGATTCTTATTTAGCTCACTGGTCCCATGTGTTTCTAGAGGCCCGACACCTCATGCACAGAGGTTTATGTTGTGAGATAATGGAGAGCAACAGAATGATGTGGGAGTTGCCATGAAGACTTCTCCCACCTCCAAGAGCGAGAAGACAATCACCCACTGTGTAATTGAACTGACCTGCTGACCATTTGCTATCTTTGACCCCTACACACAAGCTGATTCCCATTTCACAACAGGGAGACAAAAAATGGCTATTGTGCGGCGCAGCTACAGTTTTCACGGCGAGCATATGAGAATCTTAAGTGCGGAGGTGGAATATCAGTGTGAAGCACAAAGATTCATCAAGCTAGAGTGGCACCTCTCAGAGTCTCGGTCTTCAGAGGAGGCTATTTGTGATGAGCGCAGCATTGAGAATTCATGTAGTATAGAGGTATTATTTTTTTTACAGAAGGTAGAGGGGGTGACTATTACACCGCTGGGACTATTTGACTGGAATGGACTCAAAAGTACTCTGACAAATAACATTGTGTCTTCACACTCTGCCAGCAACTTGCTCAATTTGTAGCTCCAGGAAGAAAAGGTCACATCAGTAAGAAAGGCTACGTTATTGAGTAAGACCTGTTATAGACATAACTAACGAACAATAGGAAAAGCCAGGTCTAAGTCAATGTTAACCTTGTCAATGCAATTACTGACAAAAATGTTCTTTAAAGTTTTTTCATCAATCATAATCAATCAAAAGCTCTGTGGGATGAAAAATGGGCATCAGTTATGATAATTAAACATTTTAAGTAAAGGTAAAAAACAAAAGAGAGTTTTTAAGAGAGAAATATAGTCAAATAATCCAATCTTATTCACTGATGGGGGTTTAAACACTTGAGCTGCAAGAGGAAAGTCGCACGATGAATAATCATCAGCTAACTGAAGCACTTTGCACACTAAAACATGCCATGCTGAAACATGTTTAACTGAAAATATGTCTCTAATATACTATATGTTTCACAATATAGTTTAATTTTGCATGGTTTGTCCACTAAAAAGAAAAAAGTACATGACAATAAAGCTTTAAGAGAGAGAAAAAGAAAAATTTAATTAAAAAGAAAAAACTTAAAAATGAACACTGGTGTTGATTGTGGATGGGTTTCACATTCAGTATTTATATAGAAGAAAAATACAATAAAACAGATATTATTAGATAAAAGCTTATAGAATTCCAGTTGCGAGTTGACAAAATATGTTACATTTTAACATTTTTATTAGGTTAAAAGTCTAAAATGACTTAAACGGAAATGAAAGTTAGAATAAAAACAGAAATACAATTAAAAAGTGGCAAAAATTGTCAAATAGAAAATAAAGTTAAAAACTGAATCGCATAAATGTGTCTTGAATTACCTTTTAAAAACATAATCCATAGAAAAAAGTGGTGACACTCTCATAAGATATTCTATGAATATTTATGATACACTATAAAGGTATTTTTCATTGTAATAAATGCATAACGCATTGTAAATTGATAATATGTTGTATCTCCTGAATATTTACATGAACAGTTTTAATGTGTTATAATATATACTTATTTGTTGTATAGCTTTTAAGAGTATGATAAATTTGAACACACAATAAACATGAACAATCAACTTAATTTACAGTGGATTATATTTAGTTATAACGCATTCTAACTCTAATTAACTGCCTTTTCACTTATGTCACTTTACTTAAAGCTGGCTACACTGATACTGTAAGTAAAAATAATAACAATGCTATGTAGTTGGTTTTTTTTGCTGCTTTTTGTCAGATCAGACGACTGTGTAATGTGAAACAAATATATACTGTACACACACAAAATGTTGTAAAGTACTTTGCAGATCTTAAATAAACAATGTTAAGATATGATATAGTCCATTATAAATGATGTAGATTTTATATGGTGCTCATTTTATGTTAATAAATACACTCTTACATTACAAATACATTAATATTCTAATGTTCTATAATTGTTTTTATGATTATTCATGATATATTATAACACATTATACAATATTTTTATGTATTGTACGTTAGTTATAATGCCTTAAGTATTATCTTATAATGTATTATAAATACAGGCTTCATAGAAATTGTTACCAAGCTCAAAGTAGCTCAAATGTAGCTCAAATTTCAAACTTTCTAGGGGCTTTTACATGCCAAGCCACTGCCACAGAGATGAATGAGAGTGCTAACGTATAGTTTTCGTCAGGTATTATAGACCTCCTTGGTTAGGACTGCTTTAGCTCTCTTGTCAGTGACCACCTTGAGACCGCAGACGTTCTCTGTGGTATTTAATTCCACATCCACTAGACTCAGCTGGAATCAAAGAACTGCTGAACATAGTGGATAAATGATATTAAGGAAAACCACAGCTGTTTGAAACAGGTATCCAATTCAAACAGGTATCCAAGCTGCTGCAATAGCAAAGTATTTGGACAAGTTTGAAGTTTAGGTTACCTTCCTGTATTTTGCTGTTGAAGCATAATTAAAACCAGTGGCACGGCAAAAAAACGTCCCAAAAAAAGTAATCACTTATACTATATAAACACTTTTTAAGCCATGCATAAAAAATGAGATCGCAAATGGAAATGGCTTCTCAGCTCTGTGGAATCATGAGCAAAGCAATCGAAACCTGTAATGAGATGTTTGTCTGTCTGCCTCGACGTTCTTCCACGTAGGGTCAAAATCTATCGTGCTTTGAATCAGGCTAAAGATGTTTGACAGAATGACAAGGCGGCGTTCCCGAAATTCGTCATATAGAAACAGTGGCATGTATTGATCAACGGCTCTAAATGCTGTTTGACTGATGCATAATTTATCAGTTTGCACAATAGGAAATGCAGAACAATCTCATTTCTTGATGCCAGCCCAGTAAAATTGGAGCTGCTCTCAGTGGAGATTACAGTGGTAAAACAAAGGAAAGAAAAACAAGCCACTCTGAGGCACAGCGAGCGCTTCCCTTTTCACAAGTAAAGGAAACGACACCGCAGGTGGACATGGGTTTAATTACCCTGAAAATCACACAGCACTCCCCGCACTGAAGCTTATGCCCTGTGACAATGATGCGAGAGCTCCGAATCTGGGTGCCAAGGCCAACGGCAGAGAGGAAAAAAGCATATTCATCTCTTTGCAGGGTTAAAGGAAGAAACCTTGCTGCAAATATCTTCCCCCCCATCGGGATTCAATACCTGAGCAAAGTCACTCCAAGGTGATATCTGGCTGAATTGGACATTGGGTGTCTCTTGACTGTTCATTATTAATTCAGTCTCTGGCTCATGGGTGCCACAGTATCATTTCAAAGGCCAAGATGAGAAATTGAAGAGCAAGGGGAGTAATACTGCAGCTTTGCTTTCTAACCTCCCTTCTGTGTGTCAATATAGCCACTCAAATGATGAGGGTCACCAGCAAGCCCTTCCTGCACTCTGACAGCTAATGCCTTTGGGTGCAGAAACCTTGGTGGCTCAGAGAGAAATCTGGAATGAGGTTAATAAGAAGCTAATGTAAAAAAAAAAAAACATTTGCTAATTCTTCTGTTATGGAGATGACTGGCCATGAATAGAAATGCCTATAGACCAACGTTAAAAGTCTATTTAACCCCCCCAAAAAAACAAAAAAAAACAAGCTACTGGAAATATTATGTACTGTTTTATTATTAAAGTCTTTTACATTTGCCAAAGATGGATTTATTTGATCAACATTAAAGTAAAATAGTGACATAATGAAGTACTACTACAACTTAAAGGGTTAGTTCACCCAAAAATCACAATCCTGTCATTAATTGCTCACACTTGTGTCGTTCTAATCCTCCGTTCATCTTCAGAACACAAATGAAGATATTTTTTATAAAATAAGATTTAATTTATTTTAAAATGAAATTCATTCAGGGCCAGATTTTTTTCCAATCATTATTCCAGACTTCAGTCACACAATCCCTCCTAAATAATTATTATGCACTTATTTGCAAAAGACGTATTCTTACTATCAGTGTTGAAACATTGACAATGTTATTTGTCACTTACAATCAGTTTAATGCAGACTTGTTAAGGAATAGAAATAGTTTCCATAAAGCAATCTTACTGACTCGGTTACTTACTGAATCTAAATATTTTGAACAATATTGAAAAAGGTGCAATTAAAATGAACTATTTTAGAACAATAAAATAAAAATAAAATAAAATAAAATAACTTGTTACGATGAAGGCTCCCGGGTCGCCTCCTCTGTGCCGGCTTTTCATGGAAAACATTTCTTGAGAAAAACTCAGGGAAAGCTAAAGATAAAACCAATTTCTTAGAGCACTGAATGAATTCTCAAGAAAACAGAAAATTGATCTAAATGACTTTGATCATCTTTGAAATTTAACTCGAAAAAAAAAGAAGCACAAAAGATATTTGTGTTTACAGAAGAAAAAAAAAACAAATGTGACCACAAGTTCAAATACGAGTCAGTCTCTTGCTGTCTTAGCAAAGCAATTAAATCTGAAATGAAACATAATAATGTTTAAAGAAGGATTATTTGATTGTATCACTAAAAATTACAGCAGACGAGTAGCAGTAAAAGCACAGCTTGTTGTGATCTATTCTGAGCCGTGAAGCTCTTTTTTGTTTATTCGGGGCTGACAATATGTTGTGTGCTCTGAGACATGGCCTCAAATGCAGCCCTTTTATCTACATCATTTTTTAAGGGATGCCAAGGTGGTTGGCACCGCAGAGTGCTGTAGGGGACCCGCTGCAACAGCTGTCCTCACAAAAATAAATGTTCCAAGCAGAGGCACATCTTTGACATTGGGACAAACAGCGTTCTCCTAGATGTGGCCGTTCTACAATTCATCATGAAAACATATCACCAAGAATCACAGCAGTGTTTGTGGGAAGCCTCGGGCTATGATGCCTACTGAACAAAGAGAAAAGCATTAATTTAGTATGGGCCCGCAGTGATAAGAGGATGAGAGCAGGGCGATATTGTTCATCAGCAGATCCATAAACTCCATTCACACACCTGCCCATCACCGCGATCTATAAAGTCTTATTAAAGGCTATGGTACAGCGGAGCTGATAAAAGGCCAGGGTCACTGCTGTAATATCTGCCTGCTCCGCTTTAGGGTTCTGTGCTGACTGTCAAAGGACAAACAGACAACACAATAAATTCTTAAAGGATTCGCTCATAGAAAAATACAATTCTCTATTATAATTTGATGTTTTTCACGATGTGTGACTTTCTTCCATGGACAACAAAAGTAGAATGATAAATTCAATACATGCTCATCCATTATATACACACAATATAGCTTAAATTTTGGGCTCTGTTATATTATCCAAGGCTATGTTTACCTGATCAAACATTTAATAAATTCATGAATTTATGATTCTTCTGTGTAAGACATCTTCAATTTGTCTGGGTTATCTGGTTCACCAAATATGTCTTAATTTAACTCACTGACTCTGTGTCTGATTGCAAGTGGCTAATAGCTCACTAAGAGGAGGATTATCAGTCTGTTTGGTGGAAAATGTTATTGCACAGCTTTAGAAATCTGACAGTATAATTTTACAGAAACAGGAAAAGGTTCCACTTTATATTAAGTGCCCCTAATACCTGTGTACTTCCATAGTAACTAGATGTGTATCTAGTGTGTAACCAAAGTGTAAGTACACATTGCTACTTAGTATCTACAGCTGTAATATTTCTGTAACTACACACATGTAACAACCCTCAGGATGGTGTGTGTAAGTACAAATGTCTAAAAGGACATCGCTAACAACACTTTTTTCACTTCACTAAGTAGTCACGTAACAGGAATTACATTGCTACATTTTGTTACAGCAGTATGTTGAAGAATAACTGGAACAGGGGGTGATCAGGGGGTGTAGTTGGGTAGGTTAAGGGATATGTAAAGTGGGTGGAGTTGGTGCATCCCTGTAATACCAGTGTACATACATGGTAACTCCTCAGGAACTGCACACTTAATATAAAATGTAACATTCTCGACACCAACCACAATTTATATGTAAAGCCTAACTTACTGCCCGCTGCTGTAATTACATGCTAAATCCATAGCTATTGTCCATTTAATATTTCAAAAAATTACATTTGTGGTTACCAATGTCCTGTACACAATTGTACTTACACACACCATTCTGAGGGTTGTTACATGTGTGTAGTTACAGAAATATTACAGCTGTAGATACTATGTA
>JAUCNO010001888.1:8629250-8639951 GCA_032353835.1 Enteromius viviparus
GTCTGTATGCATTATCAAGCATAACGCACAGTTATTGATACTCTGAAGAGATTATTTTCAAAATCCTTTTTTTTAAAAGTTATTATATTTTTAAAATCCAAAAAAAAAACTCACCTTTATTTCTCACTTCACTACTCTATCTAAACAAGTAAGTTTTCAACATGTCTATGCATGGCTAATGAATACGGCCGTGTTCAAGCTTTTATAGCTTTCCCAAACATAGTACACAATTCTATAAAAATGTCTTTATCTTGTAAGAAGTCTCCCATGCAGCGAAACTCCAGGCTGAGATGACTAAGACAAAGACACAGGCAGAGCTCCACCGCTCAAGGGAGCTCCAGCGAGCCTGATTAGTGCATTCACTGAGCGAGTTGAGAAATCGATTGCTGACCCCGACTCCCTGAGATACACACCATCACTCAGAGGCCAAGCGTCCCACCACCCCCCAACAAACACACACTTTCAAAGAAGCCCCATGAGCAGCAGCGCTTTGTGCTCCCTCACAATGTGGAGGAATCATGGGAGAGAAGAAAAGACTCCATGCCCAAAGAGAAGCGTGTCTCACAAAAAACACATCTATGTATTTCTGTAGTTTATTATAGGAACGCATCACCACAGGGGTTGACAACATAAACACGAGTACTCTTTGTGAGAAGCCGATAGGGAATATGACAAGCGCAGTTGATTTTGTGGGGTTGTTCTGTGTGTGTTAAAACTTTCTAACTAAAACTATAGCAAAATATGCTTTTGGGGCCAGAATAAACTTTTAAATAACATATTAGGGATCTACAAACTATTAGATCGATTTGTGGCAAGAAACCAGACCAGGTTTTTTCTTTCTCTTTTTCTTTCTTTTCCCAAGCCTCTTAAAAAAATACAAATAAAGCAGAAATATTGGAATATTTATCATTTATCTTGAAAACTGGTTTGAACTAATCAATATCTTCCACCTCCTGCAGGTATAGTGTCTCCACACCTTTAATCAATACTTTTTATTTATCCAAAAGAAGGAATCACCTAAATTAAGTGCAAAAACTAGTTAGTGGTAGTGGATTCAGAAATCGAGGAAATAAATGCATTTTGTGTACTGTACTTCTATGAGCTTCAGAGAAACTCTCTGTAAATGAGTTGTACAACATGGCACAATACAAAAGAATGTTGCATTAAAGACAAATACTGATGAAAAATGGTTTCAAAAGCTTACAGTTTTTTCAGCTTCCATTTGTTGTCATTGTTCAAAGTGAGTTTTGTTCATTTACACACTCAACAATGCGCAGTTGAAGTCTTTTGTTTATGAATGCCACACTTGCATAACCATTATTCATTGTGAGACTGTCATGGGCAAGATGGTATTTAAAGCTAATTTGCATATTCATAAATCAAAAATATCATGCATGGAAACCAAGCTGTCTCTTCTCTTCTTTTCTTTTTGTTGAAGATTCACAGCAGAAGTTGCAGTCAAAATGCTCTGAGAGGGTCAGTGATGTTGATGATAATGAAACAGCACAAAGAACACCTATAATCTGCTTTAGCAAGTGCCTAGAAAACTGAATCTTATCCAGTCAAATTGTATTACTGAAGCACTACTTCACCGCTCATTCATATTCATCAAATGGGCATTGTACATCTGAATAATAGCACTGATTTGTACATACAAAAAATGCTAGCCTATATTGAGGTAAAGAAATGTGTGAAATTATGTTTTTCCTCCCTTAAGTAACTATCAGACAGACAAATTTTTTTATTATAGAGACAGTAGGAAGTAAAAGGCAATGGGACATGACACAGCTTGAATACAAACCTCCATCTCTCATATGACCACAAATAACTTGCTAACTGCTGCAGCACAGCTTTGATAGCCCCAGTGATTTGGGCAGAATGGATTTTTGTTTTCACAAAAACACACAGCAGCACAACTCTTTCCAGTACAACTTCTATTAAACAAACAAATAAACAATAAAAAACCTACCAACGACTCAGACAATAACATTTGATGACTGCAACTCATCGGTATATAACTTAAACAGAGTATAGTGTACACCTTATTACTAAAGGCTTTTCACATAAACACATAAAGGTCTGACTGGGACAGGCAACACTGAAAAAAAGACACATGTTATACATTCGTTTCAGTGGCATAGATTGTCAGACGCATACCCTTTGAGTCAATCAACCCAATTTTGAATCTGCATTTGCCAAACTTTTTTTCCCTCCCTTTTCAAATCTCATACATCACCAGAAAGTCATATTTTCAATAAAAATCAAAAAGTTGAAAATAAATGTATCGGGTAAGATTAGGGTAGGTGTAGGGCAAATTTTTAAATGTAATACTGGGGTGCAGATAATTATGTGCAATGTAATTAGTATAAATAGCAGACAATCTTGCTTTTTTAACAGTTTAAATACTGCTGTTTTCATATAGAATCCATCGCTACTTGTGCTTAGTGTAAACAGCATCTATCGCTACGAAAATTTGCTATTTGCATCTGTTGCTATTTACACTTACTGTAAATAGAGTCCATTGCTATTTGGTTTAGTGTAAACAGTGTCTATCTCTTAGTGTAAATAGCTGCTGCCTAAACTGAAGTAATTCACTAATATTACTACTGTTGATTCAGTAATCGTTCTGGCGAATTTCATTCAGTGAATGATTTAAATGGTAAAAGTGTTTTGAACAAACAGGTTCCCTGACAAGCTAACATTTTAGACTGCTCAGGATTCTCCACAGAGCGCCAGAGAAACACAAAGTAATGCTTTTCACTGGAATCAGCTACTCTGACTGATGTCATTCGCTCACTTTGCAATATATCCACTGGCACTGCAGCCTCGGTGTGCTAGTACAGGCGGTGAGGTAATGGGATTACGATGCGAAGCAGAGAATCTGCTGGACATCCTGCCGAGTACAGGGCTTTTGGAACACGACAGTGGCTGGGCCGTAACTCATCCCTATGGCCTCATTTGTCAAAGTCCGTGTCTGCACCGAGGCAGAAAATGAGTCGTGTCAATGGTGGCGAAATTAGGAAGTAAAACAAGTCCCTATGAAGTCAGCGGCTGGTTCACCTGTCAAACAGATACTGAATTTCAACGGCCAGGGCTGATTGGGACAGGCAAGTTTCCACTTCCGTAAATGACATATGAAAACTTCAAAGTGCTCCAGTGATAATTCAAAGAGACGTTTGAGACAGAGGAGTCACGAGGCGGAGACTCTGAATTTTGTCATATTAAAACCGTCGTAGTAAAAGTCTATACTTTAATTGGATTGGGCAGGCCATTATCAGCTCCGCAACAACAAATCTGATGTGACAATTCTCCCATGGGCCTCCACCAGCGCCTCATGTATTCAACTAGTGCGTGGGACTCAGCTAGAGCATTCCACCAATTATAAATTACCTCAAATGGTCTCAGGGTTGATGTATTTGTGCTGCAGAATAACATTTTGTGGCCTGAGGGACACGTTGGTATATTAGCAAACGTTGCATATTCAAACCTGATGTGATTTCCTGCATCGCCGCCTTTCTCCTTGCATTTCTTTGAATCTCCACTTTAAGCTTCAGTACCTGTGAAGGTGACATTGAAAATCAAATGAGCAAGAGCTGTTATCTCCAAATTATGAAGTCAAATAACATTGAATTAATTGCTACAATATTCCCAGCTCAGACTGGCAGTGTCTACTCTTTCTAAGTAAGCTCCTAATTAGCCCGCAGTGTGCGTGTGATATCTTGCATAATTACAGAGGAACATGTCATGTCACTTCACGTAGAAGTATCACCCATAGACGAGATCAGTGATCTTTGCTCTAGACACAATCTTTAATGAAATGCTTATTATTTAGAGGCGTCTCTTCCAGCAAGTATATTAAGACAGCCGCTAAGAGGCCATTTTCAAAGCAAAGACAAATGCAAAAAGCACAAATGGCATTGCACCAGTTGTCGTAAGAGCTGAGGAGCAGGTTTATGCACTGAGAATTAACCTAGAGTAAAAAGTGAGAAACATACTTTAAATATTGGAAATATTCTCTAATGAGCTGAAATGACAAAAAAAGTAAATCTCTGAGGACAGGAGCTGTCGAATCTACCAAATTTACTGACAATATAACAGGACTGTGTGATTTGAGAGACACTTTCAGATATTTGATGACATTCACATGGCAGCTGTGACCTTAGAATCAACATGAGCCGGATTCCCTGCTTTTGAAAATCACCCAATTTGTTTCATATTATTATGGCTTAAAAATAACATCATTATAACATTTTACAAAAGTTCAAACAGTTAAATGTGGTTTCGTACGCTTGCTGGAAATGTAATGAGCGGTGACGGACCGCTGAACTTTATTCTCATTAAAATATCATCTGTGAAAGAAAATTGGGAGAGTGAAAAATGTCAAATATAAATGAAGTGAAATAACAAGGACATGAATATGAACAGCTCATCTTGATTTACATCATAGTGAGGTCATTTAAAACTCTTTTTAGCAAGGTTTGAATGATGTTTTTGTGTCACTGGGCATTTAGCAGGTCAAGGAAATGAAGTCACTTAGTGAGGCTTGCCTTATTTTGACAACACACCTACGATCAAACTAATGTCTGTAAAGAAAAACTCACATAAGCAAATATTGTACTGTTTGTGTGGTGAGTAACACGTAACATTTATCACCTAAATGTGTGTTTGTTTAGTGACCCGTGTTGTTGTAGTGTGTGTGACGGCGATGCTCTGCCTCTCTCATGCTAACAAGTCCCAAATTCACATTACAGTCTTCATTGAGAACTCAGTCACCTATGAAAACAATGTGTCAGCTTCCTGATTGCCTCAGTATCGATGACCTTGAGCTAAAAGAGCATGGAGAACATCTAATGATGGGGAAGAAACTCACGCAGCTTGGCATAATCGCTGATCCATTAGGTCACAGACAGAGGGGAAATACATCTGACAGACAATACGTTTGTAAAATGTCTATATACAGAAGGCGGCAAATAATTTAATGAAGAGCTAAACTATAAGAAAAAACAGTTTGCTTGATAGTTTGCTTGATTAAAAAAGTAAATTGTCTGATCTCATGCAATATTTATCTCAGTCTTACTCTGGTCTTCACTGACACTGTTGTTTCACAGGTAAACCAGTAAAATAAAAGTAAGTTTAAATAAGTTGTAATAAGAATCAACCCCTCATGCCAGCAGTTGAAGAAACAAACACAAAAAAATTACTGTGATTTTAACAGAAAAAACTTTTACAATGCTATAGTAAAAACCTGTTAAATGGTTTAGTAAATTCCTGCAAAATTTACAGGGAAAAAAAATAGTAAATTGACTTTCCCAGAATTCCCTGAATTGCATTTAGTTGATCACCTGACTTTCTCATCAGTGTATATCAAAGGTACAAAACAAATTTCAGTACTTTAATGTGTTGGTACATTATGGTATTTACCTGTAAATGTAATTTAAAACAGTAAAACCCAAAATGTTGGCACTGTATTTTTTTACAGTAGAACTTCTACAGCTGGCAGTTTTTCACCGTAAATTTTTACTGAATATTTTTTACAGTTTATACTCTGTAGGAGAAATGACAAACATTAAAAGTTGTATTGTGTAAAAATAAAATAAAATGTAATAAAATAAAATAAAATTAGTCTTTTTAATATATGATGAAAAATGTAAGCCTATACATTTAGTATCTAAATCATTAAGGAGACAAGTAATTCCTGCCAAACATCAACTTTTGCAGTCAAATTTTACTCTGGCATGTTACCTTAAATTAGACAAGAGCAAACATGGTGTAATATAGGCAATTTAGTGATGTCCCTTTTCGTGACAAAAATACAGTTTTTAAAAGCATGGAAATTTGTTTGTCAAAAGAAATTTTCAGAGAAACTCATTTTTGAGTCTTTACTTCACTTTCTTCTCCAGTTTATTTAACGGATGCAGAGGCAGTCGAAGGAACAGTAATTGTTTTCTTCATTTCTAGATGATGATAAATTATCTTGTGTCAGAAAGATTTCATCATCACTTGGGGAGCGAGTAAATAATCAGCAATGCTCAAAATTATCTCATAATCTTCCCTAAACACCATGTGGATAAACAAAAAGTGTTCATACATACATAAACACTGTGTGTCAAGTATTCCTAACATTTCTGTGCCTGTGAATAAAGGCTGGTTGTGGAATAAAACTTTTAATGCAGTGGGGGATGGTGGGGATCATCCAAAAGCCCTTGGCATAAATCAAGGTTGCATCATTTCATTTATCTGAAATGCTGAACAAATGCTAACTCTTTTTCAACCGTGTGAATTCATGAGCTAAATGACTTTTGATTCATAAAATGGTCCTAATAGCATTAAGAGCTGTTGGGTAATTTGCTAAACTTTAGCCTACACAGTGAAATCTATGTCTAAAGAATGTTGGACGACTAGCATCAATGACAAACTCTTTAGATACGTTTTCTTTTCACTTCTCTCCATGATTCTTGAAGCCATTATGAAGGGGAAACTCTTTCAAATACTCAGTGCTATTGAGTAGCAGGAAATGGCTTTTGGAATGCTTTGATTTTAATAAGATGCCCCACTTGTCAGTTGCAAATGATGAGATTTGCATTTCCTTATGAACAGTCTGCGGACCATTAATTGGTGTTGGATGTGATGACATGATGCTATAAAATGCCGACAGTTATTCTGTCCCGAGGAAAAGCTGTTGAAGCAATCATGCTGGAGACGGAAAGCTATGTGACCGGCTAATGCAAATTAAGCCTGTTTCTCATTCAAATATATGTCTTTCAAGGTCTCTCGATTTAAGTCTAGTATTAGGGAAAGCAAACTCTTTTTTTAAGTGAAGACACAGTGCCTAAATCGTAGGCTTCACATAGCCTGTGCAACTCCGCAGAGACCTTCTATACTCACAGAGTCAAAAAAAAATCATTGTGCGAAACCAGAGTCATTACACTTCAAATGCACAAAATGCTTTTCTTCGTTCACTAAATGTAAATGCCAGATCAAATCCCACAGGACCGTGGGTGCGCCTATAATGGTGAAGGATATGGAAGTAAATCCTGCACTAAAATCCAACTTAATTCCACTGTATAAGCAAAGCACCAAGCTTCCTCCACACAAATTCTTCCTTCTGTTCTGTTAATCTCTTAATGCACACTAAGCGTCTCACAAGCAAAGTCCTCAGTCCCCTCATTCAACCTAAAGGAGTAATAAACTTCATAAAGGAGTTCTTATGTAGTGATGATAAATGTACCCCAAATCACCGGTAAAGCAGAAATCAGACAAGATCAGCCCTGTATCTCAAATACTGTAACAACTCATCAAGCACAGAACGATTATGTTCAGCGCAAAGCCATCTCTGAAAAAGAGGATTTACTGAAACTGAAAACAATTAGCTTGTGAATTGACTGCTTTATTAAACAGATGAAAACATTTTGATGGAATCTCTCCAAGCAGTCTGAAATCCGGCTAATTCCCTCTGCCTTGAACAACAAAGTTTTGTAAAGAAAGTAGTGTTTTAACGTCAGTTTGGGTTTCCTTCTTTTTTTCGTTCTTTTCTATTTCTCCGGGGTTCGGGATTAAACATATGCTAATAAGAAAAAGACAATCCAGCAGTGTTAGGCAAGATAAAATATGTAGCTAGTTCAGCTGACAACTATTGTACAAATTTATAAATTAAACCCACTCTTTAGAGCAGCGGTTCTCAACAGGAAGCCAGAGCCACAGGAAACTTCTAAGGTGCCCTTAGAATGAATTTAAATGATTTAAAATATAGACAAAAGAAGCATTAACTGGAAATTGAATGTTTACTATTGTCCTCTTGTCTTAAAGTGCTATAAAGGTTATTTGAAGAATGATAAAAGTGTGATTTAGGAATGACTACTGAAAAGTTAATGTATTTACTATTGAAAAGCGTGGATATAGGTAGTTTTGATTCTAAACAGCCAAGAGAAAATAACAAACTCAAAATATGATACGGATATATCGTCGGGAGAAATGGAACGCTGCAGTGTTTATCAACGCTACCCGGCTACATGATCACTAAACAGCTTTGCTGCTAAAATGCTAAGCGATTTAATAGCAGTACAATCTCGCTAAATGTAGTGAAGCTAATAGTTCCAATTGCTTTCAGTTCATTTGGATGAATCAACATTCAACACCACATTTGCCACTATGATGAGTTCAAATTAAAACATCAAGCACCACAATAAGTAAGCTATATGATAGAGTCAATTGGTTAACTCTTTTTATGTTACAATGCTAGAACAACATGGAAAGATGATCTTTTCATAATTTTCATGAAACATTTTTTTCCTCAGTGTTCTCACTGCTACTGTAGGTTATCTTGCTCGCAATCAACACAGCTGCACTTTTTTATGCCTGAAATGTTGAGCAACAGCAAAGGTTTAGTCGGTCAGATTCGTTCAATAATTCAGAATACATTATCTCTTTTAAGTATGCTCCTTTCCGGATATTATGTTTGAGGAACTCTACAGTTATTGTTTAAACAAATATTTGGCATCTAGTGGCCTACATTTACATTATTTTACATGTTTAATAGACTGTTTGAGAGAGTCCAGGAAGCACCTTGTGCAAGAGGTCACATTCCAGAGGAGAGAGCTGAAGCTTTATTCATTTATATGCAGCCACTTAAATATTCATTTCAATCAAGCAGCGTATAAATGAGATTGGCAGAGGTGCTATCCTGAGGTGAACCATGTAGTTCTGATTGCAGATTGCGTTTTACAGAGAAAGGGAGAGCA
The DNA here is from genome assembly GCA_032353835.1 of Enteromius viviparus. Taxonomy (NCBI): domain Eukaryota; kingdom Metazoa; phylum Chordata; class Actinopteri; order Cypriniformes; family Cyprinidae; genus Enteromius; species Enteromius viviparus. The sequence continues at coordinate 8,637,989 of JAUCNO010001888.1, forward strand.
AGCCAGATAGAAAGAGAAGTGGGAGAGTTAGAAGAGGTTGTAGGAGTAGAAGTGCTAGAAATGTAGAGATGTTATTCTTGAAAGACAAATTGTAGCGCAGGCATTGTGCCTGTTCGAGTAGATTATGGCAATACAGTTTTTTTATTTGTGGCCTCTTCAGATGGCAAACAGGCTTCCGTTCGCAAAGGATTGGAATGTCCTGTATTTTTTTTTGGATCCTCTTCAGCTCCGAAACTAGAACATGTGAAACCTCACAGCTGTGGGAGAGGGAATTTTCTGTGATCTACATATTCATGACTTTTTTAACATCTCTCATTTCATTCCAGGGTGGATGGAAATGGAAGTTCTAGTCATGCTTTCTGTGTTGAGCACAGAAAAAAAAAAATCTTGCGGGTACAGTTTGTAGTATGTACTTCAGACGTCTTTATACTGTCTCTCAGCTGCTTTCATTCTCGCTTGTTCTTGGCTCCTTTACCACAGAACACAAGTCTTGCTTCACAGTTACAATTAGACCTGTGAATGCTGGGATGAGATGTTAGAATGTGAAATGTCTTGATCATAAAACATGTTACATAAACCTTGAACATATTCTCAAGTTAGGGGAGACTGGAGCTAGGCTTTATTTTTTAATAAATGTCAGATTGGGCAGGTTGACACATCTTTTTATGTCAATAATGATATTAAATTAAAGTGCCCCTATTATGGGTAATAAAAGGTTTATATTTTGGTTTTGGAAGTCCCCAACAACAGGTTGACATTGCATGCAAAGTCAAAACAAAAACTTTAATTGTTTTGTAATATGCATTTATTTATACCTTTCTTCAAAGACTCCCAAATGATTCGCTCAACAATATATTTTTCCAAACCCCTTTGCAGGACGCTAATGTGTGGTGACTTGTATGATTGGTTGATTTAAGTTTCATTTCATCATACCTGTAATTCCTGATAAAGCAGCGATTGTAAGCGCAGTTCTGCTTTGGGTACAGTATTACCAGGAAAACCAGTGTTACCGCAGAAAGACCAACAAGTTGCTTGGAAATATGGCAATGCTTCAATGTTGGCATCAACATGAAACGTTCAGGATTCATTATTTCAGTGATTTAGAGTAAACCCTTTCGGTAACACTTTATAATAACGTTCAGTTATAAGGCATTTATAAGTGATTAGTTAATGATGAACTAATAATTTGTAACGGTGGCGTTGTGCAATAAGGCACTCTGGAAAATAAAGTGTCTTTCTTTTTTTTTGTTAGTTCGGGCGCCAGCCAGGCAACACACCTGACGAAAAAAGTTTGATCCTTTACCCAGGATAGCTCAACTAAAAACCACCGGCTACAAAACACATTGTCCAGTGCAAAATAATAGTGTAACAAAAATGATTGCTTTAATTCCAATGTCCAGAAAAAAAAAACAAATACAAAGAAAATTGCTGTCTTGCCCGTGGGAACCGCGTCATCGGGTTTGCAGCTCAGGATTAAACAAAGAATATTCCGATGCTGATGTTGTGGATTTTGGTCGCTCCTTGAACGCTGCTCACTCGATTGTTGGAAACCACAGCTTAAGCGGACGCCTTTTTTCCACACAGCCATCCGACATCTGGTTACAACCTTGCTGATGACGCACTTTCTGTCAGGTACTGCCTACTATTTATAGTCACCTACTTTTGCCGGTAATCATAAACTCCACCCCTGTGTGAAAAACAAAAACAAACAATAACAAAAAACAGTGGCGTACTTTCTACTGCTCGCCACATTCTCTTCCAACAGGAACATTTAGTCAATCATAACACATTGTCCAAAAAAACACTATCATCCGCTGAAATTACTGAAACTGCATTATTTTATCATATTATGTGTCAGGTCTGCCTTATATTTGAAGTCTTTCTATAGTCTTTGTTTTGCTGGGTTTAGTAAATGCATGCATTTTGCATTTTGTTGCAGAAATTCAGTACAAAAAAATTAATG
>JAUCNO010001888.1:8647356-8662820 GCA_032353835.1 Enteromius viviparus
TTAGCGCTAATCAAAGAACCGGCTTTACTGATGAGATGCGCATAATATATCGTACGATATATATCGCCCAGCCCTAAAAAGTATTGTGATTATATCTGTGGCCATATCACCCAGCCCTAACTTAATGTAATGGCAAATTAAGTTATTATTTGTCATCAATGTAATGAAAAATAAAAGGACCTGCTGTCAACTTTATGGCAAATTAGGTCATCATCATGAAATGTGTGTAAAGGTGGGATATGTGTCATGGAATAAGGTACAAAGAGCAAGATATTAACAGCCAAAACTGACCTGACCAAATAAAATTTTCAGCAACTAAGCATGACTTTCTACAGGCTAAAATCACCCACTTGTACACTTAAATGGCACACTTCATGTTTTGAATCACCAATTCAGGAAGTGGGTTCAAACTTTCTAAATGAGTCAGTGTTTTGTTTACAAGACCCTGGCTTAGGTTATGATATCTAAATAGCTTTGCTGAGGGAATGTCAATTCATCTGACACTTTTAAGAGAACAGCTTACATTTTCCACTGACTAGACACCCAGCTGAGTTATGACTGCCCGAGGGCCCATGTCGCGTACAGCAAGTGTCAAAACTCCTTCCAGACTTTCCACAGAAAGTAACAACCAAAGTGGATTCTTTTATCATGAGACAACCAGCTGACTATGAATAACCACTCAAAAAAACACATTTTGACACATTTATTGCTTCCACAAAAATGTGACTGTGAAACCAGAGGAAAATATTCCAATAATAGTAAAACTAATTAACTAACTAACTAAAAAAAAGTTAATAATAAAATGAATGCTTGAATTAATACAACAAAGTCTTAAATTATAGGCAACTAATTTATGTAGTATATATATATATATATAGTAATTTATATAGTATATATATATAATTTATAAGTATAATGGTCTACACAAGACTCTAACGTTCACAGTAGTTCCTTTAAGATATTAGACCTCACACAATGTTGTTGTTTGTTTGTTGAAAACAGCCTAAACAGAGGAAAAGCAGAACGCTCCAGGTGGATCACAAAATTGTGTGTTGTGCAGTAGTTTGTTTATGGCAGTGCCACTGTAAATAGATCAGTTCAAAGAACTGAGGGTGGAAGATGACACCACAATGATAAGTCCTGAAATTAAGGAAGATTGTTTACTTGGGCAGAGATAATAATCATCTGCATTATGAAGGTTTAAAAAGTGGAACTTGTGCGTACAAACCAATTAAAAAGCTTGAGTAGCTTACCACAATTAAAGGAACAGTTTATACAAAGATGTAAATTCTGTCATTATTTACTCCTGATGTCATTCCAAGCTGTATTCTGCTAAACAAAAGCAAAAACAAAGAAGCATGTTCGTAACTTAGCATGTTCACATGGCTGAAAAAAAATTTGACAAATCAAAAAATCTTACGGAAATCCATTTGGACAAGAAACTTTGAGGAAAACTATCCCAACAATATAACTGATATGCAATTACCTATTGTACTTTATGTCAATTCCATTCATGGCTTCTTGACAAGAATATACAAGTGTTCAAGAATAGAGACCAATATGAAGTGAAGTGAAGTGACTTGTGGCCAGGTATGGTTTCCCATACTAGGACTTTGTGCTCTGCATTTAACCCATCCAAAACATACAGCGTTGAGAAGTGAACACCCGGAGCAGTGGGCAGCCATTGCTAGTGCGCCTGGGGAGCAGTGCCTTGCTCAAGGGTCTAACCTCAGTTGTGGTATTGAGAGCGCTGGTTATTCACTAACCCCACCCACAATCCCTGCCGGACCTGGGACTCGAACCCACGACCTTTGGGTTAAAAGTCCAACTCCCCATCCATTAGGCCATGACTGCCCTGTTTAATATGTTTAATATGTTCTATCAATGGAAAGCTCTACTATACTGAAAGACCTCTAACTGAATATTCGGGACCTCTTTGTATACGTCTATGGTGGTAACATGACCTTCTTCTTCAATCATATTTGCATCCGCATTGTAATTTGTGTCCTAGAGCATGCTTCCTGTTTCCACATTACAAAAAACAATGGAACAGATTTTCCATTTTCTCCATTCTCAACAGCAGACTATTTTCCTATCACTATTATGCGCTCATCCCCTTTCCATTTAACTCAAGGTTTCCATCCTATTTGGAAAACGGCACAATCCAGAAACCTGTTGCCTAAACTAAAAAATAAACTACCTGTGCTACAGACAGCTTCTAGTCTATGGGCTTTAAGTGCATTAAGTCTCAAAATCCGCTTAACAAATGATCATTTATTATGAGACAAACTGACAAAACCTGTCGTACCTCACTATGGCAAATCAATCAAAAGTTAAACTGTTGAAGAAAAGGGCAGTAGAAACAACAGGTCATTGCTCCACATTATAATAACAATGTCTACAACATGACTTAAGGCTGTCTGATGGGCAGGATTTATGTAACACCTCAACAAAAGTGACGTCAAGTGGAAAATTTCTTCAGCCAAGACAAACACACCTATTCACCAATGCAATGTCATAATCATCTTGTAGAAAAATGGCAAACAAATGAACGCAATGTGCTTTGTTATTTATTATTTTAGAGCTTAATTCGAGGGACGTGGCAGCTATGTAATACCTCTTTATTTCCTGAAAGAATGGCTACAACTTCAATACATCATAAACTGATGTTGAACCAATTATGGAGGAAGTAAGGCTACACTTTCAGAACAAAGAGTGTTATTGAGCTAAATGATTCATTTGATAGATGATATGGAAAAAAACACACCAAAAATCTGGACTGATTCAGACACTTTTACAGTGACAGCGTTATTTTCACACGTTTCTGTTTTCCTTTTATACAATGAGGAAGAAAGAGAAGTCAGGGATATTCAAGGCACACCACTGATGTCCAGATCTACATAAAAATTCCAAAAACTAAGTGGTTACTAGTTGTGACAGTTTATACTAACCAAAAAGCAAGTTGTTCCAAGTTACAGGCATTTAGGTTTAACCATCTCAAAAAAGCATAATCATCAATGTGATGCATGCATCATATCATTAGGAGAAAGATTACATCTTCTTATGGCTCATTAACCAAGATTACTGTGATGATTATGTGGTATAAAGTCCCATCTCACAAAGCAGGTTATCTCTGGTTCCCTGAGTTCACAGTCAACAGATCTCAGTCCAACAAAGCATCTTTCAGAGCAAGTGGAAAGACACGTTTGCAGCGTGAATGAGCAGCCAATAAATCCCCAACTGCATGATGCTATGCCAATATGCATTTATTATTATTATTTTTGCATAAAATTAAAAATGATGCAATTAAAACTATTTTGGTTTAGTTCAACAAATTAAATATGGACCTGTCCATTTGACAAGAAAGTGTCCTAACAGTTGATCTAACGTTAGGCTATTGCTTTATAATCTTAAAACGAAGCACACTTGTTTTTTGTGAGATGTTTTGTTAAAAATAAAATCTTGTATGTGAGTTTGATATTCAATGCAGTGACTAGATTGCACTTTAAATTTTTTGTATTAAAGTTTTAATATATGAACAGATCAGTCTGAGATTATGCATGGACGCCAGGCCTAAATAATATTCTCCAGAAGGATACAGGAGCGTGAATTAATTATTACTCACTCTTAAAGGGTTTTCAATGGCAAAAACATCCACAGGAACTTTCCAGGCCACCAGTGAATCAGTCAAGTCGGTAAAATGCACGTCCACGGTTGCCTCACTGTCATCATTATTCGATTGCTGCATAACGTAAATATGGTAACAGATAGGAAACTTATGTCCACGTCGTAAAAATAAGCTTAGTTCCTACAGAGCTGGTAATAATCATTTAGCGTGACAAGCTAAGCTATCTGTCCATTCTGTATGGAAATGTCAAGAATTTACGCTCACTTTGGGAACCGATTTATATATCGGCCTTGACGTGTTCAGTTGTTTTTAACTTTAAACTAGATGTTTGTCTTTTAAGCTGAGTGTTATAGGAACAAGTAACCTCTGTTTAACCCTTCAAAGCAGCAATCGATGTAACGTTACGCAGCTCGACAACTTCCCGTTTCCTTTTTCGACATATTCAGTGATTCCAGCAGGGGGAGGTAAAACACCCATCAAAACTAAAGTATTAACAACCATGCTGAAAAAATACAGCATCCTGGTTGGTATGTTTGGAAGCCGGGATGCTTCTTTAAGCGGGTCCTTTGCTGGTTAATGCTGGGCCAGCTTAAACCAGGAAAGGGCATGTTTAAACCAGCATCACAGCTTCAAAACATACCTTACCAGCATATGCTGTTTTGTTTCCTCAACATGTTAGCTGCATTAAAATATGATTTAACGTTACACAGCTGAGCGGGAATTTTATTTACTTTATTTCTGTAATGTTAAAGAAGAATTGACGGCTAACGCTACTAGGTTTGCTTCCTCTCTTCAGCAGCGCTAAAAGACAATAACGTTAACTTACGGTCAAATTAAAATAGCAGGACGTTTTTAATATTTTGAAGGCACTTGTACACTAAAACATGCATTCTATTAAATATGAACTATGAACATGCTGCACTTTTTCTGCTATAAGGCTTAAGTTAGTCGGCCACTCAGATACAGTAGTGGTGTCTGTTGACAATTCGATTTTGACGTGTTTTAACTAATGAAATATATTGACAAGCATTTTATTTATTTTAAGTCTTATCACTACTCTGATGGGATCATAAAAAAATAAATAATCTGAATTTGACATACAAACTTTTGTGATGATAAAAAGGTTTCTGCAAGAATAAATGGACAGATGATATGTTGTCCTTGATAATACAGGACCGATAACGTTTATCACTGTTTCTTTGACATCAGGAAGACCTCAAACTGCGAAATGTTGTAAATTGTACTGCAAATCTTAAATAAAATCAGATTACTACAGACACACTGATATTTCTATAGATTTAATAAGTGGCGAAATGTTTTTTCCAATGTAACTGGTTATTAAAGAAAACACATTTCAAAAGACATGTAGATTGTTTCCTTTAATATTTGAAGTTGCATTATATACAAAGTGTGTGCCATTATATTTTTTTTCACAATGTGATGGAAAGGATAAAAATGTTGTCGAAATGAAGGATTTTTCACATTTTATGCAAGGAATGTGGGCTTGTATCTTAGTTGCAGAACTTTTTCATACAATCCTTAAGGAGGCTTCAACATATCTAAACTCATTTTGTGACAGTTTTCTAATAAGACAGGTCAGAAATTAACATTTTTACCATTTACTCACCTTGTTTATCCAAACCTTCAAAATAGTATTTTGTGTTCTGAAGAGTCAGTCATAAAGATTTGGAACATGTGGGTGAGTAAATAATTAACTGTCCCTTAAAATGAATAATAACAGCAAAATTAAATACTACAATTCACAATGCTTTACATTTCCAGTTTGAAATCTGTGGTTGATATTAATCTAATAAAGCGTAAAGCAGTTCTAAATCTAATGTAGCATGGAACATCGTCATATTGAACATCCTCTTTAACCATTAATCTTTATGTGTCCGCCTTAATAGCTCAATATTTTTAAGTGAATTAGTAGGAGCTGTGCCATCACCACATTTCTTTTTAGATAAATTGGTAAAGTGATTTCCACCATAGAACACAGTGGAGGGGAGAGGTAAACAAAAAAAAAACCCTGACAAAAATGCACACCTACACAATATACAGTACATCTTACAGAACATGAGTCTAAACAATAATCTTTTCCAAATCATATGCATTATAGTGATGGATGACATGTTCTCACTCCTGAAAATACAGCATCCTACCCTGCATCTATGCTGGGTCTAATATTTCAGTAACAAATAAAACAGCATTGTATACAACACAACTGCATCATGGTCTGTCGTTTACAAGGATGCACTATATGATGGACTAAAAAAAGAAGAAAAAAAACCTTAACCTCATCAATGAGTGTCCTTTCGTGATTTTTTTTTTTTAAAGATCAAGTCAGACCACAATGTTAATTACCGGCAAGCAGCACAGCAAGGTTTAACCAACGTAACTAAAAAAAAAAAAAAAGTCCGAGTGGTCAGAACCCTCACAATGCACATCAATGCAAACATCATCTGTTAAGTATAGCAGTCAAGTACAGCCACAACTCAACTTCAACATTTAATTTGCTTTAAAAGTTCACAAAGGTGTTAAGGAACAAAAACAATTTTCTTCTCCAATGTATTTAAACAAGTGATTAACACTTCATGAATTTTAAAAGACAAGAAAAAAAAACCCTCTTAAAATGATCATGTCTGTATTTTAACAGAAATCTCTGAAAGTGTGTACCAACAGACCTGACCTGTGATCTAAACTGCACCCACAAATCTGTTTATTCTTTTAGGTGCACCTATAAATTTGTGTTAAATCTACCAGAGGTCCTTCTTTATGTTATCAAGAGGCACCATATGTAATGAAGGTAAAAACAAGCCTGAAAGCGAAATGTTTCACTGTCAGTATGGGCAGGTAGTATTACCCCTTTGTTCCACATTTAGACATACTGAATGGTCTAATCTGGTAGTTTTTAAGTCTACGGTAAAAAAGGATTCCTGTAGCTTGCAGCTGTTTTAACAACTGACTATTTAAAGATAACTGAAATCAATGTAGCTTCAAGTGTCCAGATGCTCAAAATGTCCTTCTGTGAGCAAACGAAAGCTTAATTTTACATGACGGATGCAATCCTCTGGGAGAGTTCATCCTTAAATCACAAATGCTAGCCACAGGTGTCCATCATCAGGACTGTATATTAGATGCAGCAGAATGACAGTGGGTTACTGCAAAATAGATCAAAACATAAGACGTTAATACAGCAAACCACGAATTAGAATTACTTCAAAATCACAATTAGTTCAAAACGGTCAATTAATAAAAAGTTGAGGTCTGCATGATATTCAAAATTGTGATTAAGAAAAAAGTTGATTGTCATGCATCTCTTTCAATGAGGCACAGGTCTGTGATCAGTAGTAAATTTTAGAGGGCACTCTCAAAAACAAATATGCCCCCCAGAAGAAAGTAATGTATGTCCTTCCGGGAAACAGAAGACTGAACTGCTTTCATTGATTCAATGTGACTAATAAACAACATGAGCTATTATTATAATTAATATTATAATTAAGTATATTTATAATGCAACGCTAAGTGAATTATATAATAAAAATGTTATTAAATTGGGTATTTTGCGGTAAAGGAGGTTCTTTAATGCCTCTCATGTTTGATATATGTTGCTTTTTCAAATGCACATTACAAACGACTCAGGGTAAAGGTTCAATGGTATACAGAAGTGGGTTTAGATGGAGCAACATTTATTACACAGAACTGCAGTTCAAGATGCTTTCATAGTCACAGAAAGATTTCATAATTGTGTGATTAAATCGGTCTGCCATTATGTAGCATTTTTGCATAGCTTGTCAGTGAACTATGGCTTCATTGTAAGTTTTCGGCTGCAGCGCTATCCCTTCTAAGTTCAACCCTGGAACTACTTGCATTTCCTTTCTTCTGCGGGGCATATTTCCAGTTTCAGTGCAAGAGAACCCTATGGCCCTCAGATGGAGATTTACTTCTGATCCGAAAACTGCACTTCACTAAAGGTTACGAATCGCATTCGATTAATTGTGCAGCCCATTGAAACTGTGGCCAAAAACATTTCACCATTCATTGTTTCTCAACTTTTGCACATTCTTAGTTTAAAATGAAGATGCTTTGCTGCTCTAAATGCAAGCTTAAATACTCACCCGTGTCTCATCATCATCATCATCATCTGAAACATGTGGCCGTGCAATACTCATCTCCTCCTTACTCTCTGCAATCTGTTTACATTTCTAAAAAAATAAAAAACAAACAAAACAATCAGTACTAATAATATAAAGATTGGTTTTATATAAACATATTAAGGCTTGGTAAGTTTTTTTCTTATTATTATGTTCACCAAGGCTGGGACTGCAGTTCACAGACAAATCTCACCTCTGTAAACTCCTTGATGCTAATGCTGTTAGCTTGTTGAGCCACTTTCCTCTTCACCTCCTCAATACTTGCCAGATTAGGTGTGGGTACTGAAGGGGGCTTGTTGGTAATGGTAGGAAGTGGGGGCATCGGAGGCATAGAAGCCAGGGCACCCATGTTTGAGAGTGCAGCAGTCATTGTTGCCGCAGTCATACTTGCCATGGCAGCGTTCATCGTCATGTTTGGCATTGAAGGCATACCTGGTATACCCATGGGCAGATTCAAAGGTAAATTGGGCACAGGAAGTGGCAGAGGCAAAGACAAGGGGGCCGGAGCTGGGGTTGGCAGAGGTAACTGTAGAATTGCTTTCGGCTTGAGACTTTCAGGTATGGGCATTCCAGCTTTAGCACACATTGCAGCAGCATTAGCCTTAGCAATTTCCAACAGTTGATCTTTATCTGTTTGAAGAAGCAATCAAGGAAAGTTATGTAGACAGACATTTTATGCTATAATTTTCAAGTCAACTTTAATGGTTATAATTATTTATGCTAACAAGAACAAGAAAGAACAAGAAAATAACAAGAAAGGGGAGCTATGCAAATAGTATATTTACCTAGGTCAGTAAGACGTGGCGGTGTCTTGCTAGAACTGCGTCGAGATCTTGAGGTGGACCTCCTCTTACGGAGAATCAAAATTGGTGAGTGGCTTGGTTCACGTTTCCATCGATCTCGTCTATCAAAAGATCGCCCACGAAATGCTGGTCTCCTCCGACGTGAAACTGACCGTGACCTTCTGGATCGTGACTGACGAGCCCTTGACCGCGAACGGGATCTTCTTTTTCTAGCCGGGGAACGTGACTTGGACCTTCTTTTCCGAGCCGGCGATCTAGACTTTGACCGTTTTCGCTTGGGGGATTTCGATTTTGAGCGCTTTGTTCTTGTGTGAGATTTCGATCTTGATTTTGCCCTTCTATTGGTTGATCTTGATCTTCTTTTCCGAACAGGTGACCGAGATTTCGTCCTCTTTTTACGACTATGCGAGGGAGACCTGGACTTGCGTTTTCTTATGGGGGACCTCCTTTTGCTACTGACAGATTTTGACTTGGATCGCCTTTTCTGCGTGGACAAAACTGATCTGGAGCGCTTTCTTTGAACAGGTGAAGATTTGCTTGACTTTGATTCTTTTAATTTACTTGGTGTAGGGGATCGTGAGCTCCCTGATCGATCATCTTCATCGGATCTTGCAGCCTCACATTGAGGAACTGGGTCTGAGGACAAAGATCTAGATCGGTTTGGTCTTCCTTCACTTTCAGAGGGATTTTCAGACTCTTCCTTGATTTTTTTACTTTGTGCGTCACATTCTGATAATGTTATGTCTTCATTTGATGGAGTGTGCACAGATGTACATTCAGTAGACACTGGTTTCCATTGACTTGACTCTGCAGTCTTTTTTACTTCTAAATTTTCGTCCACAGCATCCATAATTTGCTGTTTAGTCTCTGAGGTTTCTACAGAATCTATTAAGGACTTCTCCTCTTTATTTGGAGATTTAGAGTGTGCTTTCTTGGAAGGGGACATACTTCTATCTGATGACTGTCGCTCCCTGGAAATAGATCTTGATTTTGATGTGCGTCTTAGAGAAACTGACCTTGACCGTTTACTTTTTTGCTTTTTAGTTTTTCTTAATTTTGGGGATTCAGATTTTGAATTATGGGAAGATGCCCGTGACTTTGATCTTTTACGTCGTTGAGGAGATACTGACTCTGACTTTGTGCTATGAGGGCTCCTAGATTTTGACCTCTTTTGACGGGCTGGAGGAGAACGTGACTCAGAGGGCCTGGAGCACTGAGGGGACCGAGATTTACTTCGAGGTCTTGGGCTTCTTGAACCTGATCTTTTACGAGCGGATCTTGATCTAGATCTTCTGTTTCTTCTTAAGCGGGATCTAGATCGCCTAAGAATCACAAGGGATCTTGAGCGTGTTCGCCTTGTTCTTCTGACAGATCTAGACCTGGACCGCCTAGCTCGAGAAACAGGCGTCCTCTTTCGAGAGCGGGACCTTGAGTGTCTTCCTCTCCTAACAGATCTGGAGTGTGATCTTGATCGCCGATTCTTTCTCCGAGAAACAGATTGTTTTGATCTTGAACGTGAACGTCTTTGTCTTCCAGTTGACCTAGATCTTGAGCGATGACCACGCCGTGGAGACTTAGACCTCGATCTTTTGGTCCTCGTGCGGGACCTTGAGTCAGAGCGATAAGCTCTTTTTCCAGAGAGTGACCTTGACCTGCGACCAGTTTTCTTTGTTACTTTAGACGGTGACCGTTTTGATGGAGACCTTGAGCTTTTTCGTTTTGTTCGATCCTTCCCACCGGAGGCAGACACAGACCTGTCTCTTGAAGATGACCTGTCATTACGACGCCCTGATTTACCAGATGACTGCTTTGGAGTTCTAGAGCGACTGTGTTTAGATTTTTTCCCTTTAGTGTCTGAAAGTGATCTTGACCTTGACCTGGAGAGGGACTGTTTTTTCTTTTCTTTCTGATTTCCATTTGCTTCCTTTGAGATGTCCTTCTGCACAGCTTGCTCTTTGTGGACATTCTCTTGCTTAGGAATAATATCAGGAAGTTCTTGCACTTTACTAAAACTGTCATGTTCACTAACAGCTTCCACTTTTATGTCCCTCTCTGTAATTAGTGAATGTGCAGTCTCAGGAGACATCTTTCGTATCTCTCCTAATTTTAAAATTCCCTCTTCTTCAGTGTGATCAGAAGTAATTTCTCTCTTAATATCTTCCAACTGGGGTGTGCCATCTTTTAATCTGTCTTTTGGAAATTTAGCTGCAGTGATAGGTGACTTCCTGTCTAACTTTAAAGATGCCACTTGCAGTTTTTGTGATTGTTTGGAGTCTGGTTCTGATTCTGACCCTGATGCTGAGGTACTCGCTGATCTTGAGCGAGATGAGGACTTTTTTAGGACCTCCTGCTTTTCCTCCTCTTTCCGTCGTCTTTTTTTCTTCTTTTTCCCTACACGGTGTTTCTGCTTTTTAACCTTGGCATCAGCTTCCACATCACTGAGGTCTGTAAATACACATATAATGTGCTTTTACCAGGGCTGGGATGACACGTTGATTCTGACATTTTTAGAATGCATCGAGGTTCCTCTGTAATCGATTCTGATCTGATTTTGACAGCATATGACACGCTAAAAGTTTTTTTGTAGTGCCATGTGATGTTCAAAACTAAGTTGTGAATCATTTCCAGAGAAATCACAATGCCTTTTGAAAATCTCTGAATAATTTTTTTGGATTTGCAATGCATCAGGGTAGTAACTTACAAATTATAATTTTCAAATTAAAACTCACGGTAAATCGCTGTCAAATTGTGCATAAATATAAACGGTCAGATCATATGTTACTCAAGAAAACATGGACATACCTTCGGTGCAGTTTTTTGTCACATTTGCATGATCATCAGCCTCAGGGTTAGACAAGCCATCTTTTTTCACACTGTAAAAAAGGATAAAACTTGCTTTTAAGTTTAAAGAATCTAAAAGCATTAAGGAAAAAAAAACATTTAGGTGCTGCCAAGTAACTAAACCTCTCACCTCAGTTTAGTTTGGGAATCGCCATCTGACTCTACTCCAGATTCAGAGCTACTCTCCTTTTCACCCTTGCGCTTCTTACGTTTCTTCTTACTTTTGTGTTTCTTATGTTTCTTGTTTTTCTTTTTTGGGGTCTCACTCCCATCCTTTACAGTAATGGCTTCGTGTGGAACAGCAGTATCAGATGGCTCATCATCTGTAGAGGTAACATACAATGTTTACAAACATATTTACGGGGAACATCATAACTACAGCATGAAAAGTGTTCTCTAACAGTAGTAACAAAGTTACAATGCAGACTTGGCTATAAATTAATTCATACAGTAATGATATTAATATCATATTGATAACTTAATGATAAGAAAATCCAAATATTGCAAATATTTAAAAACATATACGGACAATATCAGTCAAGTTATCTGTGAGAAAAACGTCAGAAGCTGTCAGGTTAATAATATAGAACTTCTGAAAATGCCTCTATATATATTAAGAAAAACATCTAAACATGCTAAAACTGGCAGTATAATTAAAACTTTGTAACTTACCGGGACCGGTGTTTATGGCACACTCCATTTCAAAAACTGATTTAATTGAATCCCAGTGATTATTTATGTAGTCTTTGCTCTGCAAATTGGACACGAAAAGTGTTAACTCTCAGTTTTCACTCTGAAATGAAAAAAAGAAAAACAATAAATAAATAAATGCATATAAATTCAATAAACAACCAAAAACATCACAAAAACAATGACGGAGGTGAGCAAATGATTTATGCAAAATGTGAAACACTGTGGCTGTGAATTTCGCTTATGTCACCAAGGCAGTGAGATTCTGCAAGACTTGTTTGTTATAGTCTTCTATCTGTTGCAATGGAAGTATTTATGATGTTCATTATCTATCTATGGAGTTATACAGCTTGTGCTGTAAATTAGTTTCAGTAAAAGAAACCATAACACGTATTAACAAAATGTAAATCATTTTTTTCGGTATATAGAATCTTTGCGTGTGAATGGTGTGTGTATGGGCGAAAAAAATAATAATAACAAAACATGCCCTGAAATAAAAAAAATCCTTATAATACATCTTATAAAAAAGACATGTTTTATGGACTCATTACATAATATCTGACCCACTTGGCTGAGCTTCTTTGCACACAATCAGCAGAGCTCTTGCATAATAACATCAGCCTGGCAAATCACTCTTGATTCTCACACTATTAAAAAAAAGATAACTTCAACCAGTGATTCAGGCCTCCTTATTATATAAATTTTGATGCTGCAATAGGACACAGAATCAGAGCAACTATGATAGTGGCTCTTAACGTGTCCCAAATGAAGTAGTCTAAATGGCTGGGTTCCTATAGAAAGATGACTGGAGGTTCTCTAGGTTTAGAACTAGTCATGTAAACTGAACTGATGACATGCATCCCTCAACTCATTCATACAAATAACCCCTAAGCATTACACAAATGTATTACTAGGTACTAAATAATAGCATAGTTACTAGTTACATTATTGAAAAATCACAAAAGCAATATATATATATAAGCATATGCCCTAATATATACACAGCTATGGCTAACATGAAAAATCATATGTGGTTTATCATTAGTGGGCTACGGTTCCACACCCATTACAAACCCTGACAGAAACTTACCATGGTAATCAATTTTGCCCCACGAGTCTACTACAGTTTTTAACTTACGCTTAGGCTAATTTTTAAAGTCTAGAATGTGTAAAATGTTCCTCTTGTTTGTTGACACAAGTAGTTACCAAGTTAACTGTTACCTTAACGCATATACCCAGCGGTAACAACCAGCACCACTTTAGTAAAAAAATATAACTCAGTCAGTACATATTTTTTTTACAAGCATACAGAAGCACAAACACAAGAATAGTTCTACATTACACGGACGCTAGACGCAGTTGATCATACCGGCTAGCACGAGGGTTAAGAGGGTGCACGAGACAACTCGTATGATTGTTTTGGTTTTATGCACCTCATGGACAGACGGCATCTTTTGCGAACGTTTCATTTTCGTTAAAACATATTTATACCTTCTGATAACATAAGCACCTATATTACTTTAATACAGGTTAGCTTGCACGTTGTTTCAGTTAGAAGACAGAATGGAGATGCGCTCCCGCGCGGCTAACTCAGCACGCGCATCCAACAAAGGTTAACTCTACAAGCGTAATCAGCAACTGCACTGCCTACTTATTTGCAGATACAATATAATAAATCCTTTTGGTTTTATAATATTAAGTTATATGAGCGTGGAAAGTAATAACGCATTATAAACACGGCTGGATACGCGTTTCACGGATCACGCGGACAAAGACTCGTTAGCTTGTATTAGCTTAGCATCCCACTCGCAACAGGCTTTACACCAAACAAACCGCGCTTATCTGTTATACCCGCCATCAGCTCGGCCGTTACCATCGTTTTCTTAAATCAGGCCGCCATAATTCTTGAAAAATATTTCACCCACATGTACTCACTCGTGTTGCGGACTGCTCGACTTATATCAGTTACGAAACCTCGGGAAAGTTGCTCGCTGTTGGTCGCCATGACATTCAGAGCACATTCAGTCCGCCAGTATCCCAGAAACACATGAAACAGGATCCCGACACTTCTTCGCACGCCTGTCTCTGTATCTTCAAGAACAGAGCGACATCTAGTGTCACCCCTTCTGAATTCACATTTACAGGTTTGACCAAATATATTTACTATTTAAAATAATTAATTAAGCTTAGGCTTATTTAAAAGTTTGTTATATTTGAAAATTTAGGACCATAAATAGATAAATAGATTTACAGTTAAACACTTATACATTTATTTTTTTTTGTAAAACCTTTACACAGATACACTTTCCACATATTACATTAACACCCTACATTTTTACATTTTGTGGAAGTCATTAGATTTTAAAAAAGTATTCGTTTTCCATGTAAATCAAGCTTGGCAAAATATTAGACGACTGAAACTGTATTATGACTGTAATACCCTAAAATAAATAATTCAAAGCAGAATATTGTAAAATTTTATAAACGGTGACAGTGTTGACTGTGAAGGTGGCAATTTAGCTAGTTTTAACTTTGGCTTACAATTCAAAGGTTATTACTGAATCTGAAGATGTTTCAGTAGCTAATTAACTATGAAACAGTTTGTTGTAAATAATAGTTTTTTAATAATTGTTAATGTTTTTATCAGAATTTGAACCAGATGCTATAAAAGAGTCCATCTCTAGACTATCATTGTGCATTTTCTATGCGTTTGTAGTTTCCTGTCTAATTTGTGTCTGCACAAATGCTTTAAAACTTCATTTGATTCATTAATTTAATAATATGTAGGCTTTTTGGCAAAAACATCAAACATTTCAAAGATGTTTGATGTTCTCGTCTCTGGTGCTCTTTGATAAAGGAATTCATAACGTATCTGTGAATATGCGTTCGTTTTTGTTGAGGACAAGGTTTTCACGTGTAAGGATGCACACGAATGGAAAAAGGATGTTGCAGTGTCCTGCAGAGGGCAGCATGAAACCACAATGAGTGAACTTTATTAGCTAAACGCTGTATCAGGTGCTCTTTCATGACTCCAGGGCCCCATGCTGGTGTGAGCAGCTCTCATCTTTATTGCTGAAATGACATTTGATACATATCTCTGTGTAGACTCTAAATAGATTTTGACTATTTCTGTTTGGCAAAATATTATTGTCTTCTCAGATGTAAGAGAGAGAAGCAAGGTATTTTTATTCTCATGATGTGTGCTCAGGCTAACTCAGCACATCTCTCATACAACATATATTGTATAAAATCCCATATCAACAGAGCACAAGCATCCATCTATCCATCTATCCATCTATCTATCTATCTATCTATCTATCTATCTATCTATCTATCTATCTATCTATC